>VYZX01027371.1:4467-25218 GCA_013401335.1 Brachypteracias leptosomus | reverse complement strand
CACATGTCACATCGAGGTTGTAGACTGAGGACCTGGGGGTGGGTAGAGATGGACATGGCCAGGATAAGGCAAACGCCTGTACTGATGAAGTCATAACCAGCCTCTTTGCTTAATAAACAGTGTAAGTGGAAAACCAGGGAAAGTCAAGCATGCAAAAACTAGATCTGGTGAAATGTTTTATCCTCAAGTATTTCAGTTTCTTGAGAGAGCCTTAAATCTCCCTTCTGCTTAGTGTAGAAGGGAGAACAAGCCATAAGGATAGTCTAGGCATGCTCCAGATTCCAGCTAACTTAATCTAGTGAGTGCTGCTCAGGAGCCTCAAGGACTTGGGTATTTGAAGAGGAGCCAAGACATTTCCTTTTTATTCAGAAAAACCTAGTGGTTGGATCATCTGGGTTGAGGTTTGCAGGCACACCTTACAGATTCAGCCACAACATAGGAAACCCATCACCTTGAAGCATACACCACCTAGAAAACAAACCCTTTAATTTCTTTGATATCAATGGAGAACAGAACTTCTTTACCACACTGAGGTCTTTCCCTTGCTGATCTGAGAGATCCACAAGGAAAACTGTTTCCAAGGCTGATCTGAGCTCAACAACAAAACTCAGAGGAGCTGAGAGATAGGAGATGTCACTTCAAGCTGTATCAAAATTGATACATTTTGGGGTTTGGTGGGGTGGCCAAAGCAAAGGTGGGCGACATAGGCCGGCCCCAAATGGATGAGATCAGAATCATTATTAAAGTGTTGTAAATATGGAAAACGATCTGGATATAAACAAGGCCTGAGCAATACTCACTGGCATCCCATCTGATGGAGGCTAGTGTGGGATATTTCAGAAATACAAAATCTCAAACACTGTCAAGGACNGCTGTTGTCTTTTCATGTGTTTTATTTCTCTCTCTTTTTGTTATATTCCTTTTAATTTCTATTATTATTATGTTTTATTACTGCTGCTGTTATATTTTCTTTACTTATTAAACTTTGAATCTCAGCCCATGAATTTCACATTTTGTATCCTGATTCTCCTGGATGGGGAGGAGTTAGTGGGTGGCTGGGTGGTGCTTAGTTGCTGGCTGGGGTTAAACCATGACAACAACTAACAACTTGTAAAAACAAACAAGGTAGCTTCTGCTTTTAGAAATTACTTCAGTTCTTCCTTGAGGCACTTTTGGAACCTTAGCACTAACACACATAATATCTGAAGAGGACAGACCAAAAACCTTATGTTATAAAACAAAGGAATAGAAACTATTGAAGATACTGAGTCATTTTTCTATGGCTTAATGTCCATCTCCAAGAGTGGTAGATGCTTCATACAAGCTTATGCAAGCTTGACAGACATGCTCTGAAATCTCTTCAGCCTGTTAGCAGCAGCCACCACATAAAAATGTTTCTGTAAACAAAACAGAACAGTTCAAGGGTGAGTACAACTGAGGTAAAGGACATTTTCTGTGGCTGACGTGGATTTTTTTGTCTTGGTAAATCCATTTACTTCTAGTGACCCACACCTTGTGTGGGCTGTGGTGCAGAACAGCTTTGTACTGGGGAACCACTTGTTGTGTTGAAAGGACAGTAATTTCACTAACTGCAGAACAGATTGCTGGTACTGTGAACTTCTGCAGCGTTACTACAGATTGTACAGTGATACAGCTTGATATTATGTATTTTTTAAAATACAAGTGCAGAAGACTGCAACCAAACAGCTGGAATGCAGGAGTGAAAGAAGTGTGAGCCTCTGGTCACAAGGAACAGCCTTGCAAGGAATTACAACTCTTAAGTGACAAAGTAAAAGGAAACAGTTCTCCCTGACTTTTCCTTACATTTCCACAGGCTGCTTTGTAACAAGATCACTGTGTTCATCATTCAGGATTTACCTATAATCTGAGAGACTTCAATAGAAATTCCTATCTATCACTTCTTCATATAAAACTTAGTTCTGAAGAAGTGTGGGTTATCGGAATGGTCCTGAAGTGTTCTCTGGATGTGTTTAAGCCAAATTTTTTGTCTCTCCCCCACTTCTCTGCAATGGGAGGCAGAAAACTGTCTTATGTTGTATCCTCCTACTTCACAGTGACAACTGAACAATGGAACTGTTGTCAATGGAGAAAATCTGATATAGAGAAAAAACATTTAATATAAAGCTAAGTGGCATCTGAAGTCTCTGAACTTGTAAAGGAAAAAAAAAGTTAGGTATCAATCAGAAGGAGTATAAATTTAAACCAAACTTGCTAAAATAGAAGCAATATCATTCTGCAGGAAACAAAAAAAATTACAACTGAAAATAGACTTCCCAAACTCATATTTTACAAGAAAGAAGCCTGTGGGCAAAAGTGAGCCAACAAATAAAAAAAGGAGGGAATGGCTCTGCCTGTGTTGAGCTGATCATCCCTCTGGGAGTAGATTTGCCAGACTTTGTCTATTTACCTTCCATTTTCTGTGAGCCATGTAACTCTGCAGCAACAACTGGGACTTCAGGTGAAGCTTGGACTCCTTGGCTTTAGCAGGTAGATTGTTCAACCACTCGTGCTTCAGACACTGCATTGCACTCATCCGGCAGCTGTGGGAGAGAAAATGTGCCATGTAAACCCAGCTACCCTCATTGCCACTTTCTCAGTGCCCTGTGCTCCTCAGTATTATTGATAAAGAAACTGCCTTAAATGAACCACCACGAGTGAGTGGAGATGCCTCCTGAGATGCTGTTCATCCCAGTGCATAGGATCCTAATGACATCCCAAACTCTCCAGTGTAAGGGATGAGTGGAGTGAAAAGCTGCTGGTGGGTCTGCAGTGAGTTGATGAGCTGTGGTTAAATACTGTATTTTGCCTTTTTAGGGTTTGATTTGGGGTGTGGGGGTTTTTTCCTTTGAAGAAGTAGCTGTACAGCTTCATCACATATTTTGTTATGTGAATGCAGAACTTTGCTAGGAGAATCAATGCATACAGAAGAGTAATACTTATCATGTTATCTGTCTGTCCTGATAGTGTAGGCTTATTCTGTGTCTCATATTTAAAAAGCACAATTTCTATTCACCATAAACTTGGATCAAGCTGAACATATATTATATCCTGACATTCAACAAAGCGCCAAAATGTCAAAGCCTATCAAAAAGCTTTAAGGAAATATATGGTAATAAAGGAAATCTTGGAGGAGAGGTGTTGAGGGAAGAAAGTTTAATTTGCTTTTTTTCAAAACAAAACCCTATGTCTAACTCCTGAGCTTTGTCTGAGCTGTCACTAGAAAAAGATGAATAGATGACTGCTACCTAGTTTCAGTAGTCAGGGAGGTAGGTACAGATCTTGCACAAGGCCAGACCTACTGTCCTGGAAAAGGTGCCCAGTCTGTAGGAGGGCAGAGATTGTCCATGTATCTTGTGAACAACTGGGCCAACTCATCGTTACTCTTTGCATCTCACTGAGACCACTCTTTTTTGCGTAGTCATTTCATTCACAGCTTCTAGCCAGACTTTGCAGAGTATCCCTCTGGAGGCCCTATTCCCATTGCATAGAAAAATGGAAGACTCCGAAACAAAGTTTACAGTCTCATAGCAAATCATCATCAGTCTGAGGAAAAACCCTTTGTTGTCTCCTGCTAGTAATATGCAAGAGTTCAGTTTATTCTTAGCTCTTCATACAACTTACTGTTCAAAATTTATTTAGTACTAGAACTGATTTCTCTGATTCAAGTAATGATATGGAAGTTGTTAATATTCTAAGCACTCCTTTGAATTTCCCTGAAACACACACCTGTTTTACTATATGTATAATTTCCTGGTTTGATTATTTTGTATCACTACTCAGCAAGAGAAAAATTTCTCTACTCACTCACCCAATCCCATAGCCATGGTCTACATCAATATCGTCCTCACTGTCTCCTGTTGTTTCATATATGCAATCACTTTTTATTTCAGCGGAGCCAAGACTGAAGCCACATGCAGAGTTAAGTCCCAAATGCTCCTTACTGTCTACCAAATGCATGTAGGCCACTTTAGAAGAGAACAATTCACATTTTCACAGCTGCAGCTTCCCTTTATCCTCCATGGCATTCAAGTGACATTTTTGCAATTTGTCAGGGCTTGTGAGAATCCAAAGTAACAGCAGAAATAGCTTTTTCTCAGAGAAGGAATACTAAAGAGATTCCTACACAGCAAATCCTTACAGATTTCCTATGTTCTGCCTGTATTGATGCTGAGAAGAGCAACTTTCTTCAGTCAGGGTAAACAGACATTTTCCTTTTAAACAGCAGCTTTGTGAACCACTGAGGAGCTTCCCAGCAAGCACAGCAACAGCATATTAAGATGTCACATAGTAAGTTCTCATTGCTGGCTGCCATCCAAACAGATGGCTAGGAGGAACTTAATGTCATTAGGTGCTACTGTCATCATGATCAAAGAGGTACCTTTTCTCCTTCACAAGTAGTCTGGAAATAAAGTCTTTAGCTTCCTCTGATAGCTGTTCAAATGCTTCTGCATCAAAATCCCAGCTGCAATTGACTACATAATTCATTGTCTCTGCATCAGTTTCTCCCAGGAATGGGGACAGGCCACTAAGCCTTAAATAAAAAATGAACAGAAGAGAGAGGAGTAGTTATTACATGCCGGATGCATCTTTCCTTCTACAAATCTGCTTTCTTTTGTTTACGGAAAGTCTCTCAGCTATGGGGGGATTCCACTTCTCAATCCCTGTCAAGATAAGCCAACAGTTTGGAGCAATAAAGCATCGTCATGTTAGTGTTACTCTCTAGCAGTTCACTCAGCCACACCAGGGAGCACTGTTAATAGATCCCCAAGGAAATCAATTCAGTGAGGATCCAGATATATATGTCAGTGCTTCCCCAGCTAGGGAAGCTAGGGGGTCTCAAGAGCTTTCCTAAATCAAGGCCCATGTCCATATTTGACTTGAATTAAACAGAACTCTGAACAATAGCATACTTTTTTCAATTAGTCTCTAAGCCTAGATTTATTGCTTCAGTCTTTTATTACTTCATTCACTGGGGTTTTGGCTAACATCCAAATTTAAACCAAAAATGTATCCAATTCACAGAAAGCATCTGTGAAAGATTCTGGGATGCAAGTCAGCTCATCAGAAGGCAGAGACTTTGGACAGACACACTGTCCATGGCCGCCATCCAGATATCAGAGAAAAGTTTTAGCTCTATTTGTGATGTGACATTTTTTAGACCCACAGCCTAACATCCAACATTAATTGCTCTGTGCAGATGCACACCAGGTCCAAGCTACTAAAATGATCAGATTGCAAATTTGAAAATTCAAGTCCTCAAGAACACAATGAAAAGGAAAATTCTGACATGCTTTGGGCAACCTTTCCAAGTAGAAGACCTGCTCCATTGCTAAATAAGGCAGTAAGGGAGAAGAACATTTACTTATCAAAAGATCATTTGTTGTTTAGAGATAGTATGCATAGCAAGAATAAGAAGTCACAGACAGATGGGCTCAGTGGTTGCTGCATTCCTGCTCTGCAGATACCCTCCACTGCTGTGCTCTTGCAGAGCCCTTGTTGCCATCACCACGAGCTCTCACAGGGTTACTCACAACATGTATGTGATGACGCCTACACTCCACATGTCCGTTGGGAAGGAAACAAAGTCATAGTTCACCACTTCAGGAGCCAAGAACTCTGGAGTTCCAAAATTAACCTTCAGTTTCTCACAAGGTTTGTACCTTTACCATAAAGAGACAGACATCAGTGCTGAGAGCAGGCTGGGGAACACATCTCACATTTGTAAAAACCAAGGCACAGCTTTTTGCCACGTGAGCATGGCAGAGTGAGCTTAGCAGACTACCTAGACAATCAGGACAGCATTAAAGTCTTTAAAGAATAAGTTGGGCAATTTTACTATGATTTCAGGTTGGACAGAGTGCTAGGCCATCTTACCTAGACCGTGCTTTTCCCAAGAAAGATTGGACCAGATGACAGTCCCTTCCAACCTGGTATTCTACAATTGCATGATTCAGGTCAATATACCACCAGGTATCCCTTTGCCAGAGCAAAACCAGAAGGAAGACCAAGGGCAATAAAACCTGCAAAAGCCTCCCCCACAGAATGACAGCAGCTTTAATCTCTGCCAAGCTTCACAGGATGCTTTCCAGCAGATAGCCATCATGAAACAAATAAAGCAGCTTCCCTTAAAACAGTTTTGGAGAGCATTTGCTTAGTGGGATGTGTCCAGCTACAGCTCAGGCTAAAGGTCTGTACAACAGATATGAGCACAATATAACTGGTTGGACTCTGAAGAAGATAAATTGAGCTTGGTAAATAGTTAAACAAGGATCTTGTGAGAAATCTTCTAGGGAGAAAAATCATTCTGTTCTATTGCTTAATAGGGAAAGGTTACAAAACTGAACCAGTAAGAACTGTCACTGATTGCAGCTGGAGTTACCTTTGTGTACAGACAGAACAAACCACTAAAGCATTGCTTTGCCATCTCTATTTCCTGGAAGATCTTGTTTACAAAACTGCTTTAGTAGAAACTTGCATCTTGACCCTTCCAGTTTAAAAAAACAACCAAACCAAACCAACAAAAGCCTCAATTTATCCATTTCTGTTTTCATATAATACCTCCAAAAGAAAAAAGTCCTTGGTCAGATACTTACACCCATAGAAGTAGGTACATATACACAACATATGTGTTTTGGCTTAAAAGAAGCCTCATGAAGTTTAGGAAAGAAGTAGAGAAAAAAATGTTGTTCTTGCTGTTAGATTAACAGGAGTCATTCCTTCTTACTCTAGGGGAATTGACTCATGCTCTTACAACTTTAATGAAGTCATGCAAACAAAGCAAAAGAATGAAGAGGAGTCCATATTTAATCCAAGGGTTTCCAGTTTCATGTGGGATGGCTCAAATATGCTTTTTTTTTTCCTGCCATTAAACCATTTTCTCTACATGGAGTTTAGCAGATAATTTCACAACTAGAACTTGTACAGTAAAACCCAGCAGTCAAGAAGTCTGAGAGCCTTCATGGAGTCCCTAGAGTAAAAGCTCTACATGGGGAATCATAGAATGTATTGGGTTGGAGTAATTTTGAGATAATTAGAACAGCAGCATAGCTTTATCCAACAGAAAAAGTAATTAGATAATTAATGCACATGGCAGAAAACTCATGCCTGCAGCAGCACACTGCTTAGCTCATTCATACAGAATTACTTCAGATATACAAAAATGCATTAAAAAATCCCGCAAGAACTACAAAAAACATATCAGAGATTTGTGAGTTTGTTTTGATTTCTGTTTCTTTTTAAAAAAAAAAAATTCACAATTGAACTGTCTTACCTCCTTGCTAATCCAAAATCAATTATTTTAATCTGGTTTCCTGTGTGATTAACACATAGTATATTTTCAGGCTATAAAAAGAGAAGAACATATTTTGAGTTAAATGTATGACTGACTGAGAGGGAGATCTAGCAAAACAGTATAAAAATATCAGAAATTTTAATGACAACTTTTAGCATAATACTTTTCCTTGTATCCTATCATGTGAGAATGATTTGAGTGGCATACTGCGTTAGTGACAGGTTTGGTTTTGGACCTCCCATAAAGAAGTTTATCTTCCATTCCTGTATAATAACATTCCTATATTGCACCATAGATGACAAATTTTGAAATGGAAAGGCCCCTCTGTGTAAAATGGTAGAGAAAGTCTGATGGTTGAGGCTTACCTAACTGGATTTACTCTTAAGTATAAAAGTAACTCCATAAAAAGTCACAAGAAACATGTCAAATGCATCCTTTGGTTTGCCCACAATGGCAAAAATTTGCTTTTTCCAATGAAAATCTTTTTCAAGGTGGGGATGGGGGAGACAATGGCATCCAAATTTATTACAACTGCAGAACTGTCTACAGGCCAACCAGCTCTAGTATCACTTGTGTGAGGCACTGTGTGAACAAGCATAAAAAAAATAAATCAGTTTGTATTTCTTTTCAAAAAGATAAGATTTTAGGGCCCATTAGGAAAACATTGTCATTTTACCACCATTCAGTTCCAAGCAGTAAAAAGTACAAACAACAGGAAGATGATTGAGTAGATATCTGAACACTGTTAAAATGGGGAAGTGAAAGGAAGACTGCAGGCATTTCTGGCCAAAGAGGGGTTTGGGTGCGGTTTTTTCACTGATGAGAAAAGGGCATTATTTAATTCCACACAGAATGAAAAGCTTCTGATTTAAGAGAGGCAAAAGCACAGAATCCTGTTCATTTCAAAATTCTAAAGCTAACAAACAGACATTGAAAGGAAAAAAAGAAAAAAAGTGATGAAGCTCTAGGGCTCCATTCACTGTGGCTATTGACTTAAGTAAGTCACTTCCTTTATGACATAAGTCCATGAAATGAGAAATGACTCTTGTATTAGGGACTCTGTGGTGGTCCAAACAAAAGCATTGCTAAAGAGCAGAGAATATGAATTACTGACCTTCAGATCTAAATGGAGAATATAATGCTGGTGCAAGTAGTGGACTCCTTCACAAATCTGTTTGGTAAATAGGATTGCATCCAATTCAGTTAGATTGTAGTTTTCATCTGTGATCCGGTCAAATAATTCACCACCATCGAGACTAAAATTTTGGCATAGAAAAGCATGGAAAACCTTAGAATTCCTCATTAGCTCAATTTATTTCCAAAGTGTAACTTAGGCTAATTTAGACCAAGAGGAAACAGCCTCAAGTTGCACCAGGGGAGGTTTTGGCTGGATATTGGGAAAAATTTCTCCAAAGAAAGGGTTGTCAAGCCCTGGAACAGGCTGTCAGGCAAATGGTGGAGTCACCATCACTGGAGGGATTTAAAAGCCCTTGTAGATGTGGTGCTGAAGGACATGGCTTAGTAGTGACCTGGCAGTGCCGGGTTAACAGTTGGATTTCCAACCAAAACCATTCTATGATTTTATGATTTAGCAAAGGTCGCAACAACATATCCAATATAAAGTGTACCACTACTGTGTACACTGAGTGCGAAATTAAGCATCAATCTAAGTCCAAAGATGGAAAAGCTGTTGCTAACAATGCAGGAAGAGGGGGGGAATATATGTTAAACCCAAACCTACATGACCTGATGATCCAATGGGGCTCTGGAGAACCTACAGGGACTAAAGTATCTATTATTCACTCATCTTATTAGTAAGCTATTTTGCATGAGCTGACATATCATGAGAAATCAACTTTCTATCAGGCTGGGAAACCACTGAAGTTGTCTAACACACTTCAAAATTATCATTTAGTGACCCCAGAAAACCCAAACATCTGACAAATCCTGAGATCATATACACTTACTATTCCATGATCAAAGTGATGTTACTTTTTGCTTCAAAAGCATCATAAAGCTGGATCAGATTCACATGATTTAATTGGTTCATAATGTTAATTTCATTTTTTACTTCCTCCTGAAAGAAAAAAAAACAACAACAAAAAAGAGCAAAATATGCTCATTAAATTCCAGTGTATTTAAATACAATTATTTGTAAAACACAGTAACAGCTACACCACCGGTCTCATGTGGACAGCAGGTTTAATCACAAAACACTGGAGATGACAAACAGTCATAGACAGCCCAAACTGCTACTTAGTAAAACAGATTTTACAGTATTTGATACTACCCAATGGCAAGTGCTCTCTTATGGGCTGATACAGGGAAGTGGAGTTAAGGTGCTTGCAATAAGTCCAGGTTTAGAGTGTGCTCACTTGGGTTCACAGAACATAGTTACCCTCTCTTTTGCTCCTTTCACTTTTATGATTTTGGCTGCCAGGTTGAGACCAGTTGATATTTCCGTGCACTTGTGAACTTGCCCAAAACGTCCCCTGTTGACACCAAGGAAAAGACGGGAAACCAGCTTAACATCGCCCTCCACAAAAGCTTTCACACAACTATTCTTATCGTTGATTAAAAATAGCACAGTACAAAGTGAACAGAATCAGGTGGCCAGCAGCATGATTCTCTAATCCTTCGTAAGCTGAGAGAAAGAAGTTTTATCTTTCCAGCCAGTTGTTCAATGCTTACATTAAAATATTATGCCCCCCTTCATATTACTACATTTCACTGTGGTATGGTGACCTGCTGATATTCTTTTTCAGTTCTGTAACTGTACCCGCTTGCTGTCCTTCAGTGATGCGTTAGTGGGTATATTAACAAGGATATTTCTGTCCTGATCTCATAACTTTTTAAATGACTGCAAGATCAGTAACTGTAGCCACTCCACAGACTGCATTTCTTACATGTTTTGAATTCTCCCCCATGTCACCCAGATACGTTAATGCCCCTTGGGATGATTTCTAAACACCATCTTCTCTGCTGGTGCATCCTATTGCTTATACTGATTAAGCCATATTTGTACTTGGATCAACCTGTAAATGAAACCTGCTTGTCAGATAAGTAATGATACAAGAATACAAAGGCTGAAGCAGCTGCAGACTTCCTATGAGTGAAAAGTAAACATAAGGTCAAAAATAATTATAACTTCTCCCTTATTTTACTTTAACATGCAGTTCAGCATGGAAAAAAGATTTTGAAAGCTGCTTGACCTAATAATGGGCTTTGCTGACTTCAAATGCTCTGATTTTGTCTGCCTGAAGGGTACAGGTTTTTCCTCACACCACCAGCTGTGGCCAGGCTTATTATAACAAATGCAAAAAACAGTCAGCCAAGATCACAGTCAGGCATCAGTCAGAAACCAGTCATCTAAGGGACACCACACACACACACTCTAGTATCAACAGGAGATTGATACAAGGAATGCAGCAACTATGGAGACTAAAAGGTCTCACAGATAAACCTGCTCACTCTGGCTGCAGTGGGCTTGTATTTGTCTCACACACACACACCTTGGGGCCATCTGAAGAAGATAGCTCTATCTCTGTAGCTAGCTGCATTTCTCCATACAGCATTAGGGACAGGGATACTTACCCCCCCAGTACTTCATGACGACACACTGAGTAGTACGTTGTCAACTCAGTTTGCTTGACGCTCACTATGCGATGTTCAAAAGGAGCTGGAGGAGAAGGGCTGTCATCTGAAAAGGAGACAAGGTGGTCATTGAGATGTTTCTGCACTCAATTTCACCTCCCTCACACCAATGACTTCAATCCACAGGACATGCACATCACCTTGTTGTGTTTGCTAAGTGTCACTATAGAAAGCATTGGGGTAAGTCTTAACTGCTTTCCATGCTCCCAGTACCCACAGCTCCACAAAATTATACTCTTGTGCTCCCCACCCTTTTCGCCATCACGGTTCCCGAAGGGATGAACCCAGTTTCTCAGACAGGCATTGCTGATGCAGCCCTTGGTGCGTCTGTGGCTGGGGTGCTCTAAGGGAGAAACACTGGGGGCCAACAGAAACACCTGGACAAGCACCCCTCTGACTGCTGCCAATAAGCTGCTAATGCAAACACTCAAACCAGAACTTTAGTATAAAGTGCACTGCTCTCTCTCCCATCTTTTCTCTTTGCTTCATGTTCCTCTACCATGCCATCATTTTTCCTTCTACTGAATTCAGACAAGCACTGAAGTATCTGGATAACATTAGGCATGCAATTCCTTCACTATTTTTAGAGTGGCATGCAAGTAAAATAACTACTACATTTGCAGCTAGTCATAAGAAGGGAGGTGCTGAAAATATCCAAAATCTCCCTGTAGTTGAAGTGTGGGACTTCTACTGCTAACACCCTTTCACAGATGAGGAATAAAGGAACTGGTAATAGGTTCCCACCTCCTGAATTTCAACCCTGTTTGGTTTTGTTGAGGGTTTTGGTTTGATTTTTTTTTAAACATAGTAAACCCATTGAACACCTTTAAAAGATCAACATCTTAACAGCAAAGGTCACCTGAAAAAAAAAGTATCTCAAAGTTTGAAAAAATTACTTACCTTCTTTTAATCGTTATATGGTAGCTGGAAAGACCAGCACAAATACACAGCACTGATGTACAACAACAGTTATTGGTAAAACCAGCAAAATTTTTGTAGACAATGTTCAAGTTAAAGCAGCAAAAACATTAACATCACAACTACTAAGTGTAATTAGTTTGTGGGAAGCCAAATCTGTTAACCATGATACAGTTAATGTTCAAGTTTTTCTAGTGTAAAGCTTCCAGAAACCTCATTTTGATGCCCTCCATTCAAAGCGTTTCTAAAATTTATCTCCAGATACCTTGGATTGTAATTTATGTGTATTCAAGTCACTTTTAGCCACTGCTGAGAAAGCCAGATCCAGGTCAGGACACGTATGTATGTATGTATGTATGCATGCACATATTACTGCTGCCAGGAGAGATACTCCTTGAAACAACACAATTAAGCGTTCACACAGTAACCAAGAAAAGATCTACAGCCAATAACACAACAAAGACCGCAGCAAGATACTCTTGCTGCAATATTTCACTGCCCCCTAGATCTTCAGTGCATAGTTGCTAAAGCATACCTAGTTTACATACTCTGTCTTAAGAAATAAATACTTAATCTAAAGAATTTTTTTTTCCAAAATTACTCATACTTCTCACACACATACTCACCCAAGCTTATTTTAAAAGAACTTTTTTTCCTAAAACACACTTTTAAAAGAAGAAAAATTAATATTAAGAGAATTTGTACAAATATTAATTCCCTTGTTATTTACACAGTTAAATATACCCATGGCAAAATGGTCTTGAACTGTATGAAACACAGGCAGTCTACTGAGCACTGCTACAGCCATTACTGTATATCTAACACATGAGAAATAAAAAATTCTCAACATTAAAGCTTCTGAGAGTAACTGCAAGAAACTTACCGATGATCATTCCATCCTGTGTGGGAATCTCTTTGCTAGCTTCTGATGACTTAGTCTTCTCTTGTGCCATTCCTGTATGCTGAGGAGCACTTTCATTTCCTTCTGAAGATGCAGACTCGGATTCACTCCTCTCAGAGTTGGTACCTGTCAGGGACTCTTCTGCTTTTGCTGCTTCTTGATGGATTTTCACTTCTATCCCTACATCTTTTGTAGACTCATTTGCAGAGATATTCTGTGAGGTTGCGGGCTTGCATTTTAACTCTGATTTCTCTTCAGCCTTTTTACCTGGTTTGGGCTTAGTCAGTAATGGCTGTTGCTCCCCTGTTTGAGGTGCAAGTTTATTTTGCTTATTGTCCCCTTTCACTTCTTGATTTGGCTCAGTGCTGATGTTTCTAGGGCTCTGTTGAAGTTTTAATTTGTGAGGCAGCTGTTCAACTCCTTTCACTTCTGCTGGTGTGGAGGATAGGGATTTTACTCTGGGACTTTTACCTCTGTGATCATTCAAGTTTCCTTCTTTGATCATCTCAATCTTTTCTTTAATTTCAGTCATATGGACATTGACAGATATCCTGCAGAGCAAACAGTTGACATTTTATGCAGATGACCAGCCTTGCTTTTTTAGCTTTGTGGGGGACGACAAAAAAAAAAAAAAAAATCTATAAGCTTCTGAAACCATGTATTTCTATATTATTAAAGAAATCTAACTGTACCAGTCCTCTTAGGAAATATTCACAACTTTAAGAGAAGAGCACCAAAAAGCAAGCTGATGCTTTTTCTATGTCCTCATCTGTGTCTATGCCTGCCTTCTGCTGAACAAAATGTCTCACACTGAAAAGTGTTAATCCCACATTTGAAAGCTTACCCACTCTTTGCAACTATTACAATTGGTCTAATAAAATACCACTATCTGGGCAGAGAGAGGGTAGCGATTGCCTTCACAAATTACAGGCTGATTATCTAAATGGCCTACTGCTCATATAGCTCTACAAATGCAAAGGTTTGCATCCATCTCAGTCCTGTTCCAGCTGGCTGACTTGCACACTCAGACATCTGTGTTTGTCTCTCCTGATGGGATAGCATGCTCGTCACAACTTTCTGTTAAAAATGTAATTTCTATGAACTCTTTCACTCCATCAATACTATTTTCCTTGGCATTCTAGCTACAGGAAAAGTTTAATAACTTGCTTTCCTCTTGTGTTGCCTAAAAAGAATACAGGTTAAAAACAATTTTCCATGCTCCTAAAATCCAAAGATATTCATGTGATAATTTTTGAGTCAACTGTTACTGCTCCAACTGTCACGAGCACACAGTCCAGTTTCAGTGAGGCTGAATTAAAACTTGTGAAGGTGTAAAGTACGTTTTATACATCAGCAAATAAAGAAAATTTCTGATATGTAGGAGAGAATGTACCTCTTTTTCACAAGAATTATTGCCTCTTTTGGTGGAGTGACCTTATTACAAAAGATGTTATAAAAGCAAATGCTTCTGCTTTTGCATAACAAGAGTCTGAAGTTTCTCATTTTCAGCACCTTTAACACCCTTGCGTAGTGCTATTACACCACGTGGGAGTAAGCTATCAGAGCAGCTGAACACAGCTCTGAGCAAACACTTCCACTGCTATCCAGATAAGCCTGAACTCAGCAGGACTCTTGGGCATTTCTCCAAGCAGGGGAACACAATGTTCTCTTGATGCTTCTGCATGGGCTTACAGACCTCAATAGAAGTTGCATTCATTTTAAGAGAGGCATTTACAACCCTCATGTGACTTCACACACAAAAGCTTAACAGGTATTCCATGTAGGAAAGCTGTAGTTTCCCCTGGGTTTTACTCCAGGTGCTGCCTTCCAATTATCTCTCAGCCTCCCTCCTCCACAAACCACAGTCTTTGGACAGGGGGGTGTCTGAGCCCCAAACAAGCCAGCAGCTTCAGAAGCTGCTGCCTATCTCCAAGCTCACCGCCTGACACATCGTGATCAACCAGCACTGACTTCCAGGGGGTAACAGCAACTGTTCCTCCACTTCACAAACACCTTGAGCCACCCTCAAAGCACAGCACAGGCAGAGCCTCCAAGGCAGTGTTCTGGCAGGCAGCTGGGATGGACTTACTCCAGCTCCTGCCTACAGCTCACCAGACAGAGCCTAAAACCCACAGGGAAAATACAGGGAGGTCCCTCTGGTTTTACTGTCATTACAGCAGCCAGTTTGAAGGTAGCAATGTCTAGAAACTACACACAAAGTTGTTCCCTGAATGCTTGAAAAGAGGCCACAGTAGTGGAAGCTTCTGGTTTCTCCTGCCACATGCTTACACTCAGCCTCTTAGGAGAAAAACATTGCAGCATGCCCATTTTTGCAATAAGCCTTTTCCTTTGTGAAGCCTATATGCTGACAGCAGGACAACTTCCATTTGTTTTGCTAATTTATTCTTCATTCACATTTTTTTTTAAAGAGTCCTGTAATCCCAGTAGACACTTACCCATTGCACAGGAAATTTAAGTGTCCACCCTGTGTTCACAAGTACCACTACAAATTCAGTTGTTTTCAAGTTAAAGTACACGTACATAAAACTAGTGTCATGTTCATGTCTGGGCTTCAGACACCAATTTGTACACACAAACAACGGGGAAACTCCACATGCAAAGTAAGTGTGTCTATCACCCATAGATATACACATACATAAACAACTTTATATCCAGAGAGAAAGCATGGCAGTTAAAATTTGCCACAGAATTTCCACAGAAACAGGAATTGAAAGGGAAGGAGTGGTTTATAAATGTCCAACTACTTGAGCTATACTAGGGCGGTCACCTTTCCATCTCCAAGCCCTGATCATACAAAAAAAATCTCCCATACATCTAACCCTCTGACTCCTTGGCTTTATAATTTACATAGGGCCCTTGCTGCTTTGAGGTTTTTGCCTTAACTGTTTGTAAGGTCTCACCACTCTTATCCTAGCATGGCTGCTTTCCCCCTGGATCATGCCTCAGCAGAAGCTTTCCCTTTTTTTCCCTTCTGACCCATGAAATGGTTTCAGATCACACAGAAAGCTACCAACAAAGCTGTTACCTGGTATGTGTCACTTCACACCCTGTGTCAGATATAGCTCGGGATGTAGAGGGCACAGCTTCCTGGGATGCCACACTCAATGATGGAGGTTTGTTTTCATTCTCTCCGAGTTTCTGATGAACAAGCTGCCTGTGGCACTCATCTAGGTGTGGGGCTCTGTCTGTATCGTGTGCTTTAGCAGGAACATTTTGGTTGCCTACATGATCTTGATTTATGAAGGGAAGACCGTTGTGTTGATTCAACGCTTTGACACCAATGTCCTTTTGCTGTTGACAGCTCTTAGAGCTGTTTGTTTTGCCAGCATCTTCTACTACTTGCTGCTGCGCTAGTCTCTCTTTAACTTGGAGTCTGGAGTCAGCTTTGTGGACGACAGTGTTAGCAGTGTTCACCTTCTCACATTTTCCCTTGGTTTCATCCAGCTTTCTCCCACTTTTTGTCTCTGAATAAAATAAGCCATTAATAAACTAACCTTGATAGTGACAGCAAACCAAAGAGGGAATATAGTAACCCATCATTCAAAATAACCTACGCAGTTACATACATCTGAAAAGCTAGCAAGAAAAATCCTGAAGTGTTTAAAATCCTTACACCAGCAAGCTTGAGACAGATGTTATCAATGTTCATGGCTTAATCAGAGGTTTAACTGCTCTGCTGGCTTTCTAGTAGTGTTACAGATTGAACTTGGGTTTCCATAAAGCAAACAAAAAACTACAAGGCTCAAGCTCACTGCATCTATCTGAAATCCCTCTACAGGCAAACACAATGGGTAGTTCAGGCATTGCAGTCCCAGCCTCTCCCAAACCTGATACACCCTTTACCTGATCAGAGGGACAGAGACACACTGAGCAAGACTCAACGGACACTAAGGCCTGAGACAGTGCCTACTGCATTTTCCACAAAAGGACAAGAAAGTTCTTCAGCACCTTCTCATGACAACAGTGGAAATTTCTAATGTAACTTCTTTCAGGATTCAGCACGCACAGGTCACTGGCAATCAAGGTTAGTTCACAACACTGTACAGCTTGAGTCAGAATTGCAACCATCTGGTTTATAAATGATAACCGTCACTTCCTAAATGATGAAGCTAAAAAGGAGATCACCCATAATTTAAAGAAGGCTTCACTAGCAATTTGTGAAGACAACAGTGTGACAGGGCCTGCTCAACATCACTTTCACCCCTGTTGCAACTCCACAGGCATTAGTAATGGATGCAACAGGGCAATGCATCCTAAATAGGAATCTAGCTCTGACATGGCAATGAAGCCTGCTGATTCAAAAAAAGATATTTCCAATGTCAACCTGTCCCTTTTTCAGAGACTGGGAGGAGGGAGGGCTGTTTCAGATGTGTTAAGGGAAAATAATTTATTGGGTATTTTGTGATATTGCCACTACCTTCATGGTATCTCTGAACAAGTACTGCTCCCTTAATTCAGCTCACCATAATTTCAAAGCAAAAAAACCTGTGCAGCCAAACAAAGGTGCTGCTTGTAGTTACCTGATCTAGATTGTGGGGTTTGATCTGGGTGACAGATCATTTGCGGAGGAAGTGAGAATAACTCTATTTTCTCAGTACTGGAAGACAAAGCTACTCAGTTACATTTGAGTAATTCAGGTAGTGGGAAATAACAGGCTATTAATTTCCAGTTTGTCTGCTGCACATTCTAAGAGTCAAAGCTTGTAGCATGCCTGGAGTGACACATACCTTCCAAAGGCTTCTTGCTTTCAGTTTGGGTTCCTCTATTACTAAGCACATGCTTAGGTGTTGCACCACTCTCCTCAGGCTTATCTTTGGCCTAAAAATGACAGAGGAACACAAAAATAACACTTATGACCAAGAGTATTTATTTCCCACTAGGTTCCTCCAACTATGCAAGTATTCAGACTCTGTAAAATGGACACTAACACCTCTGATCTGAATTTTTAGTTATTGCTGTGTTTATTCCCTTCTTCCAATCTCCTCCTGCTTTTGCAGACATGCATACTTCTAAAACAAGATGATAGAATAATACATTAGCTCACTGCTTTCCAAAATTTTGACTGTCAGATTTTGCCTCCTGCCATCTTTACTCATATTGATTAAAAACCATCACGTGAAACATGAGAGATAAAAAAAGTAATTATACTGTATTTCTGTTGCTTTTTGGCTTGTGACTGAAAGATAAGCAACATCTCTGAAGATATTATTAACATATTTTTTCCTCAAGGCATGTAAAGATTCATGATGTGAGCTATGATAGAGGTGGCACCAGAAAAGAGCCTCTAGCTTTATGGTAACTCTTGTGTATGTACTCAATATTATATGTCACTGTTAGCATGGTTAAAATCAGACTCATTGTCTCCTAGAAGCTGATTTTTCTTTTTAAGCAAATTTCCTCCTCCAATTAAGAAAGCACAAAGCAAGGATATTTTTAATAGTACCACTAAACACTTCACACAGCAATACATTTGAAATCAAATTAAAATTGAATAATATTTAGCAAAAAGCATTGCACAAAAATAGAAAAAGGCATAACATATAGTTAAAATCTAGTGATGAGCAGCCTCCTTATTTGTTCAAGCAAATAAACAACATTTGAAATAATTCTGCAGATAACTCTGATTACAGGATTGCTGCAAATCAGCCCCTTCATCTGTTAGTAAAAGCAGTTAAGAATTTAATGCTCTAACCATACAGATTCCACAACAGAGCCCCTCCATCTCCCCCTTCCTAAAATACCCAAAGAGTAAAAGTACTCAAAAAGCATTACCATTTTTATTACAGCTCTAAGCAAACCTGCAACAATGACCGGGGGAACATTATTCTTGCAAAAATCCAATGTGCAAAGAAAACCTTGTATGACAGTTTAATGCTGGTGGGTTTTCCCCATTTGCTTTTTAAGTAAGAAGTTAAAGGTTTGGATCCTATGAAGCTCAATTCATAACATTTTAGTAATTTGACTCCAACCCTACAAAACTACTTCCATAAGCATTCCCATGGCATTCCTGGAATGCTGTCATACCATCAACAAACAGCTTCACCCAGAAACAAAAACATGACCTCCCCACTCCCATCCCCATACTGAGTAACCCTACACTAAGCCAACTCCATGATAAGCAGCATGCTGTTACAAAACAGCAAAGGTTGGAAAACAGGAACAGGCAGGTAACAAATTATTTTTGCGTACAACCCTCGTGCAACTGTGGACCTCTTTGGACACGTCCATATTGCTATCACTTACTGCTAAACTGGCTGCAAAAAAGAGAGTAAAGTCAGCACATGGCTCAGTGCAAGCTCATTTGTTTTAAAATTCCCCTGTGCTTTGTTCTGCGTTGCCCCTGCTAGGTCACATACCTACGCCACCTCGCTGATTCAAGACTAGTTCAAATATCACTCAGCAGCCTGTGATCAAAGTATAGACAGATCTTAAGGTCTTACAACTGACCTTACACTCCAATCTCAAAAACTGTTCATGATCCGAAACAGAAATGGAGAATGATGATGGTCATACTGGTAAACTGGAGTTAGCCATAAAACTCTTCACTTGCTTCATACCCATTGCCTGTTCTACAACCAAGGCAAGTCAATCATCTCTAAGTCTCTATCCACCTGTCCTTACAACTTGGATGAAATTTTGATCTTGTTCAATCTCCTCTTTTGCAAACACTGACAAGGAGGCAGTGCAGGGTGGCTAGTTGACAACAAATCCCAACAGTATGCTAGAATTCCATGTGAAACATTCCTCCAATACTCCTCACATCATCTCTCTTTATTTACATCCCTCCTTACTGCTGTTTTCACTTAGAAATTGCCAATCTGGAAATGAAATTATTTTATCATCTTTCACACTCATCTTCACCTGGCCACTGATATACTGTGCACAGTCACCTCAGTTCAAGGTGTAAATCTGTTAAGGACTGTATCTGTCTCCAGGCGTTTTGCAGTAACTTGTAGCAAAGCGGCTTTAACCAAAACTTATCAAGCTTTTCCACTTCTCCAAAAATCTGTAGAATTGAAATTGGAACTCCAAGTAAGTACAAGCTTCATGTCTATCCAGAATTAAGAGTGATACCTAATGAATGATTTATTGTTTTCAATACTAATGGAAACTCTTTATAAAACTCTCCTGTCTCCTAAGTGAGTCACTTACTTGTGAGCCTCTGGCACTTAAAAAAAGGAGACCAAGAGAGCTCTCAAAGACTGAAAAGGCACACTAGCATCTAGCATGGCCCTGATGCTGTGAAAGTTTAAGTGTACCTTTCACCAAAACATTTTACAACTTTGGCAAAAAATATTAAGATACAAAAGGACATTTGCACTTGAGCTAAGTTCTCCTTACTGTAACCACACCTCTACATACAAAGAGATCCTTGGAATGAAGAAACCCATTCCAACTCTTGACATTTTCCCCTCCTTTCCCACTGTGGGATACAAGGCACAGTGAAAACTGAAAACTTCCATAGTTAAAAGTAATTCCAGATGCCTGTAACTTTTAAAAACAATATTAATTGATACCTACACTATATGAACTATGAACCAGTCTTGCCTGTTCCTCCCTCACTGTCCTCAGTAACTGAGAAATGCTTAGGAATTGATGTCTAGGAACTTGCAAACACAAGAATTAGTTGATTTGAGGAGTGAACCATGTCAATGTAGTTGATAAAGTCACAGTTTCATCACAAAGATGTAGCTAAAGACAACCTAGATGTCTATGAACATATAAATCTGCTCAGTAATATGACCATAAGTCAGACCAGGTTTTAGTAACTGGCATTGTGCCCAGTATTCATGATCAATCAAGAAAATAGAAGCTTCTTCCAGTAACAAAAGCTTCCAGTATGTTACTTATACTTTCCACTGAAGCCTCAATTTAGTCACTAATTTGAATGACATTGCTCATCTTCAAGCATGGGTAGAATCTGGAATTACTTTTAACTATGGAA
>VYZX01027370.1:439653-450366 GCA_013401335.1 Brachypteracias leptosomus | reverse complement strand
TGGCAGCCCCGCGGCGGGGATCGGGCTCTGCTGTCCAGCCCCGAGCTGGCGATCGTAGCTCCGGGGCCGGTATCGGAGTCCCCCCTCAGCAGACCCGCAGCGAGTACTGGAGCCTGGCACTGGGTACCAGAGTCCCACATCAGCCCCATACTGGGCATCGGAGCCCCGTGCTGGACATCACCGCCCCACATCAGCCCCATATCCATTGCTGGATATCAGAGTCCCATGCTGGGGATCACAGCCCCACAACAACCCTGTATCTGCCACTGGGTATCAGAGCCCCACATCAGGTGTTGGAGCCTGGCACCAGGTGCTGGAGCCCCACGTCAGCCCTATACTGGGCATCAGGTCCCCACGTTGGGCATCAGACCCCACACTGGGGCTCACAGCCCCACATCAGCCCCAGATCCACCACTGGGCATCACAGCCCCATATCAGCCCCGTCTCCATCATCGGGTATCAGAGCCCCACATCAGGTGTTGGAGCCTGGCACCGGGTGCCGGAGCCCTATACCAGATATCAGACCCCACGCTGGGGATCCCAGCCCCACATCAGCCCCGTGTCCATCCCGGGGGACCCCAGCCCCCCCATCAGCCCCGTATCTGTCGCCGGGTATGGCAGCCCCATTGCCGGGTGTCATGGAGCAGGCGCTGCTGCCCCATTTCGGGCACAGGCACCCATTTCGAGCATCACCTTGCCCCCGCCACCCTCCACTCCCCACCTTGGCTTCCTGGGGCTGGCACCAATGGAACAAAAAGGTTCCCCCCCCAGCTCCTCGCACCCATTTCCCAGCGTGGGGAGGGGATGTCGCCTCCACCCCACCGGAGAACAGGATGGTTACAAAAAAATGCCCTTTTTTTTTTGTTTGTTCGGTTTCATTTCCAAGAAAAGAAAGAAAAATTGCGGAGGGGGGGGCAGTATTTTGGCCTGGGGAAGGAGGGGATTGGGCGGGTTTCTTCATCTTGGGGTGGGGAGGGGGCTGAAATTCCCGCTGCTGGCTGAAGGGTTGGTTTTAGGAAGGCTCTCCTCGTCCTCCTCCTCCTCTTCCTCTCTCCTTGCTGCAGCCCAGTCCAGACAATGCTGTCATTGCCAAAGCAGAGGAGGGGGGATCGAAAAAAAAAAAANAAAGCCTTGCTGGGAAGGAGATTAACCCCTTCGAAGGGCCAGACTCTGGCTCAGCACCAGGGGAAAAGCCTTGGAAGGGAGAAAATCGTGGTTCTTGGGGGGCCAGGGCTGGTGGGAAGGGTGCTGGGAGGATGAACCCCCCCAGACACCTCATCACAGCCACCCCTCCTGGCTGAGACCCCGGGGTGGAGGTGTGGGCAGCCCCGTGCCTCAGTTTCCCCGTTCCCCCAGCTGGGATAAGCCAGCTCATAGCTGGCACTTCCCTGGTTGGTGCCAGCAGCAACATGCCCAGCCCCATTGAGCCCGTTCAGGAGCCCCTCACCATGGTGTTGTGCACCCAGGGGAACCAGCCTGAGTTCATTTTCATGCCCTTTGTAGGAAAGATGAGGAAAAAAGAATAAACCAGAAGAAAACAGCCCCGCCATGCTCAGCTCGTGCCCTGCACAGCCCCAACTCCAGTGGCATCTGAGGGGGCATCATCCTCATCCCTGTCCCCATCTCCCAGCCACTGAGGACAGGAAAATACTCCCATGCCCCAGGAGCTGAGGGTGTTTGGTGGCCACCATGTCCTCAGGGCCCATGGTCAGGACCCCTGTGCTGGACACAGGGACAAAGGGACCTTATTTTGGTGGTGGGTGGCTTTTTGACACCCCTTGGCCTGTGCCAGGGAGGACCTGGGCAGCAAAGCTTGTCCTCGAGCTGGTGGTGTCCCCAAGCTGGCTTCATTCCTGTTGCTACTCTTCCAGCATGCTCGGCGTCCCTGGGTGACCTTGGCATGTCCTTGTCCCCATTGCCTTCATCCCCATCCCCCTCCCATCGCCCAGCATCATGGGGGGTTGGGGGCATCATGACCTGCCCCCTCGTTTTGGGGGAGCCTCTGCTCACCCAACCCCAGGTGGCTAGGGGCTGGAGGCCCTGGGACATGGCCCTGCCCTCCAGTGATGGCTGTCCCCAGGGACTCATGGCCACAAATGGAATGGGAAGTGGCATCGGCAAACCCCCTCTTTGCTGACTCATGAGGAAATTGGGGCTTTTGTGGTCCCCAAAAAACAACGCTAGGCTGTCCCCGTGTCCCCTGAATGCAAGCTCTGTCCCCAGAGGTGCCACCATGCTGGGGTCATGGGGATGTGTGGTGACCCACGTCCTCCAAAGCCAGCTCTGGTGCCCATCTCCCAGCCTGGTGGCCACCTCAGGGGAGCCTGCAAGCCCCCGACACTGCCATCAGATGGTGGCACCAGGATGGCCTCGCTGGGATGGTGGCACCAGGACTAGCCTCACTGGGATGGCTTTGCTGAGATGCTGGCACTGGGACCAACCTCACTGGGATGGTACCAGCTCACTGGGATGGTGGTACCAGAACTGATTGTGCCAGGCTGGCACTGGGATGGTATTGTCCAAGATTGCACCAGGATTAACCTCATCAGGACAACACTGACTGGTCTCTCTGGAATGGTGGCACTGGGATGGCCTTGCTGTATGGTGGCACCAGGATTAGCCTTGCTGGGATGACACCAGGACTGGCCTTGCTGCGGTGACACTGGAGTTGGCATTACTGGGACTGGCCTCACTGGGATGGCACCAGGATGGTCTTACTGGGATTGGCATCTCTAAGACACCGCTGGGACTGGTCTTGTCAGGACTGACGACACTGGGACAGCGTAGAGATGGCCTCACTGGGATGGTGGCACCAGGACAGCCCTGAGATGACCTCACCACAAGGGCACTGATACTGGTCTTGCTGGGATGGCTTCACCAGGATGGCATCAGGATGGCCTCACCAGGACAGCAGTGGGGTGGCCTCCCCAGCATGTGTGACCTGTCCCTGTCCCCACACAACCACCCAGTTCACAGCTGGGAGGACCCCAGAGCTCCCCTCCTGTCCCGTTGGTCCTTGTGGATGCTGGGGACTGCGGCTGGAACCCTCCATGGTGGTGGCTTTGGCCATTGCTGCCTTGGGGGTGGCCATGGGCACTGGAGGGCTATGCTCTGCTGCTGGCCAGGGTCTCAGAGCTTGCCTGGGCACCAGCTCCCCGCACATTTCCAAACCCATAAGCTGCCCTGACCTCTTTGAGGAAGAGATCCTCCAAAATCCTGAGGTCTCCATGGTCTGCAAGGTTGGGTGGCCAGACTGGAAAGGGAAAAACCCAGGAGGGGAAGGGGGTTGTGCTCAGCCTTTATGAGTCGTCAGAGAAGCCACACCTAGCCAGGCATGGCCACCAAGGGCCATGGGGGGCTTTGCCCAGCCCGGGGAGGGGGTGCAGGGGGGCAAGGGGGCTCCAGCTCTCACTGTCCCCTTCCCTCCTTGCAGAGCTCCTATCCCATCTGGGAGGATTTCAACTCGAAGGCCACCAAGCTGCACTCCCAGCTCAGGTGAGTGGCCGGGGTGGGGGGGTGGACATGGGGGACCCTCCATCCCTGTGGGCACACCCTGGGGTGCCCAGCACCTGCTGAGCTCCCCCTTCCCTCTGTCCACCCCAGGACCACGGTGCTGGCCGCAGTTGCCTTCCTGGATGCCTTCCAGAAAGTGGCTGACATGGCCACCAACACCCGAGGTAGGGTCCTCCCCGCCCAGGGGTGGGTGTCCCCAGGCTTGGCTGGGCAAGGGGACAGGTGGCAAGTGTCCCCTGTGGGGTGTCCCTTGCCTATATGGCTGGGGTGGGCTCCAAGCAGCAGCTCCACCATCCATGGAGACATGTCCAACCTGGCCCCAATCCAAGGTGGAGCATCTTCTGGGAAGCGGGGTTGGAAAGATGGGGTGCACCCATGGGCGCTTAGGTGACATCTTCTGGTGGGGCTGCTTTGCTTGTGGGGAGATCTGAAGGGACACAACCCCACCCTATGGTCCCTCACACCCATCTCTGACCCCCGGGATGCACCCAGGTCCTGGTGCCCCTTGTTCCCTGCACCCATCTAGGAAGTGCTGGGGATTTCCAGGGAGCTCCAGGGAAGGGGGTTGAGATGGAGCTCAACTGCTTTGGAGATGAACCCCAACCCACTGCAGGGGTGACCTGAAGATCTGGGGCTGCAGGTGGGCCCCCCGATGGTGCTATGGGGTGGGGGGGGATGGACCCCTGGACCCTTGGACCTTCTGTGGGTGCCCGTTGGCAGCGAGGAGCCACTTCCCACCGCTTGGCTTCTGCCAAGCAGATGGTCCCAGGCTGGTCTGCAGACTGGCGGCATCCAGGCCATCTGGAGCTGTGCGGGGAGGAGGAGGAGGACGAGGAGGAGAAGGAAGCAGCTTGAGCCGGGATCAGCTTTGCCTCCAAACCCACTGGCCCACTGCACTGGGGGGATTAGGGCTCCCCCAGCTCCAGCCCAGGCACTGGAAGGGGCACGGGGGGGATGCTGGGGACCAGTATCATGGGAGTTGGCATTGCAGGCCACCCCTGGACATCCCTGCTTGGTTTATTTTGGGTGGGTGGGAGGCAGAGCAGGGGAGTGGGGAAACTGAGGCAGGGCCCGGGGTGGGGGTCGGCTGGTGGCCTCACACGCAGCGCGTGAGCACACGGGGAATCGGATTAGGAACAGCAGGAGCCGGGATAAGAGCATTAGGAGCAGGATTAGGAGAACAACCTGGCGCAGGAGAAGGCCTTCAGACCACGGGCTCCCCCATTTCCACAGTGCTGGGGGGTGCCCAAAACTCCTGCAAAGGGTGGGGGGTGTCTCTGGAGGTTTTTTGGGGGGAGAGAAAGGCAGAATATCAGTCCCCAGCCTACACGCAGGGATTTGGGATCGCTGGTGTTCCTGGGATTTGCCAGCAGCACTGCCACCATGTGGCCATCCTTAGGCTTCAGAGTTAACACCACTTTGTTCGTTCATTGATTTAGTGGATTTATTGGGGGAGGGAGCCCAAAGCGTCCCCAAAACCCAGCACATCCCAGCGCTGGTCGTCCACACCACAAACCAGCCTGGTGCCATTATGCAGACTGGGCTGGGACTGTTGTGAGGGTGTCCCCAACAGCGTTTTGTGTGTGTCCCCATCCCCAGGTGCCACGAGGGACATTGGCTCGGCGCTGACCCGCATGTGCATGCGGCACCGCAGCATCGAGGCCAAGCTCCGGCAGTTCACCAAGTAAGGGGGGCCCCAGGGTGACCTGAGTTGGCCAAGCTCAGCCCCACCACTGAAGATGCTGGATGTTGGCTGGGGGTGGGTTGGGGGGCACAGCTGTCCCTCCCTAGCCCTGCTCTGACACTGTCCCAGCCCTCTGCCTCTCTCTCCCTGCTCCAGCGCCCTCATGGAGAGCCTGATAAACCCTTTGCAGGACAGGATTGAGGACTGGAAGAAAACTGCCAACCAGCTGGACAAGGACCACGCAAAAGGTACAGGTGGGATGGGCAGGAGTTGTGCTGGGGGGGCTGTGCTGGTCACAGAATCATGGGATCGTTCTGGGTGGAGGAGACCTTTACGATCATCGAGGCCAACCATTAACCCGGCCCTGCTAAGGCACCACTAACCCATGTCCTTCAGCACCACATCTCTATGGCTTGGAAACCCCTCCAGGGATGGGGACTCCACCACTGCCCTGGGCAGCCTGGGACAGCCCTTCACAACCCTTGCCAGGAAGAAATTGTCCAACCTAAACTTCCCCTGATGCAACTTGAGGCCATTTCCTCTTGTCCTATCACTTGTTCCTTGGGAGAAGAACCCAACCCCACCTGGCTCCAACCTCCTTGCAGGGAGGTGTTCAGAGCCAGAAGGTCTCCCCTGAGCCTACTTTTCTCCAGGCTCAGCACCCCCAGGTCCCTCAGCTGCTCCTCACCACACTCCTCCTCTAGACCCGTCCCCAGCTTCGTTGTCGTCCTCTGGCCACGCTCCAGCCCCTCAAGGTCCTTCTTGAAGCGAGGGGCCCAAAACTGACCCCAGGATTCAAGGTTGGGCCTCCCCAGTGCCCAGTCCAGGGGGACAATCCCTGCCCTGGTCCTGCTGGCCATCCTGCTGACACAAGCCAGGATGCTGGTGGCTTCTTGGCCATCCGCTGGCTCATCTTCATCTGGCTGTCAATCAACACCCCCAGGTCCTTTTCCACCATGCACTTTCCAGCCACTCTTCCCCCAGCCTGGAGCATTGCAGGGGGTTGCAGTTATCTAAGTGCAGAATCCATCACTTGACTGAACCTCATCCCATTGGGCTTGGCTCCCATTGGGCTTGGCCAGATCCCTCTGTAGAACCTCCTTGCCAGCCAGGGGGGTCCCCTCTGACAGCACTTCTGTGCCCCCAGAGTACAAGCGAGCCCGCCACGAAATCAAGAAGAAATCCTCTGACACCCTCAAGCTCCAGAAGAAAGCTCGCAAAGGTGAGGGGGAGGGTCTCTTGAGGAGGGGGAGAATACCCCTGCCAACCCCTCCACGGGCTTCCCAGGTGGGGAATGGCGGGCACCAGGGGAGTCCTGCTGCCCCCCCCCCCCCGCCCCCAAGAAGAGGGGATGCTGGCATGGCCGGGGGGTGGGGGGAGGCGGGCACCGGCCCTTGGCCTCTTTTCACACGTTTTCTCTGTCTCCTTCTCTTTTCCCTCCCCTCCACATCCTTCCTGTAGAGCTGCTTGGTAAGTGAACCACTGGACCCCCCCCGACCCCCCCTCTCTGCTTCCTCATCTGCTCACCCCCGGGGCTGGGGTTGCCCCACTCCATCCATCCGTCCGTCTGTCTGTCCATCCTCTCCCTGTGTCCCACCCCATCCTGCTTCTAGCTTAGCTTGCACCCCAGTCCCAAGCACCAGGGATGGGGACAGGGTGGTGGAGAACCCCCCCTCTCTGGGGTTGCCATGAGGTGAGGGTGCTCTTGGACCCTCCTGGGATACAGGCACAGGGGGGACCCCATGGCTGGAACCTGAGGATGGGGTGATGTCTCCAGCTGGAGCCTATGGGTGGCCTTGGCTTGGCCATGGGACCCCCCCAGCAGATTGGGGTGGAAGCAAGGGTTGTCAGGGGAGACTGGCATTGATGGTAACCCCATCTCTCAGGGAAGGGGGACCTGCAGCCCCAGCTGGACAACGCGCTGCAGGATGTCAATGACATGTACCTGCTGCTGGAGGAGACAGAGAAGCAGGCAGTCCGCAAAGCTCTCATCGAGGAGCGGGGACGCTTCTGCACCTTCATCACCTTCCTGCAGCCCGTGGTGGTGAGCACCAGTGGGGTGGGATGGGGGTGTTGGGGGGGTGTTGCTGGTGCCCGATGGGTGCTGATGGTCCCCCCTGTCTGGCCACAGAACGGGGAGCTGACCATGCTGGGCGAGATCACCCATCTGCAGGGCATCATCGAGGACCTGGTGGTGCTCACTGCCGAGCCCCACAAGCTGCCCCCCGCCAGCGAACAGGTCAGCAAGGGGGGAGGCAGGGGTAGGTAGGGGAGCATCTTTGAGGGGGGCTTAACCCCCATCCTTCCTGCAGGTGATCAAGGACCTGAAGGGCTCTGACTACAGCTGGTCCTACCAGACTCCCCCGTCCTCACCCAGCAGCTCCAGCTCCCGCAAGTCCAGCATGTGCAGGTATGGTGGGGTAGGCTCCACGCTGGGGAGTCCAGCCCCCTTTACTAACCCCGGGGGGGGCCTAATGATGCTTAAAGGGATGCTCACAAGGTGCATGTCCACATCCATGTGTCCATACCACCAACCAGTCCCCAGTAATGTGGGGGAACTGGTCTTGGTGCACTGGGATGGATGCGGGACTGGGGCAGGATGGGTGCCTGGCATGTGCCCCATCCTCTGGCTTTTGGGAGTGATGCAAGGGTTTGGAGGCAACCACCTCACCTTTACCATGTTCCCCAGCATGTCCCCTGCACCTGGGAGACCCCAGAAGGGAAAGGGCCACCCCGGGAGGCCCGTGTGCCTCAGTTTCCTCACATCGGGGAGCGGGGCAAGGTCCAAACCTCCATCTTAAACTCTCTTTTCCTTCCTTTGTCCTCCCCACCGGCCGGCGTGTCCGCGTCCCCCCCTGGCACCCCCCAGCAGCGTTAGCAGTGCCAAGGGTGGCATGGCGTGGCCCGGCGGGGCTCAGACCTGCTCACCCAGTTCCACCTATCGCTACCGCAGCCTGGCACAGCCCCCCGCCGCCGCCACCCGCCTGTCCAGCGTCTCCTCCCACGACTCCGGCTTCATCTCCCAGGATGCCGCTTACTCCAAACCTCCTTCTCCCATGCCCTCTGACATCACCAGCCAGGTACTGGCATGGCAGGGCCACGCCCATGCCTCAGTTTACCCTTCTGGAGATGGGTTTCGTCTAACATGAGGGTCTGGTGTGGAGGTGATGGGACTCACCCACCCCTGCTCCCCAAAAGGCTCCATGAAGCTCAGGGTGAGGATTGGGAAGGGTTGGGGCTGAGCAGCCTGGATGACTCTGCAGCTGGGTTTGATCCTGCTCATCTTCTGCCACCGCAGGCTGGGGGTCTGGGCTGGGGTCTCCACCCTGGGGTCATGGCTGTTCTTGCTGACTACCTCTTCTCTCCTGTTCTGTCTTGCTCCTCACCTCCAGAAGTCCTCCAGCTCGGCGTCCTCGGAGGCCTCTGAAACCTGCCAGTCGGTCAGCGAGTGCAGCTCACCCACCTCGGTTAGTTCTTGCTCTGCCATCAGGGCATGGGTGGTGGGAAGGTGAAGCCTTCAGCAGCAGCACCCTCCTCTTCCTCTCCTCCCCTCCTTGGTGCTGTCCTTCATCCCACCAGGATTGCCACACCTGGGTCCCCCCACACCTCCTGGGGTTCAGCCTCCAGCTCCCCCAACCCCACTCTCCACCCTGTGGCCCAGGGGACATCATGCATGTCCCTTCCCACCCTGCTCCGCTCTCAGCTCCCAGCATGACCCTGTGCCTCACCCATTGCAGGACTGGTCCAAGGCCAGCCCCTACGACCAGCCGGTGGTTCCCACCCTGCAGCGGCGCAAGGACCGCGTGGAGCACCTGCGGGAAGCCGAGATGGGCTCTCCTGCCACCGGGTACCCGCCCATCGGCACTGAGGATGCTCCCAGGCCACGGATGTCACCGGCTACCATAGCTGCCAAGGTACTGGCTCCAGCGGGGAGATGGTTGGGCTTCTGGGGAGCTCCCAAGAGAGGAGTGAAGGTGTTGATGGTGTCCCCTTGCCCCCCCAGCACGGGGAGGAGGTGTCCCCCGCCGCCAGCGACCTGGCCATGGTCTTGACACGGGGGCTGAGCCTGGAGCACCAGAAGAGCAGCCGGGACTCGCTGCAGTACTCCAGCGGCTACAGCACGCAGACCACCACCCCATCCTGCTCCGAGGACACCATCCCTTCCCAAGGTACCCACCTCACCGTGGCAGGGACACCCAGAGTGGCACCCAGAGAGGGAAAGGGGACAGCAGAGGCTGTAGTGGTCCTGGGACATGTTGGCATGGGCTGGGTGGGGAACATTGAGCTGTGGTCATGTCACACAGGGTGAAGACCTAATGATTGTGTGTGTTGAGGGTTCATTGTGCAGCACAAGTGTTGTTGCCACGTGGTAGCCACGAGGTTTCTGGGTTAGTTGAGTGTTTGTTGGGTCTCGATGGTTACAGTTGTGCCAGTGCAAGAACAGGGACCACCACGTGGAGTGGTGATGGTTTGTGGTGATGTGTTTGTGCACGGCAGTTGGGTACAGATGGAAGACGGGTGATGGCAGGAGAGGTGGTGGTTGGAGCCCAAGTAACCATGGGCACAGTAGGATTTTGTTGTGATTGTGTTGGCTGAGCTGTTTGTGAGCACGTGATGGTGGAGTTTGGCTGCGATCACGTTGTGATGGTGGTGATTGCGATGGTTGGGTTTGACTATGACCATGTGGTGGTGATGATCGAGGCCAGCTGTGATAGTCATGGCTAGGACTGGTTGTGATCATGTTGCAGTGGTGACAGCTGGGTCTCAATGTGGTGGTTGGCATGACTGTGGTAGCCTTCCAATGGTGGTGGTTGAGTTTGCTTATGGTTGTCTTATGATGATGCTGTTTGGGCTTGGTGGTAAGCATGTTGGGCCAGCAATGGTTGGGGCCAGCTGGGATTGAGTTGTGATGGTAGCACTTGAGTTTGGTTGCGGTTGTGCTGCAATGGCATTGGTTGGGGCTGGCTGTGATTGCATGGTGAAGGTGGTGGTTGGGCTTGGCAGCCCACCTGGCCACGCTGACCATGCCTGCCCCTCCCCAGGCTCTGACTATGACTGCTACTCGGTGAACGGCGATGTGGAGTGTGACCCCCAGAGCGACTTCGACAAGTCCTCCACCATCCCACGCAACAGCAACATCGCCCAGAACTACCGGCGGATGATCCAGACCAAGCGTCCCGCCTCCACCGCCGGGCTGCCCACTGGCACCAACCTCCCGGCTGGCACCACCCCTGGGGTGGCCACCATCCGCCGCACGCCCTCCACCAAGCCCTCGGTCCGCCGTACCCTCTCCAATGCCGGCCCCATCCCCATCCGACCCCCCATCGTCCCCGTGAAGACCCCGACGGTGCCCGACTCCCCCGGCTACGCCGGTCCCATACGGGTGGGCAGCGAAGAGTGCGTCTTCTACGCTGACGATGCCTCGCCCAACCCCCTGGATTTTGCCAAAGCTTCGCCCAAGCGGCTGAGCCTTCCCAACACCGCCTGGGGCGGCGGGGCCATGGAGATATCCGTCT
>VYZX01027370.1:366657-436686 GCA_013401335.1 Brachypteracias leptosomus | reverse complement strand
CCCCCCCCCCCTCCAGGGGTCATCCCAATAATAGGGGGGAGAAGGTCCCATCACCCCGCCTTGGGAGGGAGGACGTGACAAGTCCTGTGGGGTACAGATGGATGAGACATCCCCATGGTCAAGATGATGAGTGAGCCCCTTGGGCAATGTGATGGGTGATCCCTGGGATGCAGCACCATCCCCCAACCTCTGCAGGAGGTGGGGTGCAGGGAGTGACACACACGCACACTCCCCCACTCCATCCCAGCAGCACCCGCGCCTGTCACCTCCCAGATTCTCGGCACCCATTGCCAAACCTCACTGGGGCGGCACAACCGGCTGAGCTGTGGGGGGGGATGGAGGGGCTCGGCGTGGGGAGCGTCCTCATCACTGGCTGCGACGGGGGGGTCAGCCTGGGGCTGCTGAAGGGCTTCTTGGAGCAGCCGACTCCCCCCCGGCACCTCTTCGCTGCTTGCCTGGACCCCCAGGGGAAGGTAAGGGGGATGGGTGTCAGGTGGAGATGCAGCATCTTAGGGTGCTGCTGTCCCTACCTGGGTTGGTGGGGGGGAGCTGAGCATCAGCATCCTCTTCATGAACAGCATGGAAAAAATAATACATATATTTATCTGTATTGATTTTTTTTTCTTCTGTTGACATAGATGAGTGCTGGGGGAGGGGTGAGGGTTTATTGGCAGCCCCCACATTGAGACATCACTGCCGGAGACTTTGAAGACACTGGGCTTGGCTGNTCAATGAGGTAGCTTTGGGCTTCCCCAACGTCGTGGTCCTGCCTCTAGGTAGGTGTCGGGCCGGGAAGGGGACAATCTCAGGGTGTAATGGCACCCGTGGGTGGCTCCAGGGAATGTGACCCAAGCGGGTGGATCCCTTGGTTTGGCTCAGCCCCAACTACTGGGATCAGGAGGACGCTCAGAAGCCAGGAGCTGCCTCCCACAGCATCTTACCAGGGTGATGACCTCCCACACAGCTCGTCTCCAAGACCTCCTGTCCCCTTGCAGACATGACAGACCCCAACAGCATCAAGGCGGCGGTGGGGAAGGTGCGAGAGAAGGTGGGAAGCTCTGGCCTCAACCTACTGATCAACAATGCCTGCACCACGCGCCGCAGCACACTGGCCACCGAGACGGCCGAGAATATGACCCTGGTCTACACCACCAACACCATCGGGCCCCTGCAGACCAGCCAGGTGAGGCCACAGACCCTCCCTGCCCCAAATACTGGGAGAGGGGAGGAAGAGGATGGTGATGGCCAAGCACTCGATCCCCCCCAGGCATTCCTGCCCCTGCTGAAGGAGGCAGCGGAGGCTGAAGGACAGCGTAGGATGAGTTGCAGCAGAGCAGCCATCATCAACATCTCCAGCATCCTGGGCTCCATCGAGGTGGCAGAGGCTTGGGAGGAGAGGCAGGATGTGTGCTATCGCTGCAGCAAGGTACTGCTGCTGGGGGGAATCTGGGGAGTGGGGGGAGACCTTCCCCCCAACTGTTGGCCATGGAAGTACCACCTCATGATGGTGAGGATGCTGGTTGTGCCCTCAGGCTGCTCTGAACATGCTCACCAAGTGCCTGGCCCTGGAGTACGGGAGCAGCGGGATCCTCTGCGTGTCTGTGGACCCCGGCCATGTGACACCTCCCCTGGAACAGGGAAGGGTGAGTGATGGGAGGTGCACGGCCACCCTGGCTCCCCTAAGTCACATGGGCAGCCCTTCCTGGGGCATCCCTTCTCTTGGCATCCACTCCCAGGGACATCTCTTTCCTGGGGCCATCCCTTCCCACGAGCATCCCTTCCCATTTTGCCATGGGCATTTCTTCCCATGGGCATCTTTTCTCATTTTGCCATGGACATCCCTTTGCTGGGGCCATCCCTTTCCAGGGTCATCCCTTCCCATGAAAATCCCTTCCCAGGATCATCTCCTTTTACGGTCATCCCTTCCCAGGGTCATCCCTTTTTAGAGACATCCCTTCCCCGGTCACCACTCCCTGAGCAGCCCATCAGTCCCAGGGGATCTGTGCCCATGCAGCAAAGTCCCAATTCCAGCCTCTCCCCCAGTTTCCTCCCAGTCTGTTATCCCATCTCCCATCCCCAGCACGTCAGCAGAGGGCAGCCCAGCCCCGTGCTCAGCTCCAGTAGGATGGCTGCACCCAGGGTGCTGCTCCTCAGCATCCCCAGCATCCTGGGGCCACAGTCACCCCAAAGTTCCATTCTTCTCCACCCCTCTCTGACAGGTGAGGTTGGGTATGAGCAGCATGACGAGGCAGAGCTTACCCCAGTGCTGGTGATAAATGAGTTGGGTTTTTAATTAGGAACCATAAAATTAACCTCCAGCCTCATAGTACCTAAATTAGAGGCAATTAATTTGCACAAAGCCACATCCCTCGGCTGCTGGAGCATCTCCAGCTTCTCCACCCTGTCTAGCCAGAGTTGGTACCCACCCTGGCTGGAGGTGGGGGTGGTGGGGAGGGGGTTGGCTCATTTTTACCCCCATGCAGGACCCAGTGACGGTGGAGGAGAGTGTGAGGGGTGTCCTGCAGCTGCTCAGCCACCTCTCAGCCACCAACAACGGCACCTTCTGGGACTGGAGAGGGCAGAGCCTGCCCTGGTGAGACCGCTGCCTCAGTAAAGTGAATCAATTGCCATTGCCAGGCTCCTTCTGGATCTGTGGGGGAAGAACAGGGGAACAGGGACCCCCTGACTTGGGGGGGGGGGGGGGAGAGATGGGGTCACTTCCCTGTCCAGAGATGGAGAAGGAAGGATGGTCCAAGTGTGATCCTGCATCCCAGTGTCAGGCTCTATCAGGATGTCCCCTGGGGCTGAGGGATCATCCCAGGCATCATCACACTGCCTAAGGGGCTGGGGACACCCCAGAACTTCAGACATGGGGCATCTTTGCCTGGAGGAGCTGAGCTTGTTCAGCCTGGAGAAGAGAAGGCTCTGGGGAGACCTCCTGGTGGCCTTTCAGGACTTCAAGGGGCCTGTCAGAAAGCTGGGGACAGACTTTCTATCAGGATCTGTTGTGACAGGACAAGGGGTGATGGTTTTAAAATAAAAGAGATTTAGACTAGAGAGAAGGAAGAAATATTTGATGCTGAGGGTCCCAGGTTGCCCAGAGAGGTGGTTGATGCCCCATCCTTGGAACCATTGCAGGTGAGGTTGGCCGGGGCTCTGAGCAACCTGCTCTGGTTGCAGATGTCCCTGCTCCCTGCAGGGGGGTTGCACTAGATGAGCTTTAAAGGTTCCTCCCAACTTAGACTGTTCTAGGATTCTGTGAAGAGTGCAGGTAACTCTTCAGTGGTAACTGTGAAATCAGAGATAAACCAGGTCCTCCTTTACTTCCAAGCTAAATGCCTGCTAATTGCCTAACTCCCTGTAATTAGTCTGGAGTTTTCTTTGGTGACCTACACTGTTGGGGGAACCACTGCTTGCACCATGAAGGCTTGGACTTGTGAGCCCTGGTGCTCTCACTTCATATAATATTGGTCTCACTATAACAGTCCTGGAACCTCAGAGATCAGCTCTAAAGCTAAAGGCCAGATGATTCTTTGGGGAACAAAATAACTGACTGTGCCTCTGCAGAATGTTCAGCTCTTCCTAAAATTAGAAGTACACGTTTCAGGGGTGAAACTGCCCTGCAGGTGGGTGGGTGGATGGGACTCAATGACCTTTAACTGTCCCTTTCAACCCAAACCATTCCATGATCCTACATCACAAGACACTGCAAACAGGCTCTTCTCCCCCATCGTGTGAGCACATTTCCATGATGACCCTCAGCCGACATTTTCGACGCTATCCCTTGAAAGAAGGACCAGAAAAAAACGTCACAGCATCTCAAGTGGCCACTTGGGCTGGAGAGGCAGGGCCCTGGCAAGCCCCAAGCCTGGCCGTGCGCTGTGGGGATGCTCTGGGAAGCGTGGCCGGGGTCATCACACTGGGGCAGCTTCAGTTTTCCCAGAGTGGAGGAGAAGGAGGAGGAGGAAGACATTCCACTCACTCGTGCTGCAGTGCCCACAGCCTTACCAGCACGTTCGCATAGCCTTGCAAGCCTAAGCAGCCCAGCATACACCAATTAAGGGCTCTAATAGCTGATTATGGTAATTAATTAAGGTGTAGAGGAGGAGGCAGCTGGCCAGCCCCCACACCTGCATCGTGCTGCCAAGTACAACAAACAAACCCAGATGTTTTCTTTCTGGGAAGCAGCCGGGGTTGATAGAGGAGGCTCTGGGGGGGTGGGGGGGTTTCCCCTATATTGGGTGAATATCTGCCGAGAGGAGGCAGTGGAGGCAGTTGGAGGGGGGGGGTGTCGTCTTTATTTTGGGGTAGGTCGGAGGATCCCAGGACCCGGTCGGAAGCTGAGCTGTGACACTAAAGAATTACCTGGTGTTTAATGGAAGCAGAGGAACAAAAGTATAAACTGAGAGGAACAGGGTGATGCCCAAGCAGGGCAGCAGGTCCACCCCCAACCCCAGACAGCCCATGGAGGGGGGAGGCTATGGCTGAGCCCCCCCAGCCTACAGCCATGCAGAAGGGCCCTGGCATTATGGATGGAGTCAACTCAGTGGCCAAGCACAGTCCCAGGGTCTCAGAGGGGGTCGCATTGGTCCTAGAGGGGGTGGCATTTGCCCCACCCTTTTGCAGCTTCCTTAAGGACCCCTCCCCATCACAGGACTCTGCTGGTGTTGGGGCGGGGGGGCAGAGCAGATGCAGCATCTCAGGCTCCAAGGCGAGGCGAAGGCATTGAGCGAGGGGTCTTCTGCGGCATTAGGTGGACTCCCATCGACCTGAGCAGAGGGGACAGGGGTCATTGTGTGGCACAGGACACAGGACCCCCACCCTACTTGTGGCACCTCCATTCCCCAAGGCTTTCCACTCACAGGGTGCCCCGTAGAGCATCCGCATGACCTTGATGCAGTTGTCCAGCAGTGCCTTGGGGCGCACGGCCTTCCTCCGGCTCTCAGCGCCCGCGCTGTGGACCAGCTTCACCAGGTCGGCCACCACCGGCTCCACGTCTGTCTGCAGGGACAGGTCACCGAGGTGTCACCAAGATGTCCCCTCCAAGGGACACCTGGGTGGCAAAAAAAAAAAAAGCACAGCTGTTGCATTGGCCGGGAATCGAACCCGGGCCTCCCGCGTGGCAGGCGAGAATTCTACCACTGAACCACCAATGCCAGATGTGGGGCATCTCCTAGACCTGTCCGACGCCCGACACTCGGGGGGCGAGGTTGAGCTGTGGGAGCACCTCTGCCTGCTACCTCAAATGTCACCTCTAGCAAGAGGGTTGTCATTGCACAAAGCTCATTCTTGCCTCTCAGGGGCCACAGAACCTGCCCCACGGGAAAAGAACAACCCAGCTGCACTGGGTTCACCCCAGAAACCCAGCTGTGATAGTCCACCATCCAGCACCCAAATACACCTTGGGCTAGGAGTCTTAATTGCCACCAAGCCAGGGACCCTGACTGTCACTGAGACAGGGACCATTATCACCATCAAACCAGAGACCCTCACTGCCAAAAAGCCAGGGTCCCTCCCTGCAACTCAGCAGAGATGTTCCCAGTCACCAAACCAGCTCCTCCCGCTGCCCTTACAATGCCTCCAAGCCAGGGACACTCACTTCCCATCTGGTGCTGCCATCCTCAGAGCCTGGGAACCCACACAGGGCCCACAGGGACCAGGCCAAGGAGACAGTGTTGTCCAAGGTAAAACCTCCTGGGTCCCCCAGGCAGCCCCTGAGATGTCCCTCCAGGACACCTGGGTGCAAAAGATGCAGCTGTTGCATTGGCCGGGAATCGAACCCGGGCCTCCCGCGTGGCAGGCGAGAATTCTACCACTGAACCACCAATGCCAGATGTGAAGTATTTCCCAGACCTGTCCCAAGGTCCCAGAACCCAGCCTGGGCTGAGGAGGACCAGAAATAGTTCCTGCTGGCTCTGAGCCCCCTTAACAGAGAGAGGACCTCAACAAACAGCTCTGATGACGGGGCTCCAGCCACGGCAGTGTCTCTTCCTGCAGTCTCAGACATCACCTCCAGCAAGAGGCAGTGTCATTAGCCTCCAGAGTTAACAATGATTAAAAGACCAAACAAAGCTCATGCTCCCCTCCAAGGGGCTGCAGAACCTGCCTCCACAGCACAGAACACCCCACATACACTTTGGGTTCATCCTGGAGACACTGCTGTGACAGACCACCCCCTAAATCAAGCTGCCCCCGGGATGCAGCAACCCCCCCAGTCCCCAGCAGCCCCCATTGGCCCAAGACAGGGACCCTCACTGCCACCATGCCAAGGACCCTCAATGGCACTAAAAGCCAGGGTGACTAATCCCCTGAGCCAGAGACTTTCATGGCTACGAAGCCATGGGCAATCACTGGCCCCGAGCCAGTGCCACCAAACCCTCCAGTAGCTCCCTGCTTCAGCCCTTTGGGAGTCACCAAAGGGTGCCAGCTCTGCCCGCAAGCCATGACAGTCCTGGGGTGCTCTGCACCCACACAGAGGGCACAGGGAACAGTGGTGCCAGAGGTGCCCAAGGGAGCCAACTCTGGTCTCCCTGCTTAAGGGGTCCCAGCAGCCCGTAAAGGTCCCTCCCCAAGACATCGGGGTGCAAAAGATGCAGCTGTTGCATTGGCCGGGAATCGAACCCGGGCCTCCCGCGTGGCAGGCGAGAATTCTACCACTGAACCACCAATGCCAGATGTGGAGTATTTCCCAGACCTGTCCCAAGGTCCCAGAACCCAGCCTGGGCTGAGGAGGACTAGAAATAGTTCCTGCTGGCTCTGAGCCCCCTTAACAGAGAGAGGACCTCAACAAACAGCTCTGATGACGGGGCTCCAGTCACGGCAGCGCCTCTTCCTGCTGTCTCAGACATCGCCACCAGCAAGAGGCAGTGTCATTAGCCTCCAGAGTTAACAATGATAAAAAGGTCAAACAAAGCTCATGCTCCCCTCCAAGGGGCTGCAGAACCTGCCTCCGCAGCATAGAACACCCCACATACACTTTGAGTTCACCCTGGAGACCCAGCTGTGACAAACCACCCCAATACAGCACCCAAAGGCAGCAGAGGCTTGGGAGGAGAGGCAGCACCCCTGCTGTCACTACAGTGAGGTCCTGCCTCTGGGAAAATGGGGAGGAGTTTGGTGGTCATCTTTTGCGGGATCGCATATGGTGATGGTCATGTTCCCATCCAGCCCTCTCACAACTCCAGCCCTGCCAACCCCCAAGAAGGAGGAGTTGTAGGGAAGAAAAGAAGGACATTTTGCATTGGCCGGGAATCGAACCCGGGCCTCCCGCGTGGCAGGCGAGAATTCTACCACTGAACCACCAATGCCAGATGCAAACCATCCCCCATGCTCTGCCCCACGACCCTGGGTACCAACCTATGCCCCAACCCAGGAGCCTGTCCATGCCAACCCCCACCACCAGCCCCACACCCCCCGAGGGTGTGTCTTCGCAGCACACATGTGTAACACTCAGGCATCCCCACATGTGCCACGTTAGGTGAAACATGCATGTCCACATGCACAGGTGGTCTGGGGGGGGGGTCCCACCTGCTGGTACTTGCTGTACTCCTCACCCAAGGCGTCGAAGAGCCGGCACAGCTCCTGGGTGTACCTCCAGGATGGGTGCTTCTCTGGCAGCACCTCGTGGATCCGCAGCACGGCCTGGGAGCTGACGTGGAACCAGAGGTACCGCAGGGCCATCTCTGACACTGTCCCGTTGCGCTAAGGGAGAGAGGGTACCGTGGGTGAGATCCTCACAGTGGGTCCCCAGATTGTCCCCATCATGGGGGCTGTCCCTTGCTGCCACCATCTTACCAGGCGGGTGATGTTGGATGGCCTCAGCACCTCCTCGTACTGCACCTGGACTGTGTAGTCGATGGGGAAGTAGTGTTTCTGGAAAGGTGGAGGAGCCTTCTAGAGGTGGTTCTGAAAAGGGGCTGGCAGCAAAGGGTGGGGACAGCAGTGCCAGCCTCTGCATGACACCAGAGAGGGACCCACCAGAAAAGCCCTTTGACATGGTCAACCCTCACAAATGCTCCAGCAAAAGCATCTCCAGGCATCATCCGGCACAAGCTGCGCCCTCACAGCACCCTGGTGTCTGTCGAAGCAGTGGATGCTGCCCTCCCATATCCCCCCCCAGAAAACCAGGGCCATGCAATGCCACATGTGTGTGTGTCCCCCAACACACCCGCAGTCCGGGTGGGTTACCATGAACTGCAGGCGCATCTCGTACTGCAGCTTGTCTTGGAGCAGGCGGGTGAGCTCACATTCGCCTGGAGCAGCAGCCTCCAGCCCCAGCATGGCCACAACACCTGGACACCAACAAGCCAGAGGTGTCACCCATGGGGTGACACCCCCCCCCCCAAACCAGGCGCAGGTTGTCCCCCCAGCCTGTCCCCAGGCTGTACTCACACAGGACGGCTGCGTAGCCTGGCTGCATGGTGACGGTGGCCATTGTCAGGTGCCTACATGGCCAGAGCTCACCGGGAGCCTCCTGGGCAGCTGGGGGATGAGGGATGGGCTGGGCTGCTCTCCGGTTGCCCCCTGCCATGGATGGGGGGGTTAGTCCCTCTTCCCGGTGGTCCCCGCTGGCTTCTCCTCTCCGGCCGGCTGCGGGGAGGCAGCAGGTCCCAGGGCCATCCCAGGGATGCGCTGCGGGACCCTCCCCTGCACTGCAAGAGGGGATCTGGGGGGAAAGAGCCCCGGCTGCAGCCCCAGGGCAGGCGGCTGCCCGGGTGCAGCCCCCACCCCACGCCGAGCCCGAGCCCGCGGAGCAGCGGGTGGCCCCGAGGGGCTGCTAGTGGTCCTGGAGCTGTGGGTGCTTCCCCTGCATCATCCCCGGGTATTTCCAGGGTGTGGAGAGGCGAGGTGGGGGGAGGTAGGACCACCCCCCGTTATCCCAGCAATGAGTCTGTCTGGTCACAGCAGGAGCTCAGTCAAGGAGCGCTGGGTTGGGGACAGGGCTGGTGAAGTGGCCACGCTGGGTCCCCAGGCAGAAGGGGACACGCCATGTCCCCACGCTGGCACCCCAGTGTAAGGAGATGACAGTCTGCCCTTATGCCGGGTCCCCCAAAGCATATCCCCACGTGGAGGGTGGTGTCTTGTGTCCCCACATGGTGTGGCAAACACAGAAGGGTCCATGACATGTCCTGGCAAAACAGCCAGTGGTGTCTCCACACCACATCTAGGTGCACAAGGGGTTGTGCTGTGCTCCCACACCATGTCCCAGGGGAAGGCAGCTGGGCCATGTCCCATGCTGTTCTCCATGTGAAGGGGACCATCTTGTGTCCCCACCCCAGGTCCCCAATGTGGAAAGACACACCAGCCATGTCCCATGCTGGGTCCCCACCCCTTGCCCCCACAAGAAAAGGCCATATCATGTCCCCATGCCATAACCCCACACAAAAGCAACCATCCCGTGTTCTCACTTCATGTTCCCCTGCAATGATGGTCATGCTGTGTCCCCGTGCCATGTCCCATGCCATGTGCTATGACGTTCCCTACGTGGAGGGGACCATCCTGTGTCGTGTGCCCCCCCCTCCCTCCCCTAGGTCCCCATGTGTGTCCACCAGCCGTGTCCCCACGCCATCTCCCCACCCCATGTCCCCACGTGAAGGGTCCGTGCCATGTCCCATGCCATATCCCCACGCAGAGTGGCCCATCCCATGTCCCCACATCATTCCCCCATGCACAGAGGGGGTGTCACGTCGTGTCCCCACGCTACGTCCCGGGGGCAAGCAGCCGTGCCATGTCTCCTCACGCAGAGGGGCCACGGTGCGNGCGCTCAGCTGGTCCAGGGATGCTCAGCTAGCCTAAGGCTGGGTGTACTCGAGGTGTTCAGCTGCCTTGGCTGGGTGTCTCCAGGGTGCTCAGCTTACTCAGCTGGATGCCCCTGGTATACTTACCTAGGTGCCCCTGAGGTGCTCAGTTGACCCAGGTGGGTGTCCCCAGGGTGCTCAGCTAGCCCGGGTGAATGTCCCCAGGGTGCTCAACTTACTCATCTAGGTGCCCTTGGGTTGTTCGGCTGGCCCCGGGGTGCTCAGCTTACTCAACTGGATGCCCCTGGGGTACTCAGCTGGATGTCCCTGGGGTGCTCATCTGGCCTTGGTGGTTTTCCCCAGGGTGCTCAGCTAGCCCAGGTGGCTGTTCCCAGGGTGCTCAGCTTACTCAGCTGATTGTCCCCAGAGGGCTCAGTTGACCCAGGTGGGTGTCCCCAAGGTGCTCAGCTGACCCAGCTGGATGTACCCAGGGTGCTCAGTTGACCCATGTGGGTGTCCCTGAGGTGCTCTGCTGCCCTGGCTGGGTGTCCACAGGGTGCTCAGCTAGCCTGGGTGGGTGCCCCTGAAGTATTCAGCTAGCCTGGGCTGGATGCCCCTGGGGTGCTCATCTGACCCTGGGGTGCTCAGCCCAGGAACGCTCAGATAGCCCAGGCTGGGTGTCCACAGGGTGCTCAGCTAGCCCAGGTGGCTGTTCCCAGGGTGCTCAGCTTACTCAGCTGATTGTCCCCAGAGGGCTCAGTTGACCCAGGTGGGTGTCCCCAAGGTGCTCAGCTGACCCAGCTGGATGTAGCCAGGGTGCTCAGTTGGCCCATGTGGGTGGCCCTGAGGGGCTCTGCTGCCCTGGCTGGGTGACCACAGGGTGCTCAGCTAGCCTGGGTGGGTGCCCCTGAAGTATTCAGCTAGCCTGGGCTGGATGCCCCTGGGGTGCTCATCTGACCCTGGGGTGCTCAGCCCAGGAACGCTCAGATAGCCCAGGCTGGGTGTCCACAGGGTGCTCAGCTAGCCCGGGTGGGTGCCCCTGGGGTGCTCAGCTAGCCTGGGTGTGTGTCCCCAGGGTGCTTGGATGGCATAGTTGGGTACTCCTGGGGTGCTTGGCTAACTACATGACTCCCTGCTCCTCAGGGTGGTGGGCCAGCCCTGCAGCATGTCCCAGGGTGCTTACCCAACCCAGCTGGTTGCTGCTCGGTTAACCACACTCCACACCCCCAGGGCTTCTACTCCACCAGCACCCTCAGGGCGCTGGGCTCCCCTGGCTGGTGTCCCAGTGTGCTCACTGGCCTTGAACACTCACAATGAGTGCCAGATCAGAGGGCCACACTGCAGGCAGGAGCAGGCTGCCCAGAGCCATCTCAAAGGGTCTGGAGGATCCCTGGAGCCACAGAGGATGCTGCTCCAAGCCCATGCAGCCTTCTCAGGATGCTTTGGAGTTGAACCCCTGCCAGAAGCAGGGGACATAGGACACTGTCCTCCCCCTGAAGAGCCCCTTGGGAGAGCACCAGGGGCTGCCGGGCGTCCGAGGGGTCAGCGAGAGAAGGCAGCTATCAAAGAGCGGGTCAGCGCTCCCAGGGAAACGCGTGGGAAGGAATGTGCTTCTGCATGGAGGAGAGCGCGCTGGGATTCCCCTGGCACCGAGCCAGGGCCACGGCCGCGCTCCTGCCAAGCTTCCCCGTGGCCAGCTCCTGGGCAGGGCCCTCGCCTCCCTCCCAGCTCCGGGGCCAGGGCAAGAGCTGGTCCAGCTCCTCGCTTAGGTGTCCGTGGGGATTTCACCCACATCTGCTGCCGACAGCATTGGAGGAAGCCATTTAATAGCATTCCCTGCCCATGTAGTCATGTGCTTGGCAGGGGGCACGGGGCAAGGAAGAGGAGGGAGAGCGTGGAGCTGAGCAGCAGGGCAGCTTGCCCTCCTTGGCTGGAAACCACCGCTGGTGCAGGCCCAAGGCAAACAGCCCCTGGCACCTGGAGCTTCACTCCCACGCAGCAGCAGCAGCCCAGCACCCAGTGGTGAGCCCTGTCTGGGAGGCCCCCAGCTTGGAGCCCCCCAAGACAAAGTAGGTGCAGGGGGCTCAGGTAGCCTTCAGAACAGCTCCAGGCTGGAGCTCAGCCCCACCCAAGCTCTGCCTTGCCCTGGAAGCTTTTTGTTTTTACACAGGCTCAGCCAAGGAAGCAAAACCTTGAGCTTGGAACCAGTTTGGGAACACCCTGAGCACCCCAGGGCGCGATTTCACCACACTATGGCCACCCCGAGTGCCAAGTTCTGCTGAAGCTCTCCAGGAAGCACTCTGCAGTCTAGAGCATGGACTCCCCAAGAGGATGGGCAACATGAGGAGCGCTAGGTGGATGCCCCAGCCCACGACAAGCCTGAGGCTGGACCCCCCCATGCCCAGCTCACACATTTCCCACTCCCCTGGCACGGGTGGCTCTGGGAAGGGATCAGGAAGTCCTTCACCCCTGGGCACAGGCTGGGTGGGGCAGGCAGCGGGTGCCACATGGGAGCCAAAGGGTGTAGCCCTGGGCTCAGTCCTGGCACACACAATTGAAAGCAGGAGAGTGGAGGGTGCAGAGGACAGAACAGGAGGGTGGTTGATGGCTCTGGCTGGGTTGGAGGCCAGGCTCCTTCGTGAGGATGCCTCCAGCTCTGTGGAGACAGAGCCAGGGGCAGGAGTCAGCCAGGGAGCAAAGTCCAGAGGGGAGGAAAGACCAAGAGGCACCTGCTGTAGGGGAGAAACACTTTCCCCAGCTGCTCCTTCCAGAGTCAAGCCCTGGAATGGCTGGAAGAACAGAAGTTGGGAGTGGAAAGACCCTTCCCTCCCATCCTTTCTCCACTCTGGACATGCTGCCAGGCTCAGGATCAGCTCCAGGCAGAGCAGGCAGGGATGGAGAGGGGGCCACAGGCCAACACCTCCACGGCCACAGCCCAGGTCCAGCATCCAGGGGTGAGGGTGGGCACGTTTCTGTGCTTCTCCTCCACTCCTCCTGCTTCCACCAGGAGCTGCTACAAAGGAAAGGAGCCCCCAAGTCAGGCGAGTTAAAAAACAGGCTTTTTATTCTTGGCGTGCTGCTCACAGTCACAGCCTGGAGACACCGCTCTTGCCAAAGTGATTATGAAACAGATCAAGTCCCAGACTCAGGCCTCGCTCTTCCCCACCCCCAAGAGAGTCAACATTATACAAAACTCTATTTACAGGGAAAACAGTCAGAAACAGCGAGTCCAAAAACCCCTCGCAATTCAAAAGAGAACACTGGTGACAAGCCTGACGGGCCCTCCACATGGCCAGGCTGCTCCTGGGGCTACTGGAAGCCCAGGGCTTCTGGCCACCAGCTACCAAGAGGAGCCTGGCAATCCAGAGTCACACCACAGCTCTTTCCTTCACCAAAAAGCTGGGAAAACTCACTGGATCCTACAAAGGCTCAGCTGGATCTGCACAAGACCTCCTTGGGCTCACCCATCCTTGAAGAGGGCTCAGGAGATGGGGCTGAGGGGCAGCCTGTGCCCTCCCTGGGGAACCTCCAGGGAGGAAATCTCTTGGGCTGGAAGCTGGAACATCAGGAGCCTTCACGTAAGCAGCAGGATGTGGTGGGAGACCTAATAGCAGATACTGTGTTTACTGAGTCACGTTACTCTGAAACATAAACCAAGAGGAGCAAACCAATATTTGAAAAGAGGGGAAAAAAAGGGAAAATTCCTCCTCCCCGAGTGTGTGTGGAAGAGCATCCGTAAGAGCCCAGCTCTGCTCCTGCTGCTCAAAAAGCATAGCGCGTGCGGATGTCCTCCAGCTTCTTGGACACCTCGGGTGGGGTCCTGTCCAGCTCTTCAGCCACATTCTTCTGTTTGTTGGGCTCCATGGAGTTGAACTGCTCGCAGAGGTCCCCATCAATCACGTTCTGGAGGGGCAAGGAGGAGAGCATTGAATTGGCCCCACACAGAGGCACTGAACCCTGCCTAAACAGGGAAGAACGGCGACAAACAGCCTGTTCCCAGGAGCTTCTTAATCCTGTCCTGGAAACAAGATCATGCTTGGTGACCTCATCTGCTGAATAGCATCAAATTAATTACTGACCAGTTTCATGAAGGGAGAAAGCCCAAAAGCTTGGGTACAGCTGAAGAATCACACAAGGGATGGGAAGAGGGACCTGACTTGGGTTCAAGCACTGCTGGGAAGGCTGGGGGTGGCTGCAGAAGATGACTTGAGGGGCACCTGCAGCCAGATGGGAGACATCTTTGAGACTGGGCATGCTACAAATCAGTCTTGGGATCAGCAAGAGCAGTGTCCTCTGCACTTTGACAGCTTCAGCTGCTGGGACCGCTTTCTGTGTGACACTGCCTACACTACTTGAGTAGTAGTTACCACATTGTAACACTGGACCCCTCTGGTGACAGCATTTAGCAGGTGACACCTTCAAATACAGTTCCTCAGCAGAAATAGGCAGGAACAGCCATTTCTAACAAGATTAACCTTTCCAACAGGGGTGGAAAAAAATTTATTCCCCAAGGCAACACCCAGTTTGATGCAGTGATGCAAGGAGCTACGTAACACTGCATCCTAATGGAGATGCTGATGAGTAGAGAAGTGCAGCAGCAGCACCCCTGGGCTTGAGTCTCAAGATCAACCCTCAGGAGGCTCATTACAAGGGTTAAGAAACCACAGCTGGGGCTCCAGTTCGTGCTGCAGCTGCTACACCAGTTGTGGTTCATGCTGCCCCAGCCTTTCCCAGTGCACAGCAACCATGACTTGTTTCTGCCAGGCCTTGGAGCAGTCCCATGTCCCAGAGTGAGTCTCTGCACTCCATAACCAGCTGATCCCTAAATACCCAGACCCACCTTCACTGGGAAGTAGTAGGAACGGAAACTGAGGTGGTCTCGTCCGCAGAGAGGAGGGTGCTCAGACCTTAAGTGCATTTCCACATGCTGGAAGAAGTCATGATCCTGGGGAGATTAAGAATTGGTAAGAGTTGGTTCATTACATACCAATGCTACGGGCAAGTGGAGATGACACCCATCAGCCCGGTGTTCCTGAACATGCTGCTGCTGCTGCCAGGTTCTGCTGGAGTGGGCTGCACATGGCAGCAGAGGTCTGTTACCCTGGCAGCACCCACAGCAAGTGAGGCACCCAAGTGTGTCACCCTGGCCAGGACTGGCCTTTCAGGAAGCGGAGCACATAGCAGCTGTGGAGTGCAGAGTGCAGCTCAGAGCGACCAGCTCAGCACCCACTGCTCCAGGAGACACAGCAAACTGAGCAGCAAGGAACACTGTCAGGACTTGAAGCATCGGCACCTCATCAATAGGCTTTACAGGCTACTCAAAGCAGGCCAAAGGGTCCCTCCTCACACGCACACCAAATCACACAAGAGCTCCACTGGAGCACAAAGATTTAGGAAATTGTGTTCAGTTTGGGGCCCCTCACTCCAAGAAGGACATTGAGGGGCTGGAGCGTGGCCAGAGAAGGGCAACAAAGTTGGGGAAGGGTCTCGAGCACCAGTGCGGTGAGGAGCAGCTGAGGGACCTGGGGGTGTTTTCCTTGGAGAAAAGGAGGCTCAGGGGAGACCTTCCGACTCTGGACAACTCCTTGAAAGGAGGTTGGAGCCAGGTGGGGGTCAGTCAATAGGACAAGAGGAAACAGTCTCAAGATGTGCCGGGGAGGTTAAGGTTGGACATGAGGAGAAATATCTTCCCTGAAAGCACTGTCAAGGACTGTCCCAGGCGGCCCAGGGCAGTGGTGGAGTCCCCATCCCTGGAGGGGTTTCAAAGGTGTGCAGCTGTGGTGCTGAGGGACATGGGTTAGTGGTGCCCTGGCAGTGCTGGGGGAACAGCTGGACTCGATCTTAAAGGTCTCTTCCAACCAAAATGATTCTATGACTCTAGAATAGCAGTACAACAAGAAGAACACTTCACAGAACCACTGCAGAAGAAGGAGGAGGAGGAGGAGGTGGTAACAAGCTCCTTCTCTATCCCTTGGCATCAGAGCCTGTCCCCTGGCTAGAGGCTTTCCTGCAGCCCAGGTTTCCACACACTGCAGAGCACTGGAGTTACCCTCAAGGGATGCAGCACATTGATACAGTGGCTGGGGACAAGGCACACAGAAAAGCAGCAACTCTGCAGCATAATAATGGGGCTCACTTACCTCATGGGAAGTGAAGGGGACCAAGATTCCTATCCCCCCAGACAAGGTGGTGTAGACAAGAGATTCAGAGCCTCCTGGAATCAGTGTTGTCTTCTGTAAGGAAAGTACTGTCTCTCCCACGTGGTAATTCATAATCACTTCAGCCTGAAAGCCAACCACAGGAGAATGTTTTTTCTTTAGCTTATATAAAAGCATCAAAAGGCTTGAGAGAGAGAATAAATTTGGCCACCCGCTAGCTCTGAAATGCCTTCCTGAAAAGGAAGTGCCTCCCACCTGTGACCAGATGGCAAAACTCAGCATGCCACCAAATTACCCTCTTGAGCTGGACAAACAGCTGTGAGTAAGGAGGGAAAGCAAACGAGAGTGCTGCTCCAATCAGACATCACTGAGTAGGCATTGACTGTGATTCTGGCTCCCAGTGACAGTGAAAACCCATCACCCACAGCACGGTGGGTGTGTAGGAGCAGACCTGCCAATACATCTGGCCAGCACTGCAGAGAACTTTCCAGAAGAGCAGTGTTCTTTTACCAGGTGCCTCCCAGGAAGCATTACCTTCTGTGATGCTCCATTCAGCAGCCCCCTGTCCCAGAGAGCCTTGTTTCCCGTGGGATCCTCATCCACCTCATCGTTGGTGTTGGGAGGCAATCTCACCTGTGTTGAAAGAGGAAGAAAGAGTCAATAAGGCACAGGGAAGCAGCACATTATCTCTGGAGAATCATTGTGGTCTTTGAACGGCTGCTTTGGAGGGCTCTGCAAGAACCACTTTACACTTACAGCAACCCATCCATCCACCTCTCCAATGACAAGGCCTTTAGAGTTCAATGAGGACTGTGCTGGCAAGACTGGTGGCCCATCACTCAAAAAACATGGGCTGCAGGAGCTCCTGCCCGGGCTCTGCCTGGCCTGGCCCTCACAGATCACCCTGGGGGGTCTGGTCAAAATGGTTGGAAGGTGGTTCCTGCTAAGGAAACAGTTTGATGGATATGGGGTAGGAAAAGCAAAGAGGATTGATTTGTGTGTGTTGGCTGAATCCTGCAGGCGCAGTGCCGGACACTTGCTGAACTCTGCACTCCAGAGCGCCCGAGCATGCTTCAGAAAGAGATCAAAGCTCTGGCAGAACCGCCATCTATTCTTTCCTCCTCCTTTGCTGAAATCCAGCCAACTGGAGAAGTGTCAGCACTGACAAAAGCCAACTTTGGAGAGGAAGCCAGAGAGCAAGCTAAGTGTCAGCGACGTGTTTAGCAAGGGAAAGTAAGAGTGATAACCCCGACACAAGTTCTCATGGGCCCTTTCGCAGTCACAAGCTTATTCATGGCACGTTCGGGGGCAATTTCAACCCAAATTTATTAAATGCTTCAGAAATACAGTTTTTGACCTGCTGATGCTTTCACTTTAATTAAACTGACAAACAGCAGCCATCCACTCTGATGACAGCCCCATAAAAATAAGTGACTGGTACAGGGCGTTGTCTCCAGCTAAGTACAGCTTCTCATTCTTTTAAGACAAATCATGGATGTTTTAAGGAAAAATACGTGACGTCCAAAAAGCCCCAGCTTGTCCCAGGCACACTCACCACGCAGATGTTGCCAAACTTGTCAGCTCCAGCCACGGTGTCATAATCCAGGAGGGTTGCAGTGGTGACCCAGCGGGGGTAAGTGTCGTCGGCAAAGATGATGAGCTGGTTCTCGTTCCTTTTGTAGCGCACCCAGATGAAGCTCTCCTGGACATCTGAAACAATCACTCTGTGCCCAATGGTTTGGATCCCACAGATGTAGTTGGCGATGTGCTTTTGAGAGAGGAAGGACAAAACCTGAGCAGTCTGAACAGGGAAGGGTAACCCATTAACTCTACCCTACCCCAATGGAAACACTCTTCCTTCCTGTGAACTTTGGCTCACTCCAATTTCCTGCCATTCCCTCCAAAACTACTCTCATTTCTACCCAGATCTAAACACAGCATCAACACAGGGCCCTGCAACCCAACACACATCACTCTCAGCCTGCTGCATACATGTAACATTCAGAGAACAAGAGCTGCTGATGAGTCTGAATTGAGCTGCCAGGGACAGTCCTCCAAGCAGGCATTGCTTCAGTGTCCCCTCACTACTGCAGTCATGAAAGACCCAGGAAGGAAAGCTTCAATTTTTCCTGTGAGTCATATTTTAGGAAACAAAACTGAAACCACACACACAAACACACGTTCCCCTGCAAACTCCCAGTGTGCCTTGTAAGCTTCCTGGAGCTCTTTGTGCAGTAATGAGTAATTGGCACAGGTTCTGCAGCTCGCATGAGAGGGAGGAGCAGGCAGCAGTTCGGAAATCAGGCTCTCCAATTCCTTTCCCTCAAGTACCAGAGATGCTCACCAAGAAGGACCAATGGCTTCAAGGAGAAAAATCCCCTTTTCATGATTCTGGGGGATCTGAAGAGGAGCTCATAAGCACCTTGTTGCCAGCCTGTGGATCACCTGATCTAAGGAAACATTTCCAGCAGTGGTTTTGTATCTGGATAAGCCCCCTGCCAACACTGCTCCGGATGCGTGCACCCCAGCAAGGCACAGACACAGCTCTGAGGTCCAAATGCACAGACACACTTAGGCTGGAGTAGCAGCAAAACAATTTCACTCCTGCTGCAAATCATCACGTGCTCCAAATCCACAGCTCTGGTCCAGAACAGAAGCCAGTACCTTATTCTCACACTTCCGAAGCAGCTTCTTCTTGCCCAGGTCATATACACGCAAGAGCTTTCCAACTCCAATTAAGACTCGACCTTGGAACGGAGCAATGGCTGCAGGAACCTCCTCCACAGGGGTCTAGAGAGGGAAGAGAAAGACTGTAAGACCCTTCTTAACAGAGCTAACCTTGCACAAAGCTTTGGAATGGATTGAGCTCATGGATCAGTTGAAGACCTCACTCTCAACAATTCTCTGAAAGGAGGTTGGAGCCATGTGCTGTTGGGCTCTTCTCACAAGGAAGAAACAGTAGGACAAGAGGAAACGGCCTCAAGTTGTGCCAGGGGAGGTTTAGGTTGGACATGAAGAACAATTTCTTCCCCACAAGGGTTGTGAAGGGCTGTCCCAAGCTGCCCAGGGCAGTGGTGGAGTCCACCTGGAGGGGGGTCCCTGGAGGGGTTTCAAACCTGTGGAGATGTGGTGCTGAGAGACATGGTTTAGTGGTGCCCTGGCAGTGCTGGGTTAATGGTGGGACTCGATGATCTGGAAGGTCTCTTCCAACCAAAACGTTCTAGGATTCTATGAAGCTCACTGGCCTGTACTGTGGCTTTCAACATAAAAGGCCAATCACAACCCTTTTCTGCAGGAGCCAAAAGGCCAGTCCTCTGTAGGCCTTTCAACAGCAGCACGCACCTCACGTTGTGCTAACAGAGCTCTGGGTACTACTCAGCCAATCCACCACAGGCAGTGCACCTTAACTGAAGCGTGGGACTGTTCTGAGAACCCCATGGTGGGCAGGCAGCAAAGGACAAGGGTCTTGTCACCTTGGTTCTTAGTTGTAACTTATCTGTAACAGGAAGATTCTGTGTTTTGCCTAAACCCATCCAGATTGTCTGTTTTTAAAACAAAGCCATGACTCTACTTCAGCCATCTGCCACAGGCACTCTGAAGCTGCTGCTGAAGCAGCGTCACATCTGAACGACGACAGTGTGCCCACAATCCCAGTAACTAAGACTGGGCTGAAGAATCTCCCACCACTAATCAATCCAAACAATCAGCCACAGCAGAGAACAGGAAAATACAGAGAGCTTCCAGTTCCTAGCTTGGCTGCACTAGCTAAGAGAAGTTACTTCTCATCAGCAGCTCTGTCAACTTCCATGTGGGTGTTCAGTGGCTTCAGAGAAGGCCCTGGTCCAGGACAGAACCCACTTGTTGCATCAAAACTGTAGGAAGTGAATAAGCCACAACATTCCTTTCCGTGTGCTCATCTGCTCACATCCCAGCCACGCTGGAAGCACGTGGGAAGGAGAACGGGATTTTGTTCTAACAGAGTTGTGCTGAAGCCCTCGCTGAAGCCCCAGAGAGCTGTCAAGCAAGTTGGTCACTAGGAGATTAATCATTTCTACATGGAATCAAAACAGCATTGGAGGGAAGATGACAGCTCACACCAGCTTCAGGTGGCCAGCCAAGGGCTCAGAGCCTCTGCACCGGGGCTCAAGTGACCCAAGGATGAATTCATTTTGTAAACAAGTGCTGAGAACAGCTCTCTGAGCTCATCTTCCAGGACGGACACACAGCTTCTTCTCTCCCCTCCCTAAGAGGGGAGCCTTACCCAATTAGATGGGTAAGACTGTAGCTAAGGGAAAGGACTGGGACTCTCAGATCTGTGTTCAAACCTCAGCTCTACAAAAGTTGTCCCAAGTGATTTTGCAGGAGGCAGCTTATTTTCTCCAAGGCTGATTCCAGTACATACCACCAGCACGAGGACCTTGCCCAGGATTGAGCACAGCAATATTCCAACACCCCGCTTGGACATGACCCAGTCACATCTCTCACCTTATGAAGAAACTCCAGCTTCTCACCACTATTCACCAGCTTGTAGGTGTAGACAAATCCTCCAGCAACCGAGCGGGGGTTCAGGATCAGGTCCTTGGCCACTCCCACCAGCACATACCACTCATCACCAGTGTTGGAGAACCGGCACACGGCCACGCTGGGGATGACAAGACATGTCAGGACATCAGTGCTATCATGACACGAACCAATGCTGCTCACATGGGACTCCCTGACAGCACAACCTCCACCTAGTCAGGCAAAGGTTCAGGAACCCAACCTCCCAGCACTGACATTTCATTTTCAGAGGATGTTTTTCCTCTCTGTGGGGATGTTTAACGCAGATTCCTTCAGTCTTCCACACTCCCTGCGTAAAAAGGTGAGCTCCAGCTGTCACATATGCCCAAAGTATTACATCTATGTTCCCAGAGCATTACTTTGATGCTTTCACAAGCAGGATGTTGCTTAGCAATACACAAAAGCTCCACCAGAAGCTGTTTTTCAAAGGCTGCTCCAATTTAGACACATACCTACACCTTTCCTCACCTTCCAGTGTTATTTCCTGCCTCATGCCCAGATCAGCCAGTTGCAAATCCTGGACAAAATGGGGCCTTTTGGACCAGCATGACCCAACTCCACTCCACCCATGGAGGCACTCACTATTGTCTGTGATGATTGTGTTGGGTTTCCCTTCCAGTCCCTCCAACACTTCCTTTCCATTTAATCTACGCTCAGTTTATCTGAACGAGAAGGGGTGGCTAAGAGATAACAGCACATTCTCTTGTTCCCAGCTCTCTTATCAGTCATTTACATCCCCACGTTGCTCTTTAAACACTGGGGTCCAGCAAACACACTGTGAACACCAGCTCTGAGTGTCACATGCAGACAGATCAGGGTGGGAAGGGAAGGAAAAGAAAGACAAAAAACTTTAAGCATGTGGCAGTCACTTCTGCAATTTGAAGCCAGTCTGGATGCTCCATCCGGATTTCAACTCAGTGACAGCCAAGCAAAAGGAGGCAAGAACCCACCCTAAGACTCATCACAAGTAGAGGTTCTTGCTGCATCTGTCACCACTCCTTACCTGAAAGCGGCTTCATTCTGCTCAAGCTGGACCAGGTCCAAGGTGTTTCCCTGGATGGGGTTCATCACCCTGATGACAGAGGCCCACTGTCCATTCCCTGCCTTGGGAGCACCGAAGATGGACTCAGGAAGATTCTCGTTCAGAAAGGCTGCAGCCATCTCTGCAGCCAACTCCCTCTCGTCTTCACCCGCAGCCTCCACCATTTCCTAGGGCACGTTAAAGGGCAGAAGAAAACAATGGTTCAGTGGCTTTTCCCTTCCTGATGTGCTGATGCTTTGTGCAGAATGCAGCCTCCCTTTTTCCCCTAAGACCAGGTATTCCAGGGCTTTTAAGTCACCAAATCCCAAAGCTCCCACCCACCCCAAACTTCCTCCCAGGAGAGCTTCTGCAGCTCAGAGTACAGCATGGAGCTATTTCTCCAAATCAACAACTCCAGAAACAAAAGTGAGAAGAAAATAATCCACTGAAATCCAAACAGTCACAGAAAATGGTGTTAACAAGCATCAAGGTCCTCCAGTACATGGTTATTAGAGCCTCCCATAGGAATGGGCAAAGAAAGGAGCACTGGGAAGAGGTGTATTCTGCTGAAATTTGTGTTTTGAGGCACATCTTCACTCCCTTCAGCCCCTGCATCCACACAGGGCACCAAATCTCGCAGGTAATGGCAGCTGGGACCTAGTGAGCAGGGAGGATTTCCAGCTGCAAGTCCCCTCCAGGCCTGTACCTGTCCCCCAGCTCAGTTACCTCAGCCATTTGCTGCTTCCTCTGTGCCTTGGTGGCCTCAGTGTAGGCGTTGTGGTCTGTCTCAATGATGATCAGGTTGTTGCTCTCAGGGTGAATGACAAATTTTCGGGGTGTGTACTGCAACGGAAAGGCAACCTGGTTGAAGACAGCCCCCAGCTTCTCCAGCGCCAAAATCCTGAGGGACAAAGATGTGACACGTGTTGAATGAGGTTGGAAAGCAACTGTCCATGAGAATAGAACCGGAGTTGAGCTTCATGTCTGTGAGCTGGGTAGTGCTGGAGATACAAAGACCCTTCCTCGGGTCAGTCAGCAGCATTTGGGGAACACATCAACTGAATCTAAATGTGACACAGACTTTGACACGTAATCAAACGCTCCTCAGAGGGACTTTAGTTAAAAGAGTATGAAAAATACAATGCCAGCTCTTTCTTCCTGGGACTTGCCAGCTGAAATGCCAGTTCTGCTGGCATCTGCTGACTAAAAACCACAAGTCTCTCCAGAAAGAATGACTCCTTTAAGAGCAGTGAATGCTGAAACACTTCAGTGAGGGCCAATGTGAAAAAAGCACCTGTTCAAGAGCATAAAGCAGAGCTCCTGAATTTGTGTTCTCGTATTATTATCATTTCTCTTTTTAATATCTAAGCTGAACTTTAGAAAGGCAACAAATACACCCCTGTCACGCCTCTGATTTCTCAAGAGTCGTGCAGCTTATTTTCTGCAGAGCAGCCAATTCAGATCACAAACCACAGGATCCTAATACACAAGAGGTTCACACTTATTGAGAGCTTCCCTCCTCTCTAGGGATCAGAGAATTGACAGACAACTTGAACTACATTTGTTATTTAATGCCATTTGTTCTCTGAAATCCATCCAAGTGTTTCTCTCAAATAATTCTCTCTAATCAAATAACCTCAAGGAACCCTTAATTCTTAAGATCAGTCACTTTACCTCTTTCATTCTGAATGTCTAGTGAGACCTCACCACCCTTCTCTCTGCCTTGTCCCAAAGAATTTGTCTTCCCCCATTGGTTCTTACCTCAGTGTGTTTGTGGAGATGGCTACAATGCCCTCTGGGCACTGCTCAGAAGCAAAGCCGGACGCAAACTCCAGTGTCTCATAAGAGAGGGGAGTCAAGTGGAAGCGGGATTGGTAGGAATAACTGAGCCAGGAACGGCTTGACATGGCCAGCACCTGGGAAAGACACAACAAACACTCTTACCCACTACAACTGAACGAGTTCTATCTAGAAATGGTGTAGGGCACCAAGAGGAACTTTAAAGCGCTGTCAAAACAATGAATACTCAAACTGAGGTGCAATAGGAAATGGTATCAGTAAAAGCCAAGATCAACAAATACCTTCATATCTCCTTTTTTCTTAAAAAATAGCCTGTTCTAATGGGAGCATCATTTTTTAAGGGAAACAAAGGCAGCTGATGGACTTTTGAACTCTTCAGCTTTATCGATTTGGCTACATCAATTTTAGTACAACCTTATTTTCTGCTTGAGTGACAAATTACATGGGGATTACACTGAAACACAGGCTACTCCAAGCCCAAGCACTGACTGGCCACAAGCAGCATGTTTTTTCTCCCCATACTATGAGTCAAGGAACCAAGAGTGGTCTCAGAGCAGAAAGGCACTCTGCTATTCCATAAGGATTCTCTGCTAGAACTGCAGAGCACCTCAGCTCCAGGTTCCAGCTGGCAGACGTCTGAAGAGATTCACTCAGCATAAATTAAAGCAGAGCTTGGATTGCCAGATCCAACCCCCCACGCTGACCGGCAAGATTTCTCAACTCAGAAGGTTTCATCCAAAAATGAGTCAAGCAGGGGGTGGCTGATCTCCCCAGTGCCACATCAGAAGGGCTGGAAATGGCACTTCTGGTGATACACATTCCTCCCCCTATGCCAAATCCTGCAAATATTTCCCTTGAATGATGCATGGCAGCTGTTCAGCCCCTGGCTGAGGCATTCTCAACATCACAGGAGACGACCATCAACTGCATGGGGTAAGATGTGATGATCTTAAAAGGTCTCTTCCAACCAAAAGGATTCTTGCACAGGGCTCTTTCCATCCCTGCACACTAAGGCAGGCAAGGTGAGATTTTTTTAAGCATCTCTTAAGCCCAAGAAGCTGCTCAGAGCTTTGCAGACACGCTGCAAATGAAGCCTAAGGGTGAGGTGAGTCCTAGTTCAAGGTAGGCAGGGCAGGACTACACGGTACTTCCTCAGAAGTAAGGGGAATACCAACAAGAACAAAGCTGTTTGTGACAAGAGCGAGCTGCGCGGCAGGCAGCTCCATAATGAAGTCATTCTACTTCCCACCCTTACTCAGAAGGTCCCACATGGATGTTCCCCACCCTAAGGAAAAGCGGGATGCTGTGCCTGGGGTCTGGATCTGCAGCCCTTGGGAGAGCTCGCCTCACTCACCGCCTCTTGGCCTTGCATTCGGACTCGGAAGAGCTTCACGGGCCGTGAGCCAAGGTATCTGGTCCTGGTATCAGAAAGATCTCCAGTAACAGGGTCCAGGACTGTCCGCAGCAGCACACCGTTCTGGACATCAGCAAACCAAAAGGTTAGGTCAAGACTACAAATAAGAAATAAGTAACTACAGCTGCTATTCCAAACAGAGAGGCCATTTCTGAAGAATCCAGGGTTTGTTTTCCCAGTTTCTGGCACAACTCCCTTCTAAAACCGCACAGTATCTGAATTGGCTCTTATTATTAAAAAGCAGAGCTCCTGCACACTCCTGTGGGGCAGAAAGGAATTTCTGTGCAACAGACCAACCAAACTTCCAAAAAACGAACAAAAAAGCCAAGAAACAGACCAAGAAGTTGAGTGCATCATGAAAGGCCTGAGGGCCGATTCCAGATCCTAACCCCTCTTGGTATAAAGCATTTATCTCCAAACTCACGCTGCATTCCAACATCAAACAGGAGGTATGTGAAACAACCTGGGCTGCTCTGATGATTTTTACCACATGTTTAATTGTCAAAACAACATTTTTTTGGTTGAAGAGCCCAGTGTTGGGACCGGGTGCAACCAAAAGCTGTGCAACAGTGGAGTTATCAGAGCAGAGCCTGGGGCTGTGGGCAGTTATTTCTTCAATATTCTGCCCTACAGGCAGTTTTTAGAACTGCTCAACAACATTTCACCCAGAAAGGTTTTTAAGAATGCAGGAAGGGGGAAAAGCATAATTTGTTCTGTGCGGAGTCTGAGACAATGTGCTGTCCTTTGACTAGTCTTGAGTCTAGGAAAATATGGGGAAACTTGCACCTCTCCTCAGTCACAGAGTGAATTCCCCAGTCAGGGGTGTCAGGCGTGTTGTAACAGAGGGAACAGCCAACCTTTGTGTCACGCTGCATGATGACAAGGCCATTCCAGCAACTCATCCTTCAAGCCAACGCTCACCAAGAAACACCCAGTAGGGCAGCTCTCACCTGCAGTCCAATGTTGAGGTAGAGAAAGCCAATGGAGCCCCTCTCCCCCAGTTCGTCCTGCTTTTCGGTGCCCCCCATCTCCACGATGCACAGTGACTCGGGCTGCGCGGGAAGGGCCTGCATGCTCAGGGGCTGCAGGCAGTCCTGTGGGACACAGAGGAGAGGTCAGCAGGTTTGGCATGGCAAGAAGGGATCTGAGCTCCATCTAAGGAGCTTCAAGATGCCCTTTTCAATCTCCAGAAAGAGACTGAAAAAGAGAAAGTATTCAGCACAGAAAAAAGGAGAATAGATGCTGGCTCTGCAGGTTTTGGCAAGCAGGGGTGGCTGCAGCCCTGGGGTTTGGCAGAGATAAACTGAGTCTTTCCAAACTGTTCTGGCACAGTTTGCAGCTATTTAGCACAGAGAAACCTGAGCAAGTTGATGTGACTTCAGTCATCCCTTGAACACTCATCTGCTGCAGGAAGACGAATGGTAATGCTGGTTTGCTCACAGAATGAGTCTACTTTTAGTACAGGTATTAACAGTGACACAAGGGGAAAAAAAAAACAACCCCAAACAAAACAAGAATAAAATGCTTTCATATCTTGTCAGCTGACCTCCAGGCATGGGCAGGACTAGAAAAAACAAGGGAATCTGTTAGAGGTTAGGATCAAGGGCAGTGCTTCCTCCCAACCAGCAGAGCCAAGCCATGCAAGCAATTTATTCCTGGTCATCCACCCGCATATGGAAAGGCAGCTTGGATGGACACAGCCCACCTCTGGAATACCCTTAGGAATATTTCAGGCCAAAAGAAGAGGCAGAAACAGCCCAGCTACTCACCGAAGGGTCAAGGGAAATAATTCTGACCGTGTTGTCCACCAGCCCCACAGCAAGGAAGCGGGAGCGCTGCTCCCCAGGGGGAACATTGGCCAGGCTCATGCAAACGACATCAGCCGACATCTCCTTCCTCTCTGTGTACTCGTTCAGCTGTCCTGACTGAGGCAGAAAAACACAAGGGACTTAGGATTGCAGCTACAAGTGGAAGAACCAGAAGAGAAAAATGGATAAATACAAAATTTCCAGCTTTTGTTATGAACTTCAGAGACTTTAAATAGGCCTTAAATCATCTCAGACAGACACAGCCCAGGTATGCAAGGCTTTGGTGTTTTTGTTCTAGAAGGATGCTCTGCTACAGAATCCTCCTCTTTGAGTCTGACTGAGGATCAGTATCTCACCCCACCTTGCCCTTCCAAACTCATTCACAACACCAGCACACATACCGGGTCCATCTCGAAGTAAACTAGTTCTCCTCCAGTCAGTGCTATCACTACTTGTCTCTGGTTCACAGCACATTTCACAATGGTTTTCTTGCCTGGTGTCTTCCATTCGTTTACTCTCTTATCTGCTCGGATGTGCCTGATCCCGTCTGGATACACCTGAAGGCAAGAAAAGGTCATGTCAGTTCTGTATTTACTGTCCCTTCACAACTCCTATCTCACTGGTGGTTCTGACAGAGGAGAAGCCAAAGGCAAGCACTGCTCCTGGTGATGCATTCACTATGCAACAGGTTGAACCAGCAAAAGCCACTTGCCAGATGGAAGCACCTCTGAACTCCAATAACGAGATCAGGACCACCTTCAGCTGGTCCAGTTTCATTTTGTGGGATATAAACAGGGAAAGTCTGAAAAAGCCCCATTCTCTGCCAATCCACACCCCTATACATGACACATGTTGCACTACCATAGAAACTGTGGCCGTGCAACCAGTGGAGAGCAGCACATGTAAGCAGACATGCAAAAAGCAGCTTTCCATTACCTGTACCAAAGCATCATCACCAAGAAGAGAGCAGGACAAGGTGGGTGTAGTACCCAGGAATCCAGAGTCGGTCACTTCTTCTACAGTCTCTCCGATGGACAGCACCAGTGTGGCATTTACGAAGGACACAATGATATAGGCATCAAATTCATCTGGTCAAGGGAGACAGGGAAAAAAAGTGTGCTGATTAAAGGAATGCAAGGCTTCCCAACAGAATTAGCAGATTGACAGATGTCTAGCAGTTACTCTTCAGCAGAAGTCCTGTGATAATTACATGTGCTAGCGGTATTGTGCAAGTTCATTCTGGGACATACTGTCCAAAAGCCAGCCCCTGATAGACTCTAAACAACGCAAGACCAAGCCAGGGATCACATGAGGATCCAGATACAGAGTTAATTCATGATACTGTGGATTCTGGCAAGCAAGACTCCTGTCTGCTTTTTTTTCAAAGACAGCACGAGGTTCAGAAGCCTTTAGGATGCTTGCCCCACCTCATGCGAGGAGCTGAATCCAGATTTAACACCCAACAAAGTCAAATGAAATGCTGTACTCCAATCATCTGAACACATGGAGCCCATCTGCAGGAATGCTGCAAACAGAAGGTGGCAGGACCACATCTCTATTGAGTGTCCACATAAAAGGCTGCAGAGAAGGACTAGGGTGCATCACAGCAGAGGAGCTCAGGGTTTGCCTGTTCCACCCTCATCCACAAGCTCCACTAGCCACCCGTGCAGTCTCCTGGGGTGAGAAACAATTACGTTTTTAGATAGAGCAAACCCTGACCTTTATTTCTACTGGAATAAGTGACAGTATTGCAACTATTATCTCCAGCACTGGCTTCTCCCAAAGGGGACTGCTTAGGAGAGTCCAGTAGGTTGGACATGGAGGAGTTATGCTAATGAAAATAGTCTGAAAAGCTCATTGGGAAATGGGGGAATTTTGTGGAGAACGAGGGTAGTAGGACTGGGGAAAGGGAATGTCCCAGTTTACTGCTGTTTGTGTTCTGTAGAAAGTGACAGGCATTACAGAGGGGGAAGAGGAGAGTCTCATTGAAACAATAACAAAATAACAAAAGCAACCAAAACAATGCAGCCTCTTGAGAAACAGAGCCAGGAGTCCCAGTGAAGAAAGACTGCCTCAGAGAAGCAACTCCACTTCTGCTGCTTGTCATGCAAGTGCTATTTCTTAAAAGGAAAAAATTCCCACTTTTTAACCCAGCTCAGCCCAATGCTCAGACTTATGCACAAGCACAAGGCAATTAGCAGAGGTGAGGGTGTAAAAGCTGTCATATTTTTGCCCTTGAGCAGATTTTCTCCATAATTTGCAAATGTGGGAGATACAGAGAAGTGGCTAATGACTCTCCAAGTAGAGAAAGCAAACAGAAAGCTCTCACTGGGATGAGAACGGGATGCCAGCAAATACCACGCATGAGCTTAAAGAAATCAAATGGGCTGAACTGGAACAAATGCTTCAGGAAGGGACTCTCTTCTGACCCACCCTGTTTAGAGGGAGGTGCTGCCAAACCTGCTGCGTCACGTTTGTAACAAACTTCTTACATACAGCTGAAAATATGCAAAAGTGAAAAAAAACCAAACCCATCATTCTTCTCTCCAACATCTGGTTTACAGACCACAGCTCAGAGCAAACTGAAGAGTTTTGTGTAATTAAAGCAATTCCAAGGGCGGTCTGCGGCATTAAGTGTTACTGAATCTCCAACATGCTTCCAAACCCCACAAACAGGAGCAGGTCCACATGGGGAAATGAGAAAACAAGAGCTGAACCTGCACCCAAAATCTCATAAGTAACACCAATATTTAAACACTTGTTTTAGCAGAATTTCACTAATGTTAACAGCACAATGTAAGAGTTCAGCAAGACCCACACTGTTAAACATTGGTTATTTTCCACACTAACCAACAGCTTCTCCTACAAACCTGCATGAATTTTTCACCACCAGAAGCCTACAAGGATTCCTCGATTGCTTTAAACAGGGATTTTAGCAGTTCACAGGCTAAGCACTTAATTCGTAAATATCCTGCAGACAGGATGTTCTAAAAATTCCATTTCAAAGACCTTCATTGCTTTCCAAACTCCTTGAGAGCTGCTGGCTCCTCCCCTGGGGACTGTCATTCTCATGATAAACCACCATGTCCCAGCTGGAGGATTAACCATGTGACAGGGAGCAAGACAAAGACCTCCCATTTGAAAACAAAACAGAATATCTCAGTCCTACTCCAACCAAAAGCTCATTCCTATCTCTTGATGCTTTCTTAGCTCTTGCTTTTCACTGGCTTACAGTTACATTAGAGTGTGCTTTTAAGTCTGCGTCAGTAATAGTGACAAGTGTGTTTTTGCAGTGGTCCTGCTTAATGCCTCTGCTGGAGCTTCTAAAATAAAGGGTTTGATTTACCAGAATTAAAGTCACTGAATAAGATGTATTCATCTAGATTCAAACAACACAATTTCAGTTTAGAAAATATAGCAGCCTAGTTGAAATTTAAGAGGACTGGATCCCTGGAGCACTCTGAGAAGTGTTCTCAGTTCGAAAAAGAAAAGACCTATAGATTTTAATATGAAAATTCCAATCCCAAGCATACCATCAGGCTGTGCAGAGTTTGGAAGAGATGAGACGTTATTTTGTGTGCAGACACAAGGCTTCAGAGATGGTTATCACTGTTCTAACTGCTCCTGTTAGCTCCTTTCAGTGAGGAACAGAGACATTTCCAGCACTGTGAAGAACCACAACTGGGACCATTCTCCTACGCCTTCTGTACAAGCTTTCTGCAGCTTCATGCACACGTCACCACCAGTTATGAAAACAGTCTGGTTCAGTCCATGAACTCTACACTACTGTCCTTTTTGTCATCTGTCATGGATTCAGCCTGAGTTAATCCACGAGAATTCCATTCCCATAGGCTGGTCCATGCCTGGTAGTTCAAGCCCCACAGCACATGAATTTGCACCCATACAAAGCTAGCTCAGAGGGGTTGAGTGAACAAGTGGATGAGCAGTGTAAAAGGTCAAGATTATTCTCACTGATTGGATGACAACACATTTTCCTGGGCTTCTGTTCACTACCATGTGGAGATCCACAGCCATGAGTCACTGCACATCGCTCTTCCTGCAAGTGCCAGATAGGGAACGCAGGTTGCTCGCCCCCAGCTCACCTCTGCCTCCTCAGTAAAGCACTAAGCTCCCCAGACCTCTATACTCAACCACAAGAGAACCTTTAGATCCAAACCTCACCTGCTTCTGATGGGCAACCACATCCCACCACCACAGGACATGCCCATGCCAGCAACACCTATGGGTGATTCGAGCACCCCTTTTCTCTTGAAGGTCAGTAAAAAGCAGCTGAGAGTCAACCCTCAGTCTAGAAGGGAGCCGAGAGCGCCCCTGAAACGTGTACTTCTAATTTTAGGAAGAGCTGAACATTCTGCAGAGGCACAGTCAGTTATTTTGTTCCCCAAAGAATCATCTGGCCTTTAGCTTTAGAGCTGATCTCTGAGGTTCCAGGACTGTTATAGTGAGACCAATATTATATGAAGTGAGAGCACCAGGGCTCACAAGTCCAAGCCTTCATGGTGCAAGCAGTGGTTCCCCCAACAGTGTAGGTCACCAAAGAAAACTCCAGACTAATTACAGGGAGTTAGGCAATTAGCAGGCATTTAGCTTGGAAGTAAAGGAGGACCTGGTTTATCTCTGATTTCACAGTTACCACTGAAGAGTTACCTGCACTCTTCACAGAATCCTAGAACAGTCTAAGTTGGGAGGAACCTTTAAAGCTCATCTAGTGCAACCCCCCTGCAGGGAGCAGGGACATCTGCAACCAGAGCAGGTTGCTCAGAGCCCCGGCCAACCTCACCTGCAATGGTTCCAAGGATGGGGCATCAACCACCTCTCTGGGCAACCTGGGACCCTCAGCATCAAATATTTCTTCCTTCTCTCTAGTCTAAATCTCTTTTATTTTAAAACCATCACCCCTTGTCCTGTCACAACAGATCCTGATAGAAAGTCTGTCCCCAGCTTTCTGACAGGCCCCTTGAAGTCCTGAAAGGCCACCAGGAGGTCTCCCCAGAGCCTTCTCTTCTCCAGGCTGAACAACCCTAACTCTCAGCCTGGCCTCCCAGCAGAGGGGTTCCAGCCCTCCCATCATTGCTGGGGCCTCTTCTGGCCCCGCTCCATCAGCTTCATGTCTCTGCTGTGCTGGCCCCAGCACTGTAAGGAGGTCACCCCAGAGCAGAGGGGCAGGATCCCCTCCCTGCCCTGCTGCCCCCTTGTCCTGAGCCTGCCAGCAGTCTGTACAATCACAGTGATTACAAAGAACTGCAAATGGGAGTTGCTTTCTACTCCTCAGCTACTGAACTACAAAGGCAAAAAATCACAGAATCCCAGCATGGTGGGGTTTGACAGAATCTCTGGAGATCGTCTCATCCAACCCCCCTGCTCCAGCAGGTCACCCAGAGCAGGGTGCCCAGCATCGTGTCCAGGCACTTTTGGAATCTCTCCAGAGAAGGAGACTCCACAACCTCTTTGGGCAGCCTGGGCCAGGCTCCAACACCCTCACACCAAAGAAGTTTTTCCTCCAACTACACACCAGCAGCTAGAATTCTTTTACTGAAAAGTTCAGCACAGAAGGAGTGGTATGATTTGGGAGGGTCTCTGGTTAACCTGTGGGATGGCACAGTAGCCCCTAGCAGTAGGTACACACCTGTGGGGATCAGCACCTCCACCACCAGCCACCTGTGGAAGAAAAAAAAAGGCTTGGTATTGGTAGTGTGTATCACCACATACCAGCCAAGGTTAGTATTTGCTTCGGAGGCTGCAAACCTGGACATGTCTTATGGAGGCCTTGGATCACATGCTTGCTGTGGCATTGAGGCAGAGCCAGGCAGCCCCACTCTGCAAACTCAACACTTCAAAACCAGGACTGGGGCAGTTTAGAGACATGTTTGAAAAGGTTCTGCTGTCTTTCTGGTTAAAATCTACTAAAACTCTTTCTGAATTCAGAGCTGTAACTTAGGGATCAGTTTTGCTTTCAGCTTTTTGTATTCAAAAAGTCACATGATTTACAAAAGATGCCAGCTTTTCTGAAATCATGGAGATCTTCATGCTGGAACCTGCAGAATTTGGGAGGAGGAAAAAAAGAGGAGGCAGAGAGTGTGATTCATGTAGGTGAGCAATGGTCCCCCATCTCCTGAAAAGTCAAAGTCATGCCCTGGAGCCCCAAGAGAAAAGGTTTATAACTGCAAGATGATGTCAGAAGCTTCCATCTCTCGGCAGGAGCAAAAGCTGCCAATTCCTTTTCCAGAAGGCAGAAGCAAGGGTTTGTCTCTAACAAACTGGAATGGCTCTTTTAAGAAAAACACTTCGTTTGGATATGAACTGTGGAAATACATTCCCTTCCAACCCTTTTATTTCTGGGAACATGAAGGCACTTTGTGATCAAAGCTCTTTCTGTGCTGCTTAGGCAGTACATGAGCCTCAGAATATGAGCATGGGAACTGATGGCAGGTCTTGCATGGCAAGGGAAATCCCACAGCAAAGTTTGACATTCCCACAGGGTTCCCTGGAAGACGCGCTACTCTGGGACTGCTTTAAACAAGACACCATTATCACTATGTCAGGCTAAGGTCACTGCAACCACCTGGCATTCCTATACCCAGCACATAAACCTACAGCAAGTCTTGGCGAGATGTATACAAAGCACTGCCTCAGAAGTAACCACCCAGAACAGGTTAATTTCAGCTTTTTTAGGGTTTCTGAGGAACTCTGGTCTTGCCAAGAGAAAGGCAGGACAAGGGATTACATTTCCCCTTGTATTTTACTCAGGCAAACCCATTCTTTCAGATCAGGAAAGAAAAACAAACCAAAACCAAAGCCACACCATCTAGTGTATTCTGCCAATAACCAATCCTGACCTTCCTGGAACCAGCAGCACTCTATACTCTGCTGGGATTCTGAATAGGGAGTGTGTCTTACCCAAACTGACTGTTTTCTTTTGCAGATAGGCATAGAGGAAACATAAAATATACATGCTGTTGTCAAATTATGTTCTTTGTTCCATAATTTGTATCTCACTCTCTCACAAAGAGCCGATTACTGCAGTTGTCAACATGGATATAAAGAACAGTGAGTGTGCTCCAATAAAAAGCATCATCATGGCCTGTGGACGTTGGAGCAAGAACTTATGGGAGATGAGAAAGGATGAAAATTCAGCAGCTCCAGGCTGCAAACATCCAGTCGATGCAGCAGAGCAGTGATGGGTGCAGCTGCTGACTGGTGCTTTTTTGTCAAATGGAAGCATGACAATTCTAGGGGACCAGAGGGTGGCTTCTAAGTGCAAACGGGTGGTTGCCAATTCCAAACAACTTTTGGGTATAGCACACAAGCATCACACAGCTTTCTATCTCCTTGGACAGAAAAATGAAAAAAAAACAAGGAACAAAACACACCAAACCCCATTATCACCTCCTGGTGCAGTAGGCAAATTGCACATACCTTCAATGTGTCTCCTCACAGTCCACACAGCGTTGGGGTTACCAGGCAGCTCTGAAACGGCCATTTCAGATACCTAAGAGTAAACAGGAACAAGATTCTTCAGCAAACAGATGTTTAGACTTACTGCAGGAAGTCCCCAAACCACCCGCAGTTTTTAAGCTTTCCCATAACTGGGCTGGAAAGCCAGTAATTCCTAGTTCTGAGGCTCTCTCCCCACGCCAGATGTGCTGCAGGGTACGTTCAGCAGCGACATGGCGACATGAGAGCTCTGGATGATCAGCTTTGAAATAAGGCCACCCCAACCCACTCCCAGCAAGAGATCAGCAGCTGGCAGACATTGGGAATGTTCCACCTCAATACACTCGCGTATTAGAATAGACAAAACACAGGTGGTTGGAGTCAACTGGACAAAAAGCCCTGGAGAGGGTCAGAGTAAACAGTACCACATTTCTCTTCCAAGAATCAAGCCTAGAGAAAGCTGCTCTTCAAGAGGGAATCTTCATTTCTCCCAGTGCCCTCACCCTTCTCAAGTGCTGGAAGTCTTACCTCAAGTCCATGCCTTAGAACCCTCAGAGATGACCGGGGCCCCCGACCACAAGCCACATACAACTGGGGTGTGTCTTCATTGGCCAGATCAGCTATCTGTGTGGAGAAAGGCATCAAACAACGTCCACAGGAAGAGAAAACAAACCTAAGCCATATACACCACGCTACTGCTTTAAGAATGGATTTTCAGGCACTGAAAACAGTTTAGATGCCACAGGGTGTACCATCTGCTGCCCTGAAACAGTGTTGGGTTTTAACCAAAGTTGCTGCAGAGCAGAGAATTCTGTGGTCAGACGAGCAGCAGCAGGTTCTGCTGGCTGACCCTTGTGTCCAGATACGTATTCACCACCATGGGGATCTTATCAATATCTAAAGGGCAGGGGGCAAGAGGATGGGGCCAGGACAAGGGGCAATGGGCACAAACTGGAACCCAGGAGATTCTGTCTGATCCAGAGGAGAAAGTTGTTTGGTGTGAGGGTGTTGGAGCCTGGCCCCGGCTGCCCAGAGAGGTTGTGGAGTCTCCTTATCTGGTGAGATTCCAAAGGGGCCTGGACACAATGCTGGGCATCCTGCTCTGGGTGATCAGGAGGGCATACAAATACTCCACAGAAAAGCAAAGAAAAAAAAAAAAATCACGCATCTGTGATCAATTCCTCTGTAAGTGAGGAATTCTTATGCGGTGAATGGGTACTTGCTGATGGCAACGTACCTGGCAACATAGAATAGGAGACAAACTGTCCAACTCATCAACCAGCACCAGGTTCTTGAGAGGTCGTGGCTGAAAAAAGAATGTATCTCCTTCCTCAAGAGGCATGGCAGAAGAGAACTCTGGCTCCTCATCGTCATCACCCAGGTGAGCTATCTGGTACAGGTAACTTGAGACAGAAAGCAAGAGCAACAGCAGGTTCAGTGCAAAGCTCATGCAGCCTTCTCTAAGAAAGACTCATCCAGATATTCAGGCAGCAGGGAGGAGAAATCCTTCCCTACATTACTACGTAACTATTCAAATTTAGCTTTAGGGATTGTCTTTTGGTGATAGAATGTTTAAAGGGAATCAGAGGCCTGCAAAAAAACCCAAACAAATTTGTAGCTGTCACTGACAAGGCATCTCAGAGTTTTCAGCACTTTTTCTGTTTATTATTGAGCCTTTCAGATATTTTTGATACTCTGACAGCTGAGGCCAAGAGCAAGGCCAAGGGCTAAGACCACAACTCCACAGTTATCTATTGTATCAGAATACTCTCATCCCACTGTTTTTAACCACATTCTCTATTCCATTTTATGAGCCTAAATGTGAAAACCACCAAGTTAAACTTTAGAGGGGGAAAAAAAAATAAAAATCCAGAAAGACAGATTGATTTACTTCCTGGTTTTAGTAACACTCCAACAAATATGTCTTCCTCGAGAGTCTGGTTTAAACAACCCGGTCCAGACTGACTCCAGTAAACCAGCTGGAGCTCCCTCAGGTGGCTGACCACAGATGAAGTCAGGAAGGAACATAAATCTCCATTCCTGTGAATCTCCCACTTACAAGACTGTTAAGTCATTTTCAAAGGTGTGCAAAGCCTTCTTTAAGTCTCTGGAATATTCCAGAACCTCAAACATGAATTGAGAAAGCCCTCAAGTGTACATCTAGTAAGGAAAGGACCATGGTTACTGCTGACAAACCTCTACTTCTGAGTGGGTCATAAGTTCAATGAAAACTATTAAATTAATGGAAAGAGAACTCATCTGGATGTGTGATGGATGCTATGAACTGTAACTGTTCACTTCTAAAACTTACTGCACCCACATATCAGCTTTTGTTCTCTGTGCTAGATCATCTCATCTGTGTTCAAACAACAAGAAAAATCCCCCTTTCCATCATAGCCTAACCCAATTGTTCTGCTCAAGCCACGCGAATAGAGGTTCATTTAAAACAGAGGGTTTGCCTTTTTATGTTCACTAAACTCAAGGGTCAGTTTGCAGCTTCCCTGTTCAGGGGGAAAAAAAAAAAAAACAAAACCAAAACACTGATGTGAAATTGTTCACTCACTGGTTTCCAAACTCAGATGCCACAAAGAGAAACCCAGTCTTCAGCACACACATGGCAGCAGCGACAGGAACAGTGTCAAAGTACTTCAGTCGAATCTCCGTTACCTGAAAGCAGAGGGAGATGTGACTGTGTCAGCAAAGGACCAGAGCAGTAAGTGTGTGAGTTGATTAAAAAAACCTGCCCAGCTATTCTCTCCAGAAAAAGGAAGCCAGGGAGCAGGCCAGGCTTAACCACATCAGTAGCTTGAGGCAGCAGGTTATAAATCATAAAATCCAGTGGACTACTTTGAACGTATAAGTCAGGCTGCCTGCATTATCCAAAGACTTTCTGGCTTTAACACTGAGTCAGATGGGAAAAACAGCTGTAAAAATAGCAAGCTGTCTAAAAGGAGGAAATCTGCTTCACTGAACACGAGCCCTTCCCCTGTGCATGAAGAATTAACTGTCCTGAAAATGTCTGTATTTGATATGGTCGCAACAGCTCCCGGTGAAACATCCAAGACCAAGCTTAAGCCACTTCAAGGTGGTACACAATCACCCCCTGTGCCAAATTTGACATGTGTAGATGAAGGAGGAATGAACATTCAATATTTACTTAAAAAAACTCCATAAAACACTAGGTGAAGGAGCAGGAGCCACTTCAGGCCTCTTATTTCAACTCAGGGACCAGCTGTACCAAGCTAGCCACCTCAACTTGCAAAAAGATTGATTGCAGCGTGTCAATGTTAATTGAACATTGTTAATTTAAGAGAAGAAATCGAACATTGTTAATTGAAGAGATGAAATAAGGAGCATCTACTGTGATCAAGAAAAACTAAGTTCCCCAGAGTTAGTTTCTGGGGTGCCCTCTAGCAGGTTCACCAGCCATGCTTTAGAATCCATCTTCTGAAGAAAGAACCACCTGCAGAACAACTAAAACAGGCCCACTTGACTCTGCAGCATAATTCTCAGGGGGTTTTGCAAACCTTGAGCTGCATCTACATGAGTAAACAGCAGTTACAACTGTGGGTATAACTGTATTAATTACAAACCACAAACCACGTGCTGTTACACAGCTAAAACCACAACGGCAAACAGTTACCACTTTAGAGTCAAAATAACTGACTAAGGACTCTTACTGAAAGCTTTTGTTGCTTTTCACGTGACACTTACCATGTCTTCATCAGTCTCCAGAGTAATCTTGAAGATGTCCCCCTGCTCTGTCTGGGCCAGGAAGAAGAACATGGACTTGGTCTTATGTGTAGCAGAGCAGACAAAAATCATACCTCTCTCTGGGTCATCCAAGTCGTTCTGTCAAGAAAGAAAGGGGAGGTCACTGGCGGAACAACCCAGCAAGTGCAGATGTGATTTCACTGATGGAGTATTTCCATTTCACAGGTGCCTTAAGAGCTGACAGCACATGAGGAGGCTTTGAACACCAAGCACATCCCCTCTGTTACACCCCCAGTTACCCTTGGTACATCTCTGCCCCAGAAGGACACACGTTTGTAGACACTGTGCCTACACCTCCCTCCTCTCATCTCTTCTGCTCTCCTCCCCAGACACCTCTCGAGTCTCAACGCCAAACAGGGAGACAAGGGCTGCAATCCATCCACCTGCAGACATTTTAAGCACCTTGGCAGGTGTTCAAAGCACTGTCAAAGCACACAAGGATCTGCAATAGCAGAGGAGGAGGAAGCAGCCATAGATCTAACAGAGCAGCTGTCAAATTCACCTGTGTACACATAGTCACCATGAGTCACCACCCCAAGTGATCCCACCTTACACTGACAGCGCTGCCATCGTGGTGCCTGATCAGAGTCTTTGGAGTATCTCCAGCAGGAATCTCAGAGAAGAGACATGAACCAAGCTCATCATTTCAGGCTATGCCCACCTCTGCCCTCCCTCACAGTCACTAAGGCAGAAGATTGGCCAACACACTCTTTTTTCCTTACTTTAAAACCTCCCTAACTCCTTGAATCTCAAAAGGTAAACACTCAGCATTCATTTAGCACTGACAATCTTAAAAATAATTTAATAAAAAGGGTAGGAATTCCCAAATTCTCACCCGTCTCCTGGGAATCGGGCATCTGATATCAGGCTGGTCACCAAAGTTTTTATAAGTAATATAGTTTTCAGAGCAGATCAGCACCCCACTAGGTCCATCAGAACCACCAGGAACTGAAACAAACAAAAAAATATTATAAGAAAACCCCTTAACAGAGATCTGAGGTACTGCCCTTTTTTTTAAAGCAACAGTTTCCACAGCACTCTATTATATTACATATACAAATCTGCTTTTTCTGAAGGAGAAGACATAAGACTGAGCACAACTGTCTGTGTTGGCATGAGAGCAAGGCAGATGGAACTAGGGGACCAGGAAAGATGCAGCCTCACAAGTTGCTTCCATTTTATTCTTCCTGGCTTATTCTCGTCCAGAAAACCACAACATGCTCAAAATACGTTAGCAACTTGCCAGTTCAACACAGCTTTGGGTTACTGGCGTGCTTGCTTGCTGTCAACCCCACCATCAAAACAACTCCTAAGATGTAAAGCACATCAATTCTGTTTCCCTAGGGAACGGGAACCAAGCAGATCCCCATAAAAATGCCTTAGTGGCCAGGCAGGCAGTACCTGTTATGAGGAAGTTGCCGTGCTCTTCCAAGGGCTCACTGTATTTCCTAACAACATGGTTCAAACCCAAGTCCAGCTCATAAAATGTCAAGGTCTGTTGTGTGTTGGCTGCTGCTTCTCCTGTTGGATCGTTGTCTGCTTCCTAAAATAGAACACATGAAAGTGTCTTTCAAGAAAGGTACGAAAGGAAGAGAAATGTTGATGCATCAGGAAAGAGTTTTGAGTAATGTTAGAATGAAGTCCCAAAGAAGACCTGCTGGAAGAGGTACATAAAGGTTCAGAGGAAGAAAATGCACATTTTTACAGCTGAACAGCAAGAATTTAAGGACCAAGACAGCAGCAGCCAACGTTCCCCACCTCCACAGACAAAGAACAGAAAACAAAGCTCAAAAGACAGCAAAGGCAGATCAAGTTCTCCTTTCTCCTCACCTCATAATCCATTTCCAAACAAGCAAACATTGGATTTTCAAACCCCACGTCAACTCCCACCACATGGTAGACCAAGGTATTAGCCTTGTGGGCTTCCAATGGGGAGGAGATGGTGAGCCGAGCAGCAGCGTCTCTGTTCAGGATGTACACCAGCTTCTGCTTTTCAATAGCACCTGCAAGGAGAGGACAACAGCACATCACCTGGTGATCAAATGTGATCATACCTGCAGTTGATCAATATGTAGCTTAAGAGAGCATCAGTGTTACTTCTTCTGAACACCACCACTGGTATTTATCTCTACGCCACCAATTAACTCAAAAAATATCATTTTTAATGTTTTTTAATGACAACTCCAGCTCTTTGAAGCTGAAGACTGTGACCTTTTGGGCTACATCCATTCAGCCCAACGTTCAATCTACAGGCAGGTCCACTCACTTACTCCACCACACAAGAGCAGACAGGCTGCAGGGAAGGAAAAACACTGTAAGAAGCCACCAGATGTTCCCCTATTGAAACTCATCTGGCCAGAAGACCTTTCCTCAGAAATATTTTATTTAAAACAATGGATTCTTGCCTGATATGCAGCACCCACAACATAAAAGGCATGTATCACCCATAATCATCAGCATGAAGGACACAGCTATGACCACACTCTCTTCTCAACTGTGAAGACAAGCCTCGCTAGAAAAGAAACAATATTATTTATAGTTATTCCCAATATAAAAGGGGTCCATTAAACTCCCATTGCTGCAGGTCCCCACTCAGTGCGTGGAAAAACAGCATTGCAGAAAGCTGAGAAAGTTCAGGCACCAAGCACTCAGACACTTCATGGTAAATCTAAAAAACTGCCCAAGTGTCCTTTTCCCTGCAAAGCCTTATCAGAACCGCATCCAGGTTCTCCATGACATCTCACAGAAGAAACATCAACTCCTAACTTCACTTCAGGCCACAGGAACTGACTTGACTATGCTGCACATAGATACCTGCAACCCCAGCTTCTCTTCCAGACAGGACACTCACTCCAAAATAAACCTCCACAAGACAAGAGGAAAAAAATAAGGAGAAAACCAACCAACAGAGCAACTTACTTATCATAACGGCTCGGCCCTTTGGGTCCACAGCCAAGTACTGGCCTGGAACGATTCTGCGACACCCGCTCTTGCCAAAGGTTTCCTGATGGATCTTCTCAAACACGTTCTTGGAGGGCTGGTACTCCAGAATGACGATGCGTCCCGAGTCACTGCCGACGACGATGTAGTCCTTGGTCCCCCCTGTCAGCCTGAAAGCCATGAGGGAGCGGATGACTCCAAACACTTCCACTGTCAGCAGGGTGTGAACCTTCCCCGTGTTGGGGTCAGGCCGGAGCAACTCCAGGATCTTGCCCCGGGAAACAACAATTTCTTGTTGTTTGGTTCCTAAAGGGCACAAAATGTGAAGATGAGTTAATGACACAAACAGAACTTCAAGAAGGAAGGACATAAAACTTAATGAAAACTAAAAGCCAAAGAGTTTTAGGATTACTTGACGTTTTATGGATTCCTCCATAGGAAATACAAAGCAACTCATTCACTGCATTAGGTGCCATTATTGCTTAAGCATCTTTTAAAAGAACAGGAAAGTGAGCAAAGTACTAACTGAAATCTACAGAAAATCAAACCAAACTTCTCTTGATCTTTCCAAAGGTTACAAATAACACGCTCAAGCGCGAATCATAGAATCGTTTTGGTTGGAAGACACCAACCATTAACCCAGCACTGCCAGGGCTCCACTAACCCATGTCCCTCAGCACCACATCTCTACAGCTTGGAAACCCCTCCAGGGATGGGGACTCCACCACTGCCCTGGGCCGCCTGGGACAGACCTTGAGAGGAAGACATTCTGTCTTGTGTCCAACCTCAACCTCCTCTGGTGCAACTTGAGGCTGTCTCTTCTTGTCCTATCACTTGTTACTTGGGAGAAGAGCCCTACCCAACCTGGCTCCAACCTCCTTTCAGTCAGAAAGTCTCCCCTGAGCCTCCTTTTCTCCAGGCTCAGCACCCCCAGGTCCCTCAGCTGCTCCTCACTACACCTGTGCTCTAGACCCTTCCCCAGCTTTGTGGCCCTTCTCTGGACACGCTCCAGCCCCTCAAGGTCCTTGGAGTGAGGGACCTAAAACTGATCTCAGGATTCAAGGAGCAGACTCCCCAGCGCCCAGTCCAGGGGGATGATCTCTGCCCTAGTCCTGCTGGTCACACTGGTGCTGACACAAGCCAGGATGCTGGTGGCTTCTTGGCCACCTGGGCACACGCTGGCTCATCTTCAGCCAGTTCTCAACCAACACCCCCAGGTCCTTTTCTGCCTGGCACTTTCCGGACAAATGACAATAAACCAGTGAAAAAAATCCTATACTGAAGCAGAAAAACTTCAGTAACCAAACCAAATAAAATCCAAGATCTTTTTTTTATCTCTACAACCCATAGAGCTCAAGCCCAGAAGCACGAAGGGAGGAGAGAGTCACCTGAGAAGTTGCCATGGATGGCATAGCTGATGCCGGTGGCGCGCTGCAACGTCAGGTTGTAGAGAAACATGTTGACAACAGACTCCCTTCACCCTGTTGTAGCTCCACTGAAGCTGCAATAAGCAGGACAAAAAGATACATTTAGCAAACCCAAATTTTTCCTAAGAAACAGTGCCCTCGCTTGGTTCACCTACTGCTTTATGTTAGCAGACTGACTGCCATGCAGCAGCTTTATTTCTAAATAAATTATTTAGTATTTATATTACACGGCAAAAGGCTCTACCAGAGAGATCCAGGCAGCTGAGCACCAACTCAGCTCCTGGTGTCGCGGGGCTGCTCCCGACTTCCAGCCAATTACTTCGGTTAATTACTTCTCTTAGGGTGTGAGCTGCTCAGAAGCCATATCAAGATGGGAACCCCTCTAAGAGGTGCCCCGCGCCCTTACACCTCCCAGCTCCCGCCGTTTCATTTAACCCGAGCCAAGCTCCCCACAACCGGGCGCCGGAGTCGACTCCTCTCCCCGGGGCTGACGCGGAAGAGCCCCCCGGCTGCACACAGGCCGCTGCCCTCGCCCTACCATGGACTGCAGGCCGCGGGAATTGGCCCTCTGCCTCCCCGAGCCTCACGGAGGCCCTCCCAGGGCCCGTCGCCCAGCACCGTCCCGCATGCCGGGTCGGCTCCCCGCACCCTACGGGGCGCAGAGCCGCGGGCTCCGGGAACCGGTCACGGATTAAGGGCCGCCCCCCACAGGCTAGGCCCCGAGGGGCCCACGGCCGCTCTCCCCGCCAAAACGGCGGCCTATGCCGCGCCGCCCCAACCGAGGGGCCGCCGCTGGGCGGGCGCGGCGCGGCGGGGCCGCGCTTACCGGGCAGATGGGGATGGATGGCGGCAGATGCTGCTCCAGCCTAGGCGGGCGCAGCGCTGGACCCCTCCGCCATGAGCCCCGCGCCTCCTCAACGGGGCTTTCTGCGAGGCCCGGCGCGCGCGCGACCGGTGGCGGAGGCGGCTGCCCGTGGCGGCGCCTGAATCGTCACGGGGGAATACCAGCCGCTCCCAGTACTAAGAAACCTCGAAAACAATATCTCACCCCTTTTATACGTAGAGAACCGGAGGAGCAGGAGCGTCCCGTGCCTCCACGCGGAACCGAGCAGCCGCAAACGATCAGGCAACACCATCGACAGTCCCCACGGGCCTCACGGCGGAATCGACCGCGTCAGCTGCACCTTAAGATGGCGACGGCCACGGCGCCGGGCCCGAAGGCGCCGGGGGGAGAGGGAGTCGGTTCGGCCGCCTCCGCCCTCTCCATGGAGCGGATTCAGTCGCTCACCGACCTGGCGGACCTGGAGGCCGCCTACAGCCGGCTGTGTGAGGAGGAGGTGTGTGGGAGACGGGCCGGGAGGCGATCGGCTGCGGTGGGGCGGGCTGGGGCACCCTGGAGGTGTTCGCTGCTCCAGCCTCCTCCCGCTGCTGCTGTGGTGACAGGGAGAGCGGGTGCCGCTGTCACGGCTCCGCTAGTCACCCCAATCCTTTGCAGGGATGTTAAATCCCTGGACAAGCTGGAGAAGTGGGCCCGTGTGAACCTCATGAGTTGGGGCAATCCCCGGTACCAGCACAGGCTAGGGGTGGAGGGCTGGAGTGCAGCCCTGGGAGATGGGAGCTCCTGCTGGGGGGTGAGGAGCTGGCACCATGCACTTGCAGCTCAGCAGCCAATGTCCTCCTGGGCTGCATCCCCAGCAGCGCGGGCAGCAGGTCAGGGAGGGGATCCTGCCCCTCTGCTCCACTCTGAGGAGACCCCCCTGCAGTGCTGGGGCCAGCTCTGGAGTCCTCAGCACAGCAGAGACATGGACCTGGTGGAGCGGGGCCAGAGGAGGCCCCAGCAATGATGGGAGGGCTGGAACCCCTCTGCTGGGAGGCCAGGCTGGAAGAGTTGGGCTTGTGCAGCCTGGAGAAGAGAAGGCTCTTGACTTGGATGCAGGATCTGTGATAATGTGCTGGCCTGGAGCAGAGCTGAAGTCACACAAGGCTTCTTTTGTCCTTTTCTTTCAGAAAGTTGTGCAGGAAGAGCTGGATGCCCTCCTGGAACAGCAAAGCACTATAGAGAACAAGATGGTTGCACTTCATCGCATGGGGTTAGTGATCCCCATCCCCTTCTTTCTAATTCTTTGCAAAGTTCAATGCCTACTGCATGACATGAAAACTCATGTCAGTGTTGTGAGGGAAACACGTTAATTCTCAGGAAATGTCAGGATTTAATAAGTTGGTGGTAAGGAACAGTAGTTGGATCCTCTTTCCCAGTGCCCAGTTCTTAGCAGCACTAACAGACAGAACTGCTGCACAGACTGACCTGTTTTGGTGTAGGCTGAGCAGTTCTTTGAAGGTCTCACCCCAAAGAATGTCAGGTTACGGCATCAGTGCTTGGATCAGATGTCAGGTGTCAGGCTGTTTACAGACATGGACAAACATTACTGCTTTTCTGTGGTGAGCTTGTGCAGGCAGTCTGGAAAGTCATCCTAAGCAGCCTCATGAAGCTTGGAGCACAATTTTGCAGACATCATGTTCCACTTCAGAAATGGAGAGTATCACAAAGCCTTAGTGGCTCATTCCTGCCTGGTCTGGTGGTGGGAGAGTCATTTGCCTGTGCAGCCTCTTCGATTTTGATGCTTTGCTCCTGTATGAAATGAGAGACACTGTTGCTGCCAGGAGCAATTGTGTTTGGAGGAGGAGCCATCCTGTTGCAGATCATCTGACTACTTAATATTTGCCTCTCACATTGAATTTGCTTGTGTTGGCAGCCCCAACCTGCAGCTGATTGAGGGGGATGCCCAGCAGCTGGCAGGGATGATCACCTTCACCTGGAACCTGGCTGAGAATGTCAGCAGCAAAGTCCGACAGCTTGACCTTGCCAAGGTAACTGGTCCAAGGGGGGGCTTGGGACTTGCCTCTAGTTGCAGATGTCCCTGCTTCCTGCAGGGGGGTTGGACTAGATGACCTGTAAAGGTCCTTTCCAACCCAAACTACTCCATGGTCACGTATATGCTATTGCATATAAGGTTGGTTCCTCCAGTTAGAACACAGTGACTAAGCTCAGGTTAGTCTTTCTTGGCACTGTTCTGTCAACTATGGCAGTGCTGAGGACAGTGGAGATGGTCATTGTCACCCAAGACTGGTCAGGAACCTGGGCTATTATATTCTTTATATGGAGATAGGCAAAGAGGTGTCAAATCCCAGCGCTCGGCACAACTGCTCAAATCAAAACAGATGTTGTGTGGTTCTATCTCTGGTCTCCACCTGCCTGTTAAAGTTGATTATGGCCTCCGAGTTCAATCTGAGTTTTGACAAATGCTGTTTTTTCTTGCAGAGCCATTGGTCTTAAAATTTTTTAAGTAGTTTGGAGTTTCTGCTTATGTAGTTGTTTGTGTAGAGAAGCATCTCTTGAGTCTGTTGGTTCCTTTTTTTCCTTCACCACACTGTCTTCTCCTCATAATTCTCTTTCCCTGCTCCAGCAGGAAGCCTCACCCATTGCCTTTCTTTGCAGAATCGGCTCTATCAGGCCATTCAGAGAGCTGATGACATCCTTGACCTGAAGTTCTGCATGGATGGAGTTCAAACAGCCCTACGGAATGAAGACTATGAGCAAGCAGCAGCTCACATCCATCGCTATCTGTCTCTGGACAAATCAGTGATTGAGCTCAGTCGTCAGGGCAAGGAAGGTGAGTAGGGTTCCTGAGGAGAAGCTGGTAAGTCACCTTGCCAGTAGATAACTGGAGGCTGCATGATTTCCCACAGGGGATAGCCTCGGCCCAATAGACAAAGCAGAAGATCTAATGCTGGCCAGAGATCTTAGTGTGTTACAGAAGAACATAGAGATTAATATTTTTGAAGTGCCACTAGGTTTGAATTATCATTAATTGAAAGGAGAGGTCCTGGCCCACAACTTGAATAGTATTTCAGATGCTAACTGGGTGAAGGACAAGATGTTCAGGATAAAAGTGAGGGAGGAGGCTCTGGCAGGGAGAACTGTTGTGTTACGGTGTGCTACCAAGCAGAGCAACTGGAGATGAAGGAGCAAATTGTCTGATCCCTAAAAGGAATGTCCCAGTTGATGTGTTTGCACCCTCCATGCAAGACCGTGACTTTAGCTATGTGTACATCTCAACACGTACCTGTCTGTGTTTGCCTTGGGGGAATTCCAGTGTGTCTTCTGCCCTCTCTCCTTAGGGCTGCATGGTCTCTCACCTGGGAAAAAAAGTAGTCCTTGATACAGTACTAACAGTGCACTGTCACTTTTTCCCTTTCTTTTCTGTCCTTCTGACCAGGAGGCATAATTGATGCCAACCTGAAGCTCCTGCAGGAAGCAGAGCAGCGCCTGAAGACAATTGTCACAGAGAAGTTTGACATAGCTATGAAGCAGGGAGACCTGCCCCATGTGGAACGGTTCTTCAAGATCTTTCCTCTGCTGGGCTTACATGAAGAGGGGCTGAGCAAGTTCTCGGAGTACCTCTGCAAGCAGGTAGCAGGTTCTGTGAGACAGTGTGACCTGTCAGGTCTCCTAGGGGGAAGCAAAACCCAGTCTCTGTCAAGAGATGTTGTGGAAGGAGATCGTGGCTCTGGCTTGCTAACCTTAGAAACCAGCACTGGCCTTAGTTCATCTCTCTCCCTGCATTTTGTGTCCTGGGGTGGGCTGTCTGGAGGCTGAATGCAGATCCCACTCTGTCTTGCTTCTCCTCCTGTGTCTTGCTCCTTGTGCTTGCTCAAAGCTCATATGAAGGAGCCTAGAAAGAGAAGAACAAGCTTCTGCCTCTCCTTGATCCTTGAGTTTTCTGCAAGAGAGGAAAGGATCCATGTTCAAAGGAGGAACGGCAATAGCTCTTGCAATGGGAAGGCCAGCAAAAGCTCTATAGGGCAAGGGACAGAGGACCACCTTATGGGATGAAGAATATCTTTGAGTGTCACCAGCTGACCAGTCCTGTTGTCATGCAGGTGGCCAACAAAGCAGAAGAAAACCTGCAGCTGGTGTTGGGGACAGACATGAGTGACCGTCGAGCTGCTGTCATCTTTGCAGACACCCTGACACTCCTCTTTGAAGGTAATCTTCCTTTCCTCTCTGCTGCTGGATTGAAAATAGCCCATGATGAGATTGTCCATCAATGTAAATGCTCTGAATTTTAGCTCCAGGAGATCACAAAAAACGCTTCCTTCCCCTTTGAGCTATAGAAGTGTCACTCTAGAGGGACAGGGACTCAACCTTTTCCCAGCCAGGAGAGGGCACTGCAATAAGCCAGCTGTCCTCTGTACAGCCTGTGCAGGCACAAAGTGGATTTGCAAAGGATTTGTTGGCTTCCTCCAGGAACTAGACTCTTCCTGTTCTCTGCATCCTCTAAACAAGCAGGCATTCCCTGAAGGTTTCTTCAGACATGCTGCTCTCCAGACAAACAACTCAGATCCCATGAGACTGAGCAGCTGTTGATGCCTCCAGGCCTGGCTCTTCAAGGAGGACCACGGGAGCTTGAAAGCAGAGAGGGAAGGGAGAGAAGGGAACAGGAATGCTCTGTGGGAATGTCGCCAAAGGCAGTCATTGAGATCCCAGGGTGATTAACCATCTTCTCTAATAAGTCTGCTATAATTCCAGGCTGTACCACTGCCAAGCCACTCTCCCAGCCTGGCATCCTTGCTGCTATTGAAAGGCCTTAGAGCTGCTGAGGCTTTCTTGGCAGCAGCATCAAAAGAGGAGGAGTGTTGCTAACTCTTAAGAACAGAGAGTTTGAGAGGAAAGCAATATTGTCAAGATACCTCCTTGGAGATGAGCTTTTTCTCCAAGGAGGTCTTGCTCTCCTGGGTGGCTGTGTGACAGATGAGATCAGAGCTTTCCCTCAGCTGATTTTCCTAGTACTGCTCTTCTCCTGTAACCTGGCAGATGCTGAGAGCTGCCACTGGGTTTGGATGGCAGTTGTGTCCCTTGCCAGGTTTAGATTGTGTGGCATACCTCCTGTCTTGCTGGGTAGGAGGGCAGCTGACACACATTGCATGGCCAGAGCTCTCTTTAGAAGAGAGTAGAAGAGAGATGGCTTCTATTCCAGGAGATTTGCACTGCAGCCTTGCAATAGACAGCAGAGAGGATGGAAGGTGTCATAAGCAGAGAGAAGATGGCATAGAATGAGGGATGGTAGTAACAGTTCTTCTTTGAGGCACTAGAGAGTGGCTGGACAGTCTAAACTCTATCTGGGGAGTGACTGATCCCTGTTAGGTCCTGTCTGCAGACCTGTGTAGCTCTGCTCTGGATCCAGCCTGGCTGGGAACTCCTGCTTGAGCCTCTCTCTTGTGCTTCCCCTCTCCCTGCAGGGATTGCTCGCGTTGTGGAGACCCACCAGCCCATTGTGGAGACCTACTATGGGCCAGGGAGGCTGTACACCCTCATCAAGCACCTGCAAGTGGAGTGTGACCGGCAGGTGGAGAAGGTGGTGGACAAGTTCATCAAAGAGAGGGACTATCACAGGCAGGTGAGATGGGTGTGATGCTGCCTGATGCAGCCATTGCCACCTTCATCCAGCTCCTTGGAGCTCCAGCTGCTGCAGAGGTGGCAAAGTTTGACCTTGTGTATTAAGAGAAACTTTGCTTTACTCCATATATGTGCTGATGGCTGAAGGGGTCCAGCCCATAGCTGTTCCTTCTGTTGTGGAGAAGGATTCATTTGGAGCAGGGTAGATGGATGCTAGGCACAGGACTCTCTGCTCTGCAGGGTGCTTTCAGTGTACCTTCCTTGCTGTCTTGTTCCTGCTTGTCTGTTAGATGCAGGGCTTCTGTAACTGCCTCATGGTCTTGATGCCTCTGTTGAGTTCCCACCCCACCACCCTTCCTGGCAGGCTGGGCTCTGTTCTTGGAGGAGGAGAGGGGGGGTGAACTGATGTGGTTCCCTTCTCTGGCAGTGCTTCCTTGCAAAGCATTCCTATCACCACCCTGACTAAGCACCACCTTAGGCTACAGCTTGAGAAGCATCACAAAGACTTTGATGACTCTCCCTTTTTTCTTTTTTTTTCCTGTGATTGCAGTTCCAGCAAGTTCAGAATAGCATGATGAGAAGTTCTTCTGCAGAGAAGGTTGAACCAAGGTACCAACAAAACCCCTTTCTGCTCTCCAACCTTTCACACTTTAAGCTGTTTTTAACACAACTTAGCATTTAGATAACTCTGCCAGTCTTCCAGAGGCTTTGTGGCTACTAAAGCATAAAATCCAATTGTTGGGTGCCCTTTGCTGCCCTTTTATAAAGGCAGCTTCTGTGCTGCTGCTTTATTTTGCTTACTCATTACTTTTAAGCCTTGGCCCTAAACATTGCTGGAGGGCTGGTGGTATCACTGAGACTTCCATTGCCTGTGCCTGCTGCCTTTTGGTGATCAGAGTATGGTCCTGGGAGTCCACAAAATGGAGCAGCTCCCTAGGCAGGTAATTTGTAACAGAACCAGGAATAAATCTTCAGGTCTTATTTAATCTGCACTGCTGCTGCAGTGGCTCTGTAACATCATTTTCTTGCTAATGAACCAAGATGCTTTCAATCTTCCTCCTTTTCTTCTTGAGTGTTGGTGTAGCCCTTAAATAAGGCCATTTGAAAGTACACCCAGTCCTTCTGGCATTGCACAACTTCTAACCATGCCTTGAAAGGAACCTTCCTCAAGCAAGATCTGTCTGTGAGCCTGCATGACTAATTATTTCAGTGGTAAATCAGAGAGCCACTTACTCTGCTCTGAGTAACTGCATGTGCAATCCCAGGTTTTATTTCATCTGTGAAATAACACTAAAGGTTCCTTGTCCCACTCGTGTGGTGAGGCTTTGAGCAGGATTTATAAAGTTCTTTTGTGCACACCAGTGAAAAAGCTGCTGATGTGATGGTCTTCTGAGTCATCTGTGATCTGAACACTGTGTTCTGCATTGTCATGCTTTTTTTTTTTGGTCTCGTGTTTCCTGAGCTGTTGAGCTTAAACAGATTCTTCATCATTTGCAGAGAAATGCATGAGTCTGTGCACAAAGTGCAGCTGTGGAGGTGGCAGGGAGCAGGCATTTCTAACACTGGCCACGTAGGACTTGCAGAATCACAGCAAAACTGAGGCAGGAGAGGACGAGCCAAGGTCTCTAGTCCAACCTCTCACTCAAAACAGGGCTAATTTTGAAATTACATCAGGTTACTTAGAGTTTTGCAGTCCTTGCTGCTGTGATTTAATGAGGCAGTTCTCACATCCACGAGGAAAACAGCAGCTTCTCTAGGATGACTTTTTCCAGACATTTTGATTGTATGGGCATTCTTTGCACATACCAGTGATTCTGCTGAGCTTTGTCACTCGACAGCACAGGTGGGAAGGGGCAGTACTGATCTCGTAGTAAGAGAAGAGAGAAGACACTATTTAACTGAGTTAAAATCAGTGCCTTTCCTTTTGTGGTCTTGCTGCCTTGATTTTGCCATATTCCTTCCAGGGAGCTCGACCCCATTTTAACAGAAGTCACTCTGATGAACGCCCGCAGTGAGCTCTACTTGAGGTTCATCAAGAGACGAATAACATCTGATTTTGAGGTGGGAGACTCCATGGCCTCAGAAGAGGTAAAGCAAGGTAATACCATCAGTAATAATACTTGCAGGCTCTCTGCTCCTTGCAGCTAGAAGTGGAGATACATCTGAGTTAGTGGCAGAGCAGAGTGACACGGGATCTGCAAACATGCTTTGGGAGCACTCTGTGGATGAGGCTTGTGCAGCATGACCTCTCCAAACCTCTTTTCAGTGCTGGTTGTTCCCTCTAACAGGGAAACCAACATAAGGAATGACTGCAGAGCATAATTAACATGGTCCCCAAAGAGAGGAAGGGCTCTTTGGTCACTGCAGGCACAGATCCTAAAGGTAGAGGCCACACGGAAAACAGGCTCAGGGGTTTGGTACTCCAGGGAGCTCTACAAAAGTCAGCTCATCAAGTTCAGCTCCACAGTTGAGGCCTGTGATTTATTCCAGGTTGGGCTTTGCAGGTGGGTGGCCATGAGATGGGCAGCAAGGGAATGAGGTGGAACTGCTTTCTGGCACTTGGTCCTTGCTGATGGATCTCTTCTGTGTTCTCTAGAGCATCAAAAATACCTGGACAAGCTCCTCAACAACTGTCTGCTGAGCCGCACCATGCAAGAACTCATTGGCTACTACATCACCATGGAGGAGTACTTCATGAGGGAGACTGTCAACAAGGTAGGGCTCAAGCTGCTGCTTGCAATAGCCTGAACTCTGCCGGCAGATGAAACCTCTGTGTTTGCTCCACAGTCCTCTGCTGAGCATCTCTAGGGAGGAAGATGAGTACACGGAAGGTCTGCAGTTGTTGGGAAGCTCTTTTGTTTCCCTTGGCCTTGAAAAGCAAGTGGTTGTTTCTCAACTTTGACTCCAAACGTAGAATAATAGAATTGTTTTGGTTGGAAGAGACCTTTAAGGTCATTGAGTCCAACCATTAACCCAGCACTGCCAGGGCACCACTAAACCATGTCCTTCAGCACCACATCTCCACAGCTTTGAAACTCCTCCAGGGATGAGGACTCCACCGCTCCAGTTCAGCTCAGGGTGCAAGGGGCAAGCTGGCAGTTTGGTCTCACAGTCCTTCTCTGAGAGGGCACCTTCCCTTGCTGAGCTCAGGGCCCTGAGACACCTTTCTTTGCAGGCTGTTGCCATGGACAGCTATGAGAAGGGCCAGCTCACCTCCAGCATGGTGGATGACGTGTTTTACATCGTGAAGAAGTGCATTGGACGTGCTCTGTCCAGCTCCAGCATTGACTGTCTCTGTGCTATGATCAACCACTCTACCACCGAGCTGGAGTCTGACTTCAGGTAATGAAAATATACCCAGTTTATTGTAACTTACCTCCACCTCCCGTTCTGCAAACAGTGGTTGCAGCCAGATTGTCCTCCTTGTGTTCTTTGCCTTTGAACCTGTGGTTTGTCATCTCCACAGAAGATGCTCATAGGAAGCAGCATCAGATGTGGTGTGGGAAGCTGGAGCTGGGTGTACTTTTCTCACAGTAGTGCTGGTCACCTGTGGTACAAACAGGAGTATCATGGCCCAAAATCCCTGTGAGACTGAGTCACAGAATCGTAGAATCACAGAATCATTTTGGTTGGAAGAAACCTTTCAGATCAAGTCCAACTGTTAGCCCAGCACTGCCAGGGCACCACTAACCCATGTCCCTCAGCACCACATCTCCGTGGCTTTGAAACCCCTCCAGGGATGGGGACTCCACCACAGCCCTGGGCAGCCTGGTGTGGCTGCCCCCACCTGGCTCCAACCTCCTTTCAGGGAGTTGTCCAGAGCAAAAAGGTCTCCCCTGCACCTCCTTTTCTCCAGGCTGAACAACCTCAGGTCCCTCAGCCAAGTCCAGGGGCATGATCCCTGCCCTGGTCCTGCTGGCCACACTAGGGCTGACACAAGCCAGGATGCTGGTGACTTCTTGGCCACCTGGGCACATACTGGATCATCTTCAGTCAGCTCTTAACCAACACCCCCAGGTCCTTTTCCACCAGGCACTTTCCAGCCACTCTTCCCCCAGCCTGGAGCATTTCAGGGGCTTGTTGTGCCCCAAGGACAGGACCCAGCCCTTGGCCTTGTTGAACTTCATCCCACTGGCCTCAGCCCATTGATCCATCCTGGCCAGACCCCTCTCTAGAGTCTCCTGCCCTCAAGCAGATTCACCACGCAGCATCCAGTGCTGCCCTGCTTGGTGGTACACCATCACCCCTAGTAGTTTTCTGGGCTGCCTGTGAGATTGCTGAGTAACTTGAACTTGGGGTGAACCTACAGAAATGATCCTGCTCCTGTTCTTCATCCCAAAGTGGGAGTGGGGAACTGACTGAAGACAGCAGGCAGGATTTTGGGCAAAGCTCAGAAACTGATTATTGTTTCTTTCAGCCTTTCAGATGCTGTCAGGAGATTTGCCAACCCTCTTTTTTCCCTGTGAAGTTCCACTCACCTTGTTCAGGTGGCAGCTCAGCTGGAGTGCTGTGCCCTGTCACCGAGCGCAGCTCTGCTGTGGCTTGCAGCATCTCCTCTAAGCCCTGCTATGTTCTGCTTGTCCCACAGGGAGGTTCTGTACAACAAGCTGAAGCAGGGCTTTCCAGCCACGACCTTCCAGGACTTCCAGAGGGGGGTGACCAGTGCTGTGAACATCATGCACAGCAGCCTGCAGCAGGGCAAGTTTGATACCAAAGGCATTGAAAGCACCGACGAGGCCAAGCAGTCCTTTCTGGTGGGTTTGGTGGCTGTTCTGCTGTAGAATGAGTTGGGATGAGGGGAAGGACAACAGGGAGCTCTTGGGAATAGGACTGGTGTTCACATGTTCAGAGAACCTGAAAACTTGTTCAGACGTGGTGGGTGGCCTGCCTTAGGATGTCTGGTAGATTTTTCTACCTCACCTCATATGTGTAGGGCTTCTGCATCAGGCTTGTGCAAGTATGATCCTGTGACTGCCTCTTAGGCTGCTGCAATGATGATCCCCTCCAGGCTGGGGAAGAGTCTGGGCTCTTTTGAGGTGTCCTTCAATCCTGTTCTTCACAGGCTCTGCACAAAGGTGGTGGGAGAGCATCTCATCCACTCCTTCCTCTAAATGAAATACTGGCCCAAGCTCAGGGGCTCCTTCATTCTCGCTTATGAGATTGGAGAGCTTCCACTAGAGCAGGGTTGTCTGCTCTGCTTGGCCTGCCACATCCTCCTGTTGCCTAACAGCAGCACTGTGACTGTCTGCATGCTTGAGCATGGCAGTGAGCATTAGAGACCCCTTGGAGAGCATCTGAAGGGCCATCACTCCTGTCTTCTGCAGCATGACACGTCCTTCCCCATGGTAGGATGCTGCGTAGACCTTGTATAGTGGAAAAGGCCTCACTGGGAGAGCAGCTCTGGATCTGCTCTCCTCTAAGCAGAGACTCCAAGAGCACCAGAGAGGGACCAGCTCACCCTGACTTGTCTCCCTCTCTGCAAGTTGCTGTGAACACCCCGTGCTGAAGAGGCTCCTCAGGACTGTACAATGGGAGCAGAGGGACTGAGCTCTTCCATTTCATTAAATTCTTGGTTACAGGTTTCTGTGTTTCTCGAAGCAAAGCGCTTAAAATGTCAGTTCTCCCTCTGGAATTGCTCTCTCACCTGTCAGCTTGCCTCATTTCCTCATCTGCACAAACCCCAGCTTTACTCTGACATTTCGTTCAGCTTCAGCAGGTAGGGAACAGTCTGTTCTGTGAAGAACAAATGCTCAGCTGGCAGGAGGGGTGCTGATTCCTCCTGCCTGGATACCAGCCCCTTCCTGCCTCTCCTGCTTCTCTGGACACTGTTTTAACCATCACCTCCAGCTGCTCCTTGCCTGTTCTTCATGATGCTGTCACAGAAAGTTTGGGGTTAAATCCTGCCTTCCAGTGACCTCTGAGTGGGGCTTCACTGCAACTTCATGGACAGATTGATGAGGAAAAGGAGCAGCTCTGTGAATCTGCAATGCTGTGATCACACAGCAGCACCTCTGTCCCTTAAACATTTGCATTTCAGTCCATGCTGCAGGGCGTGGAGTGAATGTCTGGACTTGGGGCTGGGAAACTCCAATGAATTCTACTTAGGTTTGGTTTGTTGCTTCTTTCTAGGTGACCTTAAACAATGTGGAAGTCTGCAGTGAAAACATCATGACCCTGAAGAAGACTTTGGAGGTGTGCTCTGGAGTCTTTACTATTATTTCCTTTATCAAATTTGAAATATCTTTCCCTGGGGGGAGTCAAGTAAACCATCTGGACTTTCTGCTATGCCCAAATTCCTGAGGTTTTTTCCCCTCCAGCCTTAGGAAGGCAATTTTGAGCTGGCAGAGCAATCTCTGGCTGATAGCAACAGCTGGAAATACCACTTCCTCCAGCTTGACCAACCTGGCACAGGCTGGGAGCCAGTGGAATAACACAAACATCATTGAGAGGTGGTGATTCTGGGCTAGATAGCCCCTGGCTTCCTTCCTTGCTGTCCTCACCCCAGCTGGAGCCAGCAGACTCTGCCTTCATGGGGGCAAGAGTTTGGCCCCTGTCCTAGCACCAAAGCCCAACAACGTGCAGGGATAAAAGCCTCCTGGGATATTAATTCACAGCTTGCTTGTGGATCTGTGATTCTGTGATCTCTTCCCTGCAGAGTGACTGCAGCAAACTGCTCAGCCAGGGCTTTGGGGGGGAGCAGGCACAGGCCAAGATTGACAGCTGCCTCTCTGACATGGCCGCCATCTCAAACAAATTCCGTGACCTGCTGCAGGTGAGCACCTTGAGTTCCTCCTGGCCTCCAACACTGGTGCCTTCAGGGAGAGCTCAGGCAGGAATCCTCTCAGCCCAAGGTCATGTCTAGCTCCAGGAATGCCAGGTAGGGGTGCAGGAAGGGGTCAATCAGTCAGCGTGGAGGTATGGAAGCAGATCCAGCCTGTTTGCACAGCCACACCAGCTGGCAGCTGTGGAATAAGCACTGGGAGCAGCTGCAGAGCCAGAAGGGATGTTGCTCAGCACAGGGTTGTAGTTGGTTCGGCATTTTCAAGAGAGGAAATATTAATAGCATTTCCATCTCTGCCCTTCTCCCTCGTGGCACAGCACACTGTCAAGTCATCCAGAGCATCAGTAGGTAGCTGAGGATGGGCTGTTGGTAAAAGAAAGAGAGCTGCTCTCCTCAGGTTTCTCCTCCTTTCCCAAATGGGAATACTCCTGGGCATGGGGCAAAAGGCTCTCTGTCCAAATCCAGTCTCGTGTCACATGCTGGGGCCTGGTACCCTGAAATTTCACAGTGATCTCTGGCAGGGAGAGGAGCAGGAAGAGTCCTGTGCAAAGAAACCAAGCAAAAGAGACTATTTTAACCCAGGTTTGCCATCAGCTTTGTACTCCCGAGGGATCAGGCTATTTTTTATTTGGCTTTGAAGCTCACTGCAGCCAGATGCCTTCAGATCAATATCACCAGTGAACCCTCTTGAGGCTTGTGGTCAGTATCCAAACCCAAGAGCTCATCAGCACAGAGTAAAACTCACTCTAGTGTGGTATTAAAACTGGTTGCAGAGCAATCAAGAGTCTGAGCAGCGAGCTCCTGTGCTTCCTGAGTCACACACACATTGAATTTGCCTTGGAAAAGGACAATTTCCAGCAGGGCCTGCTCAGAAGTGCCAATTTTAGTTGAAAACTTCCATCAAACACCAGGCAGTATCGGCACCTGAGTAGCTTCATGCTGGATGAGCTGTCTTGACATTTTGCTGAGCCAAATGGGGGGTGGTTGGCAGGAGGGGGCTTTCAGAGAGCTCTCCAGCATCAGAACAGGCAGAGCAGCCTTTGCTGAGGACCTGCTGCTCGGGGGAGATGGTGTGTGCTGGGGTTATGATTAATTCAGGGAACCCACTGTGGTTACAGCTTTTGTCCTCCTTTTAGCTTCTCCTGCTGAGTTAAGCTGTGCTGGAGGAGGGAGGCAGTGCTGGAGTCCAGACACAGTCCAGTCCTGGCTGGTGCTGCGTGGGAAAGGCTGGTGTTTGGGTCCTTTCCTGCCCTGGTGGGGTGTGAACTCCCCTGACAGAAAACTTCTGTAGCTGTGTGGGAAGTATGAGCCCTTCAGAGCAGGCTGCAAATCAGCACAACAGCAGTTTCTGGGCCAACATCTTTCCTCCTCTTCCCATCATGGTGTCCTCAGAGCCCTCCAGCACCAGCAGAGTGTGGGATCTGGGACTTCTGGGTTCAGTTTCCAGTGCAAGGCTGTGGGTCGGCATCCCCAGTATGCAGGGAGGATGGAGGCAGCATCAGGACAGCCTGGCTGTAAAGGTTGTGTGCCACTGAGTGTTAGCTGTGCTCAGTCACTCTTCTCTCTTTGTGTCCCTCTCAGGAAGGTCTCAACGAGCTGAACAGCACAGCCATCAAGCCCCAAGTGAAGCCCTGGATCAACCTCTTCCTCTCTGTCTCCCACAACATTGAGGAGGTGAGGCTCAGGGGACTCTGCTTCCAGCCATGCTGCTGCACTCCCCATCCCCTGCTCAGCACCACAGTCAGAGCAACCACTGTGTCGTTCCCCACAGTCCTCTGCTCTCTCCTGGGCACAGAGAAACAGTAAAATACCCAGAACTTGCTGTGCATCCAAGCCTGGAAAAAGGCGTCTGGCTGGAGAAGAGATTGAGAAAGCAGAAGGGGTGCAGTGCTGCTGGATGTGGGGGTGTGGAGGGGCTGGAGCATGTCCAGAGAAGGGCAACGAAGCTGGGGAAGGGTCTAGAGCAGGAGTGTGGTGAGGAGCAGCTGAGGGACCTGGGGGTGCTGAGCCTGGAGAAAAGGAGGCTCAGGGGAGACCTGACTGAAAGGAGGTTGGAGCCAGGTTGGGTAGGGCTCTTCTCCCAAGGAACAAGGGTTAATGGTTGGACTTGATGATCTTGAAGGTCTCTTCCAACCCAAACAATTCTATGATATCAGGAGGGACCTTCCTTCCTCTCCTCTGGGCCACTGGCTGCTGTTCAGGGCTGGCCACATAAACAACCCTTTTTGTATTTCAATGTCAGGAGGAGTTCAGCGACTATGAAGCCAACGATCCTTGGGTGCAGCAGTTCATTGTCAATCTGGAACAGCAGATGACAGAGTTCAAGGTGAGGGAGACATAGCAGCCTGCCAGGCTTTGGCCAGAGCTCCACGTGGCATCTCCCAGCTCAAGGGGACAGCAGATAGAAGTGTCCTCTGGTGCCTTGCAGGGCTCTTAGAGACCTGGTCACCCCCTTCTCCTCCCCATTCTCCACCTGCTTGCCAGCCCTACGTACCTGGATCGCTTCCGTGGTGCTCTCCCCTCGCTGAGCCTGCAAGTGATGGGTCTTCATTTGAAAGCTCTCACAGGCCTAGGTTTTGTAGACCTCCTCCCCGTTGTTCCTGATGAGAATGACACAGGTTTCTGCTTCCAGGCTGGGCTGTCTCCAGTGATTTATGATACCCTCACTGGCCTCATGACTAGTCTCATTGCCATCGAACTGGAGAAGGTGCTGCTCAAATCCACCTTCAGCAGGGTAAGCAAAACATGGTCCTCTGCCCTGTAGCCTGGCTTGGCTGCAAACCCTCAGGGAAGGGATGGGGCAGGGCAGAGGCTAATGGCATCCCCAGAGAAGCTCTAAGCTGGGAAGAGCTTCTATCAGTAACCAGAGAGGTGGTGGCTGCCCCATCCCTGGAACCATTGCAGGTGAGGTTGGCCGGGGCTCTGAGCAACCTGCTCTAGTTGCAGATGTCCCTGCTCCCTGCAGGGGGGTTGCACTAGATGAGCTTTAAAGGTCCCTTCAGACCCAAACCATCCTATGATTCTATGATAATGAGGAGGCTGGCTTTTAAGGTGGGTCTAAACTTAAGCCAGTTTAACCTGCAATAAATGGTCTAACTGGAACCTTTCTGCTCAGAAACCTCCCCTTGCAACTTTTAACTGTGTTTGACACAACCCCTGGGCCTGCTTGGAGAGAGTTAACAGGGCTCTCCTGGTCCCCACAGCTTGGTGGTCTGCAGTTTGACAAGGAGCTGAGGTCTCTCATAGCCTATCTCACCACAGTCACCACCTGGACTATCCGTGACAAGTTTGCCCGTCTTTCCCAGATGGCCACCATCCTCAACCTGGAAAGGGTGAGCTGCACCTTGTCTGCTTTTACTGGGGGGCTGTGGGAGCCCCAGCTGGGCTCTATGTGGATTTACTGGGCTCACCCACATGTTGTCACACCTATGGGGTGTGGAGAAGCGGGAAAGGTTTCCTCATGGGTATCTGATGGATGTTGTCAGCAAAGGCTGTTCTGCTTCAGTGCTAAAGAGCTCTCCCTGAAGACCTTTTCACTCTCCACAACTCCCTGAAAGGAGGTTGGAGCCAGGTGGGGTTGGGCTCTTCTCCCAAGGAACAAGGGATAGGAGAAGAGGAAACAGCCTCAAGTTGCGCTGGGGGAGGTTGAGGTTGGACATGAGGAAAAATGTCTTGGCTGAAATGGTTGTCCAGGCTGCCCAGGGCAGTGGTGGTGCCCCCATCCCTGGAGGGCTTTCAAAGCCATGGAGATGTGGTGCTGAAGGACATGGTTGCGTTAGCGGTTGAACACAATCTTAAAGGTCTCTTCCAACCTAAACAATTCTATGGAACACTGTAGCCAGAGTTTGAGCTCACCTGTGAGGGTGCTGAGTTGTCTCCTGCAGCTCTCCTCCTTTTCCAGGTGACGGAGATCCTGGATTACTGGGGCCCGAACTCAGGCCCGCTGACCTGGCGCCTGACCCCCGCCGAGGTGCGGCAGGTCCTGGCTCTCCGCACCGACTTCCGCAGCGAGGACATCAAGCGGCTGCGCCTGTAGCTGGTGGGTGCTTGGCTCAGCACCCTGCTGGAGCTGATGGCAGGAAGGCTGCAGCCCTGGAGAGCCTGCCCAAGTCCTGCTGGGCTGTTAGGTGATGTGGGAATGGGGTGATGGCTGTCTGCCCTTCTGCTCATCTTCCTGGGCCTGGGAAGAAAAGCCACCATTCTTTTCTGGGAGCAGAAACATGGCAGCAGAGGAATCTCTCATGTTGAGAGCAGCATGATGCTATTTCTGAGGACAAGTGCTGCTACCCTCATTCTGCTGCCCTGGGGGAGGCCACAGGTCAGGATATTTGGGGGCTGTTGTGGTGAGGATCAAATGTGGGTCTGCAGAAAGCTCTGCCGGTGGTTGTGTTCCTTATGCGCCACCAGCTTAAGGGTCAGCTGCTGGAGTCCTGCAAATCCCAAGCCCTGGCTAACTCCCCCGTGGTGATGGGGACTGTTCTGCTGGAGGGAAAAGGGAGAATTTCCTTGGAACATCCATACGAAGCCACTGCAGGAAGCAGGGCTGTGTCCTTGACTCTAAATAAACCTCTCCTGGCTGAGCACAGCCCTGGCTGGTGTGTGTCTGGGGGGCCCTGGGAGCTGGAGAGCTCAGCCTCAAGAGGCTCTTTCTGCCCCCCTCCCCAGCTGGCACTGACACAGGGCAAGTCCAAACACTCCCAAGATGGTCCCACCCCACTGCCTGGCAATGCTCCCATGCTGTCCCTGGCACCCAGAGCTGAGGAGGGCAGTGCCCAGCCCCTGGAAGAGCTGGGGCCTTCCTACCCCGTGAAGAGACAGAGGGGCATAAACACGTGCTGGGAACAAGCCTTTTTATTCAGAGAGGCTACTGGGAATAGTCTCTCAGCATAGGAAAAGGACTCAATTCCACATCCAGGTGGATCCTTGATGTACTGCAGGGTGACTGGGCAGTGCAGGCCCCTGCTGATGGAAGAGCAGGAAGGGTCCTGCTAGAGGACAGCACAAATGCTCTTCCTTTCCCTTTGGAGAACCATTAAAGCTGGAGTGAAACCCCGAAAGTCAGTCTGGAGGCCCTACCAAACTGTCCTTCTAGAGGTGGTTTTGCCTGCCCAGCTCATCACAGCTTCTCCAGCCTCTGTGGCTTTTGGGGAATGTAGCAGCACTAAAAGGCCACATCAAGGCCTAAGACACCTCCTGGAGCTGCCTCTAAAGCCATAGGGATGTCCCTGCTCCAGAAGGCAGCTGGCTGCTCCCTCTTCTGCCCTGCTGTCTGCCAAGAACGGGTCAGGTCTTCACACAGCCATGTCCTCTCTAGGGTGAGCACCATCCTTCAGATCGCATCCCACAACCTCCACGGAGAAACCATCCGTGTCTACTTCGATGCTGTGGATACTGAAGTTGCCCAGCCCCTAGAAAAAAGAGAATTATGAGTTGTTGCAGGAGCCTGCAAGGTCCCTGTTCTCACCTTCAAGCTCCTGGGGAGGGCTGAGGGGACAAGGAGCTCGCTCGCGGTGGGGCGAGATGCTCTTAGAGCTTGTACTATATAAAGCAAGGTTCTACAATCCACCCATGACAGCCAGCCTCCCAGGAGCTCACATCTCACCTGGGTTTTGGCTAGGATTTGGTGCAAAGCCTCTCTCTGCTGCGGGGCTTTGGTGAGCAGGTAGAGGAAGCCACCCCCACCAGCCCCAGCCAAGCACTGCCCATAGACGTAGGGCTGGAGAGTCTCCATCATGTGCCCCACGGCCAGCGGCTCACACCCAGGGGCCATGACCTTCTTCTGCTGCCAGTAGCGGCCCAGACACTCGCCCACCCTTGGCAGGTGACCTGCAGGAGAGAGGGGCTCACACTGTGTGCCTTTATTTCTTGTCCAAGGGGTGGAACCCTGTCCCTGTTGCTCCTGCTCAGCCCAAGTGAAATTCTGCTTTCTCATCTTCCCCGTTCCCCCAGCTCTGCCTGCCGAACAAGCGAACCCAGCTTGGTCACGTTGCTGTTTATTTTTAATCCTCCACAGGGGGAGGATTTAAAGCTTTAAAGCTCTGGCTTCCCCTCTGCAACATCCCAGAGACTAAATGACTCTGCTGCACAGGCTGGGCATGGCCCCTGGCTCCATCATGGATGGCTCACAGAACATCAACCAGACTCATAGAAGTGTTTTGGTTACAAGAGACCTTTCAGATCAAGCCCAAGCATTAACCCAGCACTGCCAGGGCACCACTAAACCATGTCCCTCAGCACCACATCTCCACAGCTTTGAAACCCTTATAGGGGTGGGGACTCCACCACTTTCAGGGAGCTGTTGAAAGTCAGGTCTCCCCTGAGCCTCCTTTTCTCCAGGCTCAACACCCCCAAGTCCCCCAGCTGTTCCTCACCACACCTGTGCTCTAGACCCTTCCCCAGCTTTGTTGCCCTTCTATGGACACACTCCAGCCCCTCAAGGTCCTTCTTGGAGTGAGGGGCCCAAAACTGAACCTGATATTAGAGGTGTGGCTTCTGCAAGGCCAAGTGTAGGGGAACTATCCTTGCCCTAGCTGAGAAGACTCAGCATGTCTAACCCTGTTCTCAAGTCTTCACTCACACCTGAATTTTGGGGATTGCCTGTAACATGCCAGTGGGCCTAGGGGAAGATTTGAGGCTTCTGAAGCTGCAAGAACCTGCACTCCCCCCCCAGCTTTCCCCACCCCTCCAGAACTCCACAGACTCCCTGGGGAAGCTTGTTTCTCTAGTCACTAGAAGGGCCGGGCTGGCCCAGGGCAGGGGGCTCACACCTTGTCTTAAGGCCTGGGCACACTCCTCAGCATTGCTCACCAGCGCGTTGGCATTCTGCACAGTGGAGGGCAGCCGGGCATACCAGTTCCTCACCACATCCTGCAAGAGCCCAGAACGTCCCATCACCATCCTTCTGGCTCCAGCAGCACCCAGTGAGGAGGGAGTGGAGCCCAAAGCCTGCAGCATCCAGGAGCAGGGTGAGATGTTACCTGGAGCAGGTTGCGGGCCAGGCGGGTCTTCCCCGTATACACCAGCAGCAAGTGGTCATTGAGGGTCTGGGTGAAACCCTCAGGCACTGGGATCTTCTCCACCTCCACCCTAAGTGGCAGCTGGGCCTCTGACCTCCCGATTTTGATGCCAGGCACGAGCCCACCCACCTGGTCCTGCCAACCTCCGCCTGCAGGGCAGAGGGTCCTCAGCCACTGCCAGACCCCCCCACCCCACAGCCTGGCTGATCCCCCCAGTCACTACCTGTCGTGAGCCTCTGCTCGAGGTGCAGCACGGCATGGATGAGGGACTCGGTGCCCGCAGCCTTCCCGGTCGCCCGGTACAGCGACGCCATCACTGCTCCTGCCAGGATGCTGCTGGTGCCTGCAGGGAGCAGAGCAGGGCCAGGGTGCCCATAAGAGCTGGGGGCCAGCAAAGGGGATGCCCCATCCTGGTGCTGGCAGCAGGAGGTCTCCCCAGCACCAGTGAGGGACTTCCCAGACCTTTCCCCACAGACTAACCAAGGCCAGAGCCATGGGGCAGCTTGGACCAGGTGTGCACCTCAAACCCGCCCCCGAAGTTCTCCATCAGCTGGACCTTCAGGGGTTTCTGTGAGGGGAACTCCACAATCCCAGTGCAGATGAAAGCAGCTTTGAGCAAAGCTCCTGGAAACAAGAGAAAGCAAAGCTGATGTCTGCTGTGCTACCTGCTCCCTCACCCCATCATCCCCCAAAAGGGCCACGGCGGGGTGAGGACACCAAGGGGACATAGGGGTGTGGAGCCAGGCGGCGTGGCTGGTGACACCTCACCTGGGGCATGTGGCTGGCAGTAATCCTGCAGGTGCTCCAGCTCCTGGCACACCAGCTCCACCACCGCCTTGCTCCGGGGGGTCCCAGCCAGGCTGGCGAGGCGCAGCTCGGGCTGGGCAATGCGCCGCGCCCGGGCACCGACGGGCCGGCACCCGTCCACCAGCACTGCCACATCCACCACGGCCCCACCATGCTCGTAGCTGATGGGGGGAGTGTCGCTCCAGCCACCTGCCGAAGATCACCCTCAGCTCCCCATGGAACCCCAGCTTCTCTTACCCCAACACGAAATCATAGGATTGGTTGGATTGGAAGAGATCTTTAAGATCATCGAGTCCAACCATTAACCCAGTGCCACTAACCCATGTTCCTCAGCACCACTTCTGCACAGCTTTGAAACCCCTCCAGGGATGGAGACTCCACCACTGCCCTGGGCAGCCTAGGCCAGCCCTTCACAACACTTCTGGGGAAGACGTTCTTCCTCACATCCAACCTAAACCTCCCGTGCTGCAACTTGAGACCATTTCCTCTTATCCTACCAACATCATGGGGTTGAGACATGAATCATCTGGGGACACACACTCACCAGAAAGGTCCAGACGGGCTGGGCACAGCACCTGCACCCAGTGCCCCATGGGTGGCAGCTCTGCCTGCCCGACGGTGACAAACTGGCACGAGGACATGACCGCCTGCCGGACGAGGATCTGCTCAGCCCCCTCATAGTGTCGAGCTGCTCTCACTAGCAGAGCCGGACTGGGAAAAGAGAGATGCCGAGCCCGCCACCACCACAGCTCCTTGGCTGCACCAATACCTGCAGCCAACACCAGATCTCTCACCTGCTCATCCACTTCTGCCGCTCAGCAGCCAGCTCCCAGACACCACCAGTGATGTCCCCACTCTCCAGGAGCCCGAAGGCCGATGCCCACTCCCTGTTGGCAGCAGGCCCGCTCCGCAAGCCCCCTTCTCCTCGTGCCATGCAGCCCAGGACCTCAGCGATGCAGGCAAGCGCCCGTGCTGCAATGCCAGGGTCGCCAGCTGTGGAGGCAACTAGAAAATAAAAGCACCCCCCCTATGGGTTCCTGCAGTGGGGGGGAGCACTGAACAGCCCCACTACCCAGAGATGCAAGACCCAGCTGGTGCGAATCCAGCTCACCCTCGTCCAGAGTGCCCAGCAGGGCCTCGTGGTAACCCTCGTGGACGGCGCTGCGGGTGAGCGGCAGGAGGCTGCTGTCCTGGCGCTCCAGCAGCACCCGCCGCACTTTGTGCTGGCCCTGCAGGAAGAAGAGTGCCCGGCGGGCACCCAGCTCGGCCGCCTTGTCCAGGCAGGGCAGCAGCTCCTGCCAGGACATGCGCCAGGCTGCTCGCCAGCGTGCCAGCCGCTCGGTGGTCGCCGGGGCCAGCAGCCACAGCAGATCCTCCAGCCCCAGCGCCCGGCGGGCGTGCAGCACCGGGAAGAGCCGGGCGCTCAGCAGGCAGCGGCTCCTCCCTGGCATCTGAGCATCCCAAAGGTCCCCTTCCCTGGTGGAGGGAGAGCCTGTCAGCACTGCCCCAGAGCTCGACGACACCTTCCAGGAGGGGAGGTGGGACACGGGATGGGTTGGGGTGGCTGCGATACCTCCCACTGCAGCCACCCCCAGGGGGAATGCATCTCCTGTCCTATCCCGGCAAGTGGCACCTACTGTATGCCCGTCCGATGGAAAAACTCAGCCCAGGGCACGTTGAGATAGGTGGCCTCTTCAGCAGGGCTCTGCAAGGGGATGGAGGAGCTGGTGACACCCCAGCTTCATGGGCAGCCTCGTGCCACCTCGCCACCCCTCATACCTGCCAGTCATCAAGGCGGCCAGTGAGAGTGAAGACGCGGCAGGGCAGGTCATGCAGCTGGATGTGGTGGCCCTGCAGGACAATGTCACGCACAGGACAGCCCCGCAGGGCTGGAGAGGAGTCTGCAGTGAGGCCTGAGATGAGGCAGCCAGGACCAATCTCCAGGGGACCCTGCAGAAAGGGCAGCAGGGCCCTGAGTAGCGTGACTGGCCCCAGAGCAGCCCCCAAAGCAGAGCCACACCTTGGAAGGGGACACCACCATGGGAAACAAGCTGGGGCCAGCAGGAACCAAGTGCCAGAGGGACACACTTTGTCACATCACTGCAGGGACATGGGCTGCAGAAATTCAGACCAGGCAAGAGCAATGACAGAGCTCCCAAGAGAGGGACAGCCCAGTGGTGACAGCCTCCAGCCCTTGCATGGGGAGGCTGACAGCCACCAGGGTCCCCAGCACCAGCCAAAAGGCAGCCCCAAAGGAAGGACACCCCAAATCTCACTGCTGTGGGGCCCCCATGCCAGCCAGGGCCACCTCACCCTGCACACCGAGACCTCAGGGTCATCCCCCCCCAGGCACGCACCTGTAGGTGACAGTGTTGGATGACACTGCCGGCTGCCAGCCGCACAGCTCCTTCCAGCAGGCAGTTGGTGACCGAAGAGCCATCCTCCAGGAGACAGGGCTGCTGCCAGGGGCACAGAGGCATGTGGGACCAGGGTCTGGCCACACCGCCCAGAGCAACCCCCAAAAAATCATAGAATCACTTTGGTTAGAAGAGACCTTTAAGATATTCAAGTCCAGTCACTAACCCAGCACTGCCAGGTCACCACTAACCCATGTCCCTCAGCACCACACCTCCACGGCTTTGAAACCACTCCAGGATGGGGACTCCACCATTGCCCTGGGCCAGACTTTGACAACCCTTTTGGGAAAAAATTTTTCCTCATGCCCACCTAAACTTCCACTGGCAAACTTGAGGCTGTTTCCTTCTGTCCTATTGCTTGCTCTCTGAGAGAAGAGCCGGACACCACCTGGCTCCAACCTCCTTTCAGGGAGTTGTTGAGAGCCAGAAGGTCTCCCCTGAGCCTCCTTTTCTCCAGGCTTAACACCCCCAGGTCCCTCAGCTGTTCCTCACCACACTTGTGCTCTAGACCCTTATGTGATACACCTGAGCAAAGGCTGGGGCTGGAAGAACCTACATCCACATGGGAATGGGCTGTTTTGCAGAAATGGAGGTGACTGGCCGAGCCAGGCAGGAGCGACAGGCTGTGGATGTGGTCACTGGCAGAGGTGGTCATGTAGTCATAGGACGCATCAGGGATGCAGGCTGCAGGAGGGCAGGGGAGCTGTCAGCAGACCGACAGCAGATGTGCCACCCACGTGAGCCAAGGGTGGCCAGGATGAACACCCCCAGCCAAATGGGTGGGCAGAGAAGACCTGGGGACCTGCAGGGCTCAGGGATGGGTCATGTCATGCCCACCCACCACAGCACAGCTCACCCATGCTGAGGGGGAAGGCACGGAGAGCTGTCCACAGCACAGAGCGGGCGCTCCTCACGCTGGCATCACCACCTCCCTTCACAAACTCCTCCTCTGTCACCCCCCCTGCCATGCTCAGCACGATGTCAAAGAAGAGGGAGAGCTGGGGAGAGGAGGGACCTGTTGGGTACAGCCACCCTGACCCCCACCCTGCTGCTGGGTGCTCCCCCTTCACCCAAAACTGGCTAACAGGCCCTACAGAGACACCAGCAGCAGCACCCATGGGGTGAGTGAGGGTTCCCATCCCCGCGGAGGGGCTGTCACCTGGATGGGTGGTGCCCCTGAGTCCAGCCCCATGTAGGTGCAGGCATCCAGAGGAGGGATGACGTGGGTGGCCAGAAGCTGCTCGGCAGCATCAGAGGAGAAGAAAACCACCCCGCAGACCTGCCAGGGCACAGCAGGGCTGAGGTCATGGCCATGGTGACATGAGGGATGTGCTGGCAGGGCCACCAACACCCAAGCCATGTCATGTCGTACCAGGGGGACAGTGCCGTTGGGCCCTGCACACTGCTGGATCTGGGCCTCTGTGCCTTTGTAGATGATGTCACGCACTAGCCCCTGGAGCAAGAGAACCTCAATGAGCTCTTTGGGGAGCCCCAAGCCAAGCAGGCATGGCAGGACTGGCACCAAAGGGGTGGGGATCCCTGTGCCTCCAAGTGCCCCTCGGAGGGGGAGCTGCTCCTGACCTGCTCACTGGCGAGGTAGACCCCGTGGTTCCTGGCATACGCCTGGCTCCCAGGCACCGCAATCACTCTGACCCCACGGAAGCCATCCCAGTTGATCTCTGGGGAGAGGGACAGAGACCAGTGCCCGCTGGGGCACTGCACATACCTGCACTGGGCACTACTGCCTGAAAACTGGGCCCATGGCAGAGGTGGTGACAGCAGCGTCCAGCCTCGGCCACCTTGGGACGCTCCCAACCACACATGGGTCAGCAATGCCCAAGCATCCACACCCTCACAGGGCATGGTGCAGGCTGTGCCACTGCAAGCCCTGACCCCCATCCCCAGCTGAAGCGGGTGCTGGAGGCAAGGCTGGCACCCACTTACCTGGGACTGAGGGCACGGTGAGGAGCATGTCAGTGCTGCAGACCCACACGCCGGGTGGGGAGCCCACACAGAGCTGCCGAGAGAAGGGCCACATCCCCAGGGATGGCACAGAGGGGTTTGGCCCTTGTGGGGCAGCCAGCACCCTTCCCACCCTGCTGAAGGCATCCTGAAAGCTTCAAGGGGGCAGCCAAACACACCCCTGCACCAGAGTGCCCAGCATCACACAGCACAAGTCCAGGGCCCCATACCACAAGCCACACAGACCCGGTATGTCATGGTCTCCAGCAAGCTGTCCAGGTTGCAGACCAGAGCTTCAGCTGGGGCACCGGGCTCCTCCACGGGCAGGCAGGTGAACGCCCGGCCACCGTCATCGAAAGAGAAGTCACGGCCCTGGTGGGACAGGGAATGCAGAGGGGTCAGAGGGCAGGGGAAGACAGGATGGAGGGGTCCCAAGCTGGGCTGCAGGTTGGCTCTCACCGTGTGCAGAATGAGGATGCGGGCTTCCCTCAGGACATCAGAGCTCACCACCTCAGAGGGCAAAGCAGGAGACACTCAACGTGGACAGGACAGCCACCCCCACCTCACTTCCAGCCTCCACAATCCCACCAGAGATTGCCACCCCACTTCCCCCCTCCAGGGATGGGACAACCACCACCCGTCTCACTTCCAGCCTCTCCAGACCTACCAGCACCTGTTCCCCACCTCCTGCGTCGGGATAGTCACCTCCCTGCTCCTGCTTCCAGCCTCCCTGGGGTCACCAGCAGCCACCACCCCACTCCCCCCTCACACTTCCAGCCTTCCCAGGCCCACCAGCAGCTGCCACCTCACTCCCTCCTTCCCGAGACGGAACAACCACCCCGCTCTTCATCTCTTCCAGGCTTCCCAGGCCCGCCAACAGCCACCACCCGGCTCCATCCTCACAATTCCAGCCTCCCCAGACCCATCAGCAGCCATTGCCCCACTCCCCAGCCGCAGGACGGCCTCTCACCGTGCAACCCGCCCGGGCGCTGAGGTGCTCGGCCGCCACCAGCAAGGCGTTGAGGGTGGCCCCGCCGCTCCCCAGTTGCTCCCACGGGTCCTCCACGGCCAGAAGCAGCTGGGGGGGCCGCAGGCCTAGACCACCCCTCAGCTGACGGGCCTCCAGCTCTGCCAAGCGAAAAGCCGGATGCACTGAGGGCTGGCACCCACCGCCCCGTCCCGACGAGGGGGAGGAGGGGAGCGCCAGCCACGCCGCTTGCCTCGCTGGACGGCGGGGACACCGCCGCCACGCCGGCAGGTGATTAGCAGGCCGCTCCACTCACCCGCCATGGCTGCGCCGCGGGGCACGCCGGGAGTTGTAGTCCTGCCATGGCAGCCGCGGAGCCTGGACTACAGCTCCCGGCGTGCCCCGCGCCCCCGCCCCTTACAGGCACAGTGCACTCCTCCCCTTAAAAGCACAGCGCACCCCGCCCGTCACGTGGGGGTTGTAAGTGGGAATGGGGGGACTGAGCGTTTGCTGCCCCTCAAAATAGGTCCCAGCGCAGCGCGCACCCCCAAGGGCATCCCTGTCCCCAGCACGTCCTGCTCTTTTCTGGGGGTCTGCAGTAGAGTAGGGGGATATGGGTACGGGGGAGAGGTTGGGGGGGTGTCGGAGTGGACGCCGGGGTAGGCGGTGAGGATGTGCCGGGGTGCGTGTAATGGTGGGTACCGGGGATGCCGGTGAGTACTAGGGTGGAATACTGGGCGGGAACAGGGGGTGCCGATGTGCCAGGGTGGGTACCGGGAATGCCGATACACCAGGGTGCATACTGGGGTGGTGTACCGAGGGGGTACCGGGGGGGGTGCCGATATGCCAGAATGGGTACGGGAGTACCAGGGTGGGTCCCGTGGTGAGCACCGGGGATGCCGCTGTCCTGGGTTGGACACCGGGGTGGATATCAGGGGTGCCGATGAGCCGGGGTGAGCACCGCGGGGTGGGTAACGGGGTGAGTCCTGAGGTGGGTACAGGGCGAGGCCCATGTCCCAGAGTGGGTATCGAGGTGGGTACGAGGGTACCAGGAGGTGCCAATGTCCCAGGGTGGGTATGGAGGTGCCGGGGTGGATACCAGGGGGTGCTGATGTCCCAGGGTAGGTACCGAGGTAGGTACGGGGTGTGCTGGAGTGCATACCTGGAGAGGTGCCGATGTCCCATCAAGGGGACCGGGGTGGATAACGGGGTAGATAGCGGGGATGCCGATGCCCCGGGGTGGGTACCGGGGATGCCGGGTGGGCTCAGCGCGGCCCCGCTCTCCTCCTACAAGTCCCACAAGCCCCACCGAGCCGTGCCGANCGGGGCCCGGGGGCGCCCGGCAGAGGGGCCATGCCGGAACCGAGCCAGGTACCGCGGCGGGGAGCGGGCCCCGGGGCTGCGGGGGAGCGGGTAACGGCACCGCCAGGCTCGGGGGACCGGGCCCGGGGCGAGGGGTTCGCGGGCTGCGGCCGGGAGAGGCTGGGCGGGGGGGGGGCCGGGGGGGGGGGGGGGGGCCCGGGGGGGG
>VYZX01027370.1:268750-364854 GCA_013401335.1 Brachypteracias leptosomus | reverse complement strand
CCACGCGCGTGCCTGTCTGTCTGTCCGTCTGGCAGCGAGCAGCGGCCCCGCTGCCCGTTGTGTGCGGCTTTCCCTCTCCTCCGAGGAGCTCATGGCGGTTCTCGGGAGCGGCAAGACGCGCTCCGCTCGCCCACGCCTCGCCGGCGCCGGAGGCAGGCAGGGATGCGGGCAGGGATGCGGGCAGGGATGTAGGCAGGGAGAGAGCCCTGGCACCCTCACGCCGCGGCTCGGGCTGGAATTTTCGTGCCCAAACAAGCTCCGAACTGCCGCTTCCCGACGGCACCGAGGGCACCATGCTCTGCCCGCCGACTCTGGGCACGCTGGATGCCGCCCGGCTCGGCAGTTTAATGGCTCTCAGCTCCTCCCGTTGCATTGAATTCTTGCAAGAGTGCAAACCGCTGGTTGCACTCTGGCAACTCCGGTGCTTCTCGCCGATCCCCGGGGGCTTTGAATGCAGCGGGAGAGGCTGAGAACCTCCTCCGGGATCCGCGTCGGGCTCCGGGGATCTCTTGGCTCCAGGGGATCTCTTAGTTCCAGGGGATCTCAGCTCCAGGGGGATCTCCCAGCTCCGAATCACTCTTTGCTGTCAGCATCTTCCAAAAGCCTTTTTGGAGTCTGGAGGAGATTTGGGCTCTGGCTCTGTGGCAAAGTTCCTAAAAATAACCACAAAACCACACGTGGGTGAATGGTGAATATATACAAACAATTTATATATATATGAACGTGGGATATATGGATCTTGATTTTTTTCCTTACTGGATGAATAGTTCAGTGCTGGGGCTCTAAAACAACCCCCACAAGGGTCCTCTCAGGAAACCAGAGCCAACTGCAGTCACTTCGCTCCAGGTATCACCATGTCCCCAGCAAGGAACTTTTGATCTGCAACAGTAATTGGGCTAATTAGGAAAATGCAAATGCTTCTCCTTCTCCCTGAGTGTCAGAGCAGAGCCCCAGCTAGAAAGGAGAGGAGAAGTTGAGGTCCCTCACCAGTGGAGCTGCTCCAATTCTACATCTAATGGGAGTTCCCAGCAGTAACTGGGCTGCTCTGGGATCGATGGCCTCTGGCCGGGGGAGCCTTTTGTAACATTGCTGTGACGAAATCTCATCAGTACAATCTTCCTAACGAGTTCAGTGGCCTCTCAGTGCTGCCTGCAAGTGGAGCAAACCCCAGGTGGTTTAATGGGGCCACCCTGCAGCGTGCATCGAGTTTGCAGTCCTCTGAGGCAGACAGAGGGGAGGCTTTGGGTCACAGCACCCATCAACCAGCCCTTGGAATCCTTTGGGTGTCCACCCATCCCATCCCTGGCGCTGCTGAGGCCCAGGGAGGGGAACAGTGAGGCATAGAGGGGCAAAGAGCCACGGCCAGCACGGCGTCTGTCTGTCTGTCCTGTACTCCCACACATATTTTCTGGGGCAGGTACCAAGTGTGAATCTCATGGGCTGGTGAAGGGAGCTGTGGCAGTGGATGGAGAGCATGAGTGGACTCACTGTGGCTGCATCCTTGCAGGCAGCTGAGGATGGGGTGGCACCTGTTCGGGGTGGCTGTGGGGTGCTGCAGCAGGCTTGGAGGGGAGGTGCAAAAGGATGAGATGAAAACGTGGCTGGCAGTGGATGGTCGACTGCCCACAGGTCTTGGTGGCTTTGCACAAGGAGCTGGGAGGAGGATCAAAGAGAGGAGGCAATGAANCCGAGCCCCACCACTCAGTGATACCTGAACTAGTGGTACCTGATGTGGTGTTACATGAACCAGTGGTTTGCTGGTATATGACCTGGTGATATGGGACCTGGTGGCTTGATGGTACCTAATCTGGTGGTATATGACCTGGTGTCTTACTGGTACCTGACCTAGTGGCTTGGTGATATCCAACCCAGTGGTACCTGAGCTGGTGGTATGTGACTTGGTGGCATTTGATCTGATGGTACCCAGCCCAGTGGCTCAACGGTGCCCAACCCAAGTGGGACCTGACCTTGTGGTATGCGACCCAGTGACACCTGATGTGGTGGGACACAATCTGGTGGCTTGGTGGTACCTGACCTGGTGGTACCCAGTATGATGACTTGGTGGTACCCAGCAGCAGTTGGTGCAAACTGAAGGCTCTGAGATGGGTGCCAGAGGGGCTGGGGGGTCCCCTTTTCCCTGCAGCAACTCCAGGGAGAGCCAGGAGGCTGGTGGAGAGGGGGAGGGAAGCGGCACTGGCAGAAGGGCAAGCAGCATCCCTTCTTGGGGACGGGGGCATCAGCCATGTGCGCTGGCACACATGGCTTGCCCATCCTGATGCATCCTGGCATGTGAGCTGTGGGGGTGGTCGGATACCTCCACTGCTTCTGCCAAGGTGTGTTTTGGGGGGAGGGGGCAGGGAGGACAGCCAGATGGGCTCCACAGCCAAAGCTCCCCACACCCATCATCACCCCATTGGGCAGCTCAGGGTGCTTGGGCTGCAGTGGGTGCCCACGGGATCCCATGAAATGCCATGGTTGAGCTGAGGGACTTGGGATGCTGCTGGACCAGTTCTGCAAGCCCCATCCACCATGGGTGGGAGCATCCCTTTCTGAGCTTTCCCACTGCTGGGACCACCCCTGAGCCCCCCAGATCCCATAGGAAATGTCCTCAGTGGTGGCTGGCTCCATCCCAGCTCGGCGCTGGGGATTTGGCCTCCCGCGCTCCTTCCTGGCCCCTTCCCAGCACTGAGGGATGAGCCCAAAATAACCCCTCCGGATGCTGGGCACCAGGAAATACTGGAATCACTGCTGTTGCCAGCCAGGGGTGCAGGGAGGGTTTAAAGCATGGGAAACCCAATTAACTCGGCTTCATTAGCTGATTGAGCTGCCTGATAAGAGTATGATTAATTAAAAGGATGAAGAATAAGTTACCAGGTCCTCCCCGCTGTTGAAGTGAAGGCTTAACCCGTGAAATCAGCTTCTCCTCTTCATACCTGGTGCCTGGAGGTATCAGTCCTTCATGGCTTCACTTATTGATGGGGAGAAACATCTTCATCTTCATCTCAACACCGGGGCTGCTCCCTGCTCCCCTCTCCCATCCAGCTTCTAGGAAGCAAAAAAAAATCAAGAGGAAAACATGATCCCTCTGGACGAGTGAAGTAGGAAAGGACCTTTTTAATGAACCCTGCTTTTCTCTGTGGGAGCTGAGCAATGGAGGGGACAGGAGCATTGCCCCTGCCTATGGTGCCCCTGGCAGATTCCCTTGGCTACAGCCTTGGGCAACTGGGAAAAACTAAATTGGAGCAGTTTTACGGGTTTTTGGAGTAATTTATGAACTTTTAGATTCATTGGACCCCAGCCGGAATGGACCAGGTAAGGCAAGTGACCATGCGGTGTTTCTTTCTGCCCAGGACTGGAGGAGGTGGGAGAAGACTCAACTCACATCCACTCCATTCCCTGTTGAAAACAATCCCCTAAATTGCATTTTTTCCACCTGTGACAGCAAGTCAGGAGGGGTGTGTGGGTGTGTGTGTGGGTGTGTGGGGGTGTGGGTGTGTCCCTGCATGGTTCCTCCTCCTCCACCTGTAAATGCTGGGTACTGCTTCAGCACCTGATCAACAGTTTGGTGATGGCAGAGGTGGAGACCATGGGATGGGTGGCACCTCGACACCCAGGGGTGTGTTTTTTGGGGAATCCCAAGGGAATTTTCACCCCAGGAGAAGCAACAGCAGCCAGGGCAGGCAGCACTGCCTCTGCTGCCCTTCCCTCCCTACCCCAAGAAGGGTGACATCCTATCTCCTGGTGACAACTCCTTGTCTCACCCACCCTGTCATTTATCAGCAAGATGCCAACAACCTCAGGATATCTTAGAAATGGGCAAACAAAGCTGACAAGACTTAGAAAAGCCAGATGGGGGTGTACCCAGCAGCAGTGCTGGAGATGGAGAAGGCATCCCCCAAGCCCTGGGGCTGTCAGTCACACCGCTCCAGTGTTCAGCCTGCAATTAAGGATTATGCATCCCGAAAGGAGGGATGATAGGTTAGGGAAAACCAGCCAGCTGGAAAGCTGCTGGGACCTTTTAATGGCTTCGCTTCGTTACCAGTCAAAGTGGTCTTCAGGAGGTGGTTAAGGAGACCTGGGGGTGAATTTGGGAGCAGGAAGGTATGTAACGGGGTCTCTGGGTTGCTGGGCTTACTCACCATGTATGTAAAAATCCCTTGTTATTTTAAGAAGGAAACGCCAAAACCTGGAGCAAGGAGCCCTCGGTCGTTGGGCGGAGGCAGGTTGGGCTGACTTTGGGAGCTGGTTAATGCTGAAGTACCTATGGATGTGTAGGTGCTGGGGTCTGTGAGGCTCAGCGTGAATAGCTGCCAGTGATGACTCAAACCAGCCGCTGGCACCAAGGGACGTTTGGGGCTGGAGGATGATTCTTCCCCGCCTGTGGTCGGGAGCAGCTCTGGGAGGCCCTGGGATGGGGCTCCACCAAACATGCTCCAGATGCCGGGGAGCTGGAAAGGGATTTTCCCCTTTCACCAGGAACAAAAATAACCCCGTGCACGTGACAGCCGGGCTCCTTCAGCCTCCAAAGAGCCTCGTGGGATGGAGGGAGAGCGGCGGGAGCTGGGGATCAGCCGGGCCTGCCTGCTGACCTGCCACGTCACAGCTCTGCAAAGCCACAAATCGCCTTTTACCTCCAAACCCTTCCAGCCCTGCACGTCCGGGGCAGGGTTTATAGCTTTTTTTTTACTGGTTTTATCCCCAAAACCCTCCCGTTAACAACCGCTCCTCCTTTTTCTGCTGGCAAAAGCCCCAGAAACTCGCTGCTCATGTGGGCTGTGGAGGCATCTAAAAAACATGCCCCCCCCGACCCTGAACCAGGAAAAAGACTTGGACAAGGGGGTGTGCACCCGTTTTCTGGCTCTTTTCTTTCAAGGGCTGTTGCTGCTTGGACAGGGGGTTAATGGTTTGGGCAGGAGCTGTCGATGTGATGGGTGAGGGGGTGTGGTTCATAAAGTCTCCCTGCTCTCAGCAAGGAGCTTTCTGGGGGGCTCAGCAGCCTCCAGCCTCAGTAAAAAAGCTGGTGTCTTCCAGATTTTTGTTTTGTTTTGTTAGGAAAGAGGCTTCCCACTGCTTGCCAGCTCCTAATTAGTGCTGCTGTACTAATTGGGGCCAGGTCTGCTGCTGCAGGGTTTGGCTTTGGGGGGGGGGTCCTGCCCTGGCATCCCCCTTCCCAAAAAGCCCTGTGGGGTCACAGCTCTGTCTCCCCAGCATGGGGGATCCTGCCCTAGCTCAGCAGCTGTGTTAAAAGGGGATTTTCAACCCTTTTTTTTTTTCAGCTGAGGCAGTGGGGGGCTGGTTTTGCCACCCCTCACCCAGCTCAAGGGGCTCAGCTGCTCCTCCCCAGGCACTGGCACCTCTGCCCTGGCTATTTTTACCCACTGGGATCATGAGCAAACGGGTGACCTTCCCCAGGGTACACAGCCACCCCGGTGAGGGGGGGGACAGCCCCAGTGTTGGGATCCGGGGCACCCGACATGCCTGTTTACTGGCTGCAGCAGCCAGTGACCAGGGTTTTGGAGGAGCTGCCAGTAGCTTGATAGAGAAGGAGGATTGAACCTAGAGAAAGGAGCCGTTGGCTCAGAGGTGAGTTGGTGGCTGAGCCTTTGTCTGGCAGAGTCTGGGAGCTGATGGGAGCAACCAGTGATGTCACCGGTGAGAAACCAGTGTGGACAGGGTGATGCTGGCACCTCAGCATCTTCTCACCTCTTTGAGGACAGCTTGAGATGGGCTGGGTGGCACTTTGAAGAACTCAGCAGGGAATAAACTCACTTCTCAGCTCCTCTAGCACCTTCTACCTGCTCGGACTGCATCAACATCCCTTAACCCGCCACCACCTCCTTCCCTCTCCAGACTGCAGTCGTTGTGGCCACGTTCCCAAGCCAGCGGCGCAGAGCAGCCCGCCAGCGGATCAGCTAAAGCCTGGGGACCATGAGCACTGTGGCAGCCGAGAGCCAGCCGGGGCTGGGACCGGGAGGAGCAGCCGAGGCGCGGTGCCGCGGCTGAGCCGAGCTGTGCCGGAACCCCGCGCCGCAGATGCTCCGTGCCCGGCCCGTGGAGCCATCGAGGGCCCTCGCCGCGGATGGAAAGCTGCAGCCCGGCAGGTAGGAGCCCGGCACTGTGGCTCTCGGGGGGGCTCCCGTTGCCCCCACCGTGGTGATCTAAAGCAGTGTGTCCCACAGGGAGCCTCGCCGGCCGGCTGACACCACTCCGCGCCCTGCTCCCCAGCCCTATGCCGGAGCGGGCGCCTTCCCCAGCTCAGCCGCCCGCCGACCATGAAGTGCTCGCTGCGCTTCTGCTTCCTCTCGACCGCCTTCCTGCTCGTCTTTGTCATGTCCCTCCTCTTCACCTACTCCCACCACAGCATCGCCTACCTGGACCCCGGCGGGCTGGGTGGCATCCACCGGGTGAAGCTGGTGCCCGGCTATGCCGGGATGCAGCGGCTCAGCAAGGGGGGACCCTTCCCCCGGGGCTGTGCCTGCCACCGCTGCCCTGCCGAGGAGCCCGCGGCCACCGAGTGGTTTGACGGACGCTACGATGGCACCGTCTCCCCGGTGTGGACCAAGGACAACATGGACCTGCCGCCCGACGTCCAGAGGTGGTGGATGGTGAGCAAGGGGATGGGGCCCCACCACAGGTCCTCCAACCCCAGGGGAGCACCTGCCAGCTAGGGTCAGCACTGGCTGACGTCCCCCACCCTCCTCCTCCTCCTTGTCCCCCCGCAGATGCTGCAGCCCCAGTTCAAGTCCCACAACACTCACGAGGTCCTGAGCAAGCTCTTCCAGATTGTGCCGGGCGAGGATCCCTATCGTTCGCGGGACCCACACCACTGCCGCCGCTGCGCCGTGGTCGGCAACTCGGGCAACCTGCGTGGCTCTGGTTACGGGCCGGAAATTGATGGGCACGACTTCATCATGCGGTGAGGGCAGAGAACCGCTGCTGTGGGCACTGCCCACTCCCCAGGACCATGCTGCCAACACCGCTGGGTACCACAGTGGCATCTCTCCTGAAGGTCAGGAGATGCTGGGGATTGTCCCGGTGCCATATGCCACAGCTCGGCTCTAGTTGCTCAGTCAAGGAGCACATCATGGGCCCCACTGGGTGCTGGGATGGGTAGGAGTGGGTCCAGCCCTGCCACCTCTCCCTGGGCTGGCCAAGGAGGACCTTCAGCTCACCCCAGGACCAGCATCAGCGGGCTGGGAAACTGCTCCTCAGCAGCTCATGGGGGACACCCATATCACCTGCAAGGGAACAGGATGGCTGGCAAAGGGATGTAACCTTCTCCGCCCTCTCCCCAGGATGAACCAGGCCCCCACAGTGGGTTTTGAGGGTGATGTGGGCAGTCGGACCACGCACCACTTCATGTATCCCGAGAGTGCCAAGAACCTGCCCGCCAATGTCAGCTTTGTGCTGGTGCCCTTCAAAACCCTGGACCTGCTCTGGATCGCCAGTGCCCTCTCCACCGGCCAGATCAGGTTGTAAGTACCTGGTGGGCACCAGCAACACTGGTCTGGTGGGGATTCATCCATTCATCTATTCCTCCCTCCTGGAGCATCACCCAGCACTGGTCCCTTGGTAGCTGGGGTTGAGGGACATGGGACCCCTGGGAGCTCACCTGCCTCTCTGCTTTTTTCCCAGCACATATGCGCCTGTGAAGCCTTTTCTGCGGGTGGACAAAGAAAAGGTAAGAGGAGCTTATCCCAACCGCTGGATTTGACCATGGCTCCTGTCACCCCAAGGTCTCCATGCACATTGTGGTGGCTCCTCCCCGGGGTGCTGATGCCGAAGGGAATGTGTCCAGGGCTTCAGTGCTAACTCCAGCCTGTCCTCTCAGGTGCAGATATACAACCCTGCCTTCTTCAAGTACATCCACGACCACTGGACAGAGCACCACGGGCGCTACCCCTCCACTGGCATGCTGGTGCTCTTCTTTGCCCTCCACGTCTGTGATGAGGTGGGTGATGGCTCCTTGGGGTCCTCCTTTGGGCTTTGGGGTCCCAGATGAGCTGTAGGGTCTTGTATGGGCTGTGGGGTCCTCCTTTGGAGTCCTCCTCTGGGCTGCAGGGTCCCAAGATGAGCTGTGGGGTCTTGGATGGACTGTGGGGTCCTCCTTTGGAATCCTCTGGGCTGCAGGGTCTCAGATGGGTTGTGGGGTCCCAGATGGGCTTCAAGGTCTTGGATGGGCTGTGGAGTCCTGGCTGGCATAGGGTGGGTTTGCTTAACCTCTTGCCAGGTTAAGGAGGGAGGTGGCTTCTTTGGCCCCAACTGCAGCAGTTTCATTTGCTCAGGTTGCCTGATACCACAGTGATGGGCACCCTTGAATGGTGGGAAGGCTGCGCAGCGGGATGTTCACCTTTGGCATGATGTGAAATCCTGCCGGTGCTCAGCTGGGGCATCCCCAGCCTGGCAGGGAGGGGGCTCAGGGCTGGCTCACCCCTCTCCTCACCCCCCACAGGTGAACGTCTTTGGGTTCGGTGCCGACAGCCGGGGCAACTGGCACCACTACTGGGAGAACAACCGCTACGCCGGCGAGTTCCGGAAGACCGGGGTGCACGACGCCGACTTCGAGGCGCACATCATCGACATGCTGGCCAAAACCAGCAAGATCGAGGTTTACCGGGGGAACTGAGCAGGGCTGCGCCTCCTCCGGGTCCCCGGCACCGGCTGGGTCCGGCTGCTGTGAGGGCACGGGGCGGGGGTCTCCCCGGCAGCCCCAGGCGAGGCACGAGCACCAGGAGGGCAGAGCAGCCCCTGACCTAGCCACCCCCGGCCAGATTTGGTGCCTCCAGCAGCCAATCAGGTTCAGAGCTAAAGGAGACTGTTTGCTTTGTTTGTTTTTTTTTAAGTATTATTATTATTATCAAGAAACCCAGAAGAATGGATTTATAAACACAATCAGCGACTGAGCGGGTGGCGGGGGTGCTCGTCCCGCATTTCTTTACAGTCAAACCAAATGCTGCTCTTTTTAAAACAACCCCCCCCTACCCTGCGCCCCGGAGCCGGGGGACTTCGGGGAGTGCCTGAGCACTCCCCCCCAGGGCCGAGGGAGATGCGGCGGCCAAGCAGCCTCGCCAGTGGAACCAGCTGCTTCTTTCCTTTAGTTTGATAGATATTTTTTTTACCCACCTGGGGCAGCCACTGCAGTGGATTCCCCAGATTCCCTCAGCGTGGCTGGAAGCGTGTGGACCCGTGGTGAGGAGCTGACCATCGCTGATGCTGGGAAGGTGGAGAGGAGCCCCAGGTCCAGGATTGGGCATCCCCACTCCTCTACCTAAGGATTAAGAGAGGAAAGGATAGATTTTAGGGGCAACCAGGCAAAAGGCAGCTAAGAAACCCTGCAAGAGCAGCCTGATCCCTTCGGCCAGGCTCCCTCGTGGGATGCTTGAGGGATGATGGATGCTCAAGGGATGTGGGATGCAGCAGTTGTGGGATGCAGCAGTTGGTCCAGCCCCACCAGAGGGAAGGAGCTGAGATTTCCCTTTGCTTTCAGGCTGGGAAAAAAAACAGATTAGAGGTAGCTTTAGTGGGTGAATGAACTGTGCTTTTGGTTTTGTGTTGCTATCAACAGAAAGCTCTGGTGAGAAGCTGAAATCCCAAAGTCTTTGCTCCATTTATGAGGGTGGTGCTTGGTTTACACCAGGCTGGTCCCCAGGGGGTTTTGGGGCTGCACAAGCCACCCCAAGGCACAGGATGGGGAGAAGCAGGAGGAAACAGCCCCTCCAGAGGTGCCCTTAAAAACCACTGTCTTTGGGTCAATCAGGTGGGTGGGTTTTGGTTGGGATTTTTAGGAGATACTGGAAGGTTGAAGAACAAGGCAATCATGGACAAGGTCCCCCAGATGGCACAACAGCAAAGCCCACAGTGCCAAGGCGACCTTGGGCAGTGGCTGCGGGGTCGGGGCCTAGCTGGGGAAGCTCTGCCCAGTTGCAATAGTTATTTGAGAACAATCCCTATAGGGGTTTTTTTTGTGCTTGGAGGTTTTTTTTGTGTACCCTTTTGTATCCAGCTTTTGTGTAGCAGCCTCTTATCTGTTCTTCTGCTTTGGTTTGGTTGTTTTTTCAGGGTTTTCTTCTTTCTTTTTGAGGTTTCTCTCTGCCATCATGGAACACGAGGGTTTGGGTTGCCTGGAGCAGGCACTGAGCATCCCCTGGGCTGGGGAAATTCACCTTTTTTGTCTGCAGGGCTTTAAACCCCCCGAGTTTCATGGTGGGTTTTGGTAGAAGCGGTGCTGGTATGAGCAGCCTGCCCATGACTTGCAACCACCACGGCCGTGCCCTGAGCCCTGATCTAAACCCCAGGATGTGGAGCAGGTTGTAGCAAGCCCCGCTCTCCACTCTCCACCTTCCTAGGTTGGTTTTTCTTTTTTAGGGGGGAAAAAACCCCCACAAAACCACGAGCAATGAGTGCCTTGACCATCTCCTGCCGGCTCCCATGTTGGTGGCAGGGGCTTGGCTGGTTCATGGGGCTGTCCTACCTGCTTCCCTCCATGTGCTGGGCTGGTTCTGAGCTGGGAAGTGCTGCTGGGGGAGACAGGGCTGTGTCCAGGCCACATCTGACAAGGCTGAACCAGCTCCTGTCCCACGGCCAGGCCAGACAATCAGAGAGCAAGTGGAGGTGCTGGGAACAAACCCAGTACCAAACCCATGGCAGCACAGAGCTGGCACCCGGCACAGGTTCCTCACTCCTTGCTGCCCTGACAGTATTTTTTTTTTGGCTAGCTTCCTTCCCCTACCCCTTTTTGGTTTGTTTTGGGTTTATTTTAATTATTATTATTCTTATTTAAGCTGTCCCGCTAGGACTCACGACCACTTGTGTTTCTCCGGCTGAGCAGCCGCCCGCACGCTGCACGCCCGGCGGGGACCAGCGCCAGGGGCCTGTACATAGAGGAGCTGGAGGCAGGGGCTGTGGGCAGCGAGGAGGTGCCTGGGCAGTGAGGAGGTGCCCTGGCAGCGAGGAGGTGCCCAGGCTTGCCCTCCATCACGCCGTGCCTCATCGAGCGCCCGTCAGCTCCTGCCTTGCCGGGAGAGGGAGCCCAGTGCTCCCACAGTGGGCTGGGAGCAGGTGGCTTCACCCGTAGCCTCTGTGTAGGTGGGGACTTCTGCACACAACTGTCTTAAAACAACTTGGGTTTTTTTTTTTTACAGTCAATAAAAACCATGCATCGGAACCGCCCCAGGTTTTCCTTGAGGTAGCCCTGCCTGCTGTGCCTTCACCCACACCCAAGACCAGGCATTGGTGGGGTCAGGGCAGGAGGGAGAGTTGGTGGGGCTGTGAGCATAGGATGATCTGCTCTCCTTTTCCTCCTTTCTTCTACCTTCCTTCTCCCTCCTTTCTTCTACCTACCTTCCTTCCTTCCTTTTCTTCCAAAGGCTGCACCCTACAATAGGCCCTACAGGATCCTATCCAGATGACCGGGGGGCTGGAGAAAAGGAGGCTCAGGGGAGACCTTCTGGCTCTCAACAACTCCCTGAAAGGAGGTTGGAGCCAGGTGGGGTCAGGCTCCTCTCCCAAGGAACAAGCAACAGGACAAGAGGAATAGCCTCAAGTTGCACCAGCGGTCTAGGTTGGACATGAGGAACAATTTCTTCAGGGAAAGGGTTGTCAGGCACTGTCCCAGGCTGCCCAGGGCAGTGGTGGAGTCCCCATCCCTGGAGGGGTTTCAAAGGTGTGGAGATGTGGTGCTGAGGGACATGGTTTAGTGGTGCCCTGGCAGCGCTGGGGGAATGGCTGGACTCAACGATCTTAAAGGTCTCTTCCAACCTTCTTCTTCTCTTCAGACACCCAAGGCTCTCGCATCACAAATTGCCAAATTCGGGAGTAGTTAAAACACCTCTTTATTAATATACAAACCTAGCAGCAATATTTAAGCCAACTAAAATATGAAATGAAATAAAGCACGCTATAAATACAGCATATGTAACAACACGGCCTCAGTGGAGAGCAGCAAACTCACCCCGAATTGTGCGCTTGGGAACAACTGTCCATGTCCTCCCCCATGGGGTGGCAACCAGAGCAGCTTCATTTCTCCCAAACCCCTGTGAATCCCAAACCAGCAGAGGTGGGACCCACTCCTCTCAAAGGCAAACCACTGTATTTTATAGTTTAACATTCCTACAACTCCAGAGCTCAAAGGGATTAAGAAAGCATCACCCTTGTGCTGCTGGAGATCATCTGCTTGCTGTGACCCCATGGGAGGAGTGGGAGATGGGGAACCACACTGTTGAAGGTGCTCTTCACCCTGTCCCACCTCAGCTACATCCATTGCATGACATTCACAAGTGTAAGGCACTAGGAAAAAAATATTTTCACAGGTTCAAACTCCAGTTGTTCTTAACATTCCGGCAGTAGCACACTTCAGAAGTCCTCCCAGACCTTGGACATGTGGTCTCAGGAGAGCGATGAAAGGTTTGGAGAAGTGAAAGGGGCTTTGGACAAGGAAATGGGTGCACTCAGTAGCCAGAAGCAATGGTGGAGAAGGGATATACTGGTGCAGTTAAGAAGATGGGAGCCTCTGCTAGCAGCAAGGAGCTGATCTGGGCCAAAAAGGGTTTTCCCCACCTCCTCCCGAAGCTGCAGGACCATTGCCCAGCATCTGGAGACAGCGTGGTCATGGCACAAACCTCTCCCTCAAGCTTGGGTGGCTCCTCCAGCAGAAGCACCTATGAGCAGGGATGCATCCTGCTGCAAGCCTGACCACGAGATGCAGGAGAACCCATCAAGGGCTTCAGGGATATGAGTCTGCCTCTGGTTATAGTGGGAGAAGGGTGCAAGTGAAATCTGCTCCACTATGGGAAAAGTGTTTGGCATGGGAGCAGCCTCAGTCATGGCATGGCAACAGGACTTTTCTTCATACATGCTGAATGGTTGGGATGGCTGATGGCTCCCGAGGGTCTGCTCTGCTTGTAGCAGCTGTCAAGAACCCCGGTGCCTCCTCCCTTAGAATTTAGCACTTGTGGAGGTACCTTATTTCAACCAGGCACTATCCCTGACCAAAGCAAACCAGCACATCAAGCCTTTGCTGTGCCTCAGGAGCCAGCCTGACACCAGGAACCCAGCAGGGTTCTGGGACTAAGGGGTGATTAGAAGTCTCAGAACCACCTCGACAAACATCATGGGCAGCAGCAGCAGATCCCCTCTGATCACTTCTCCTGTCTGCAAATTCAGCTGGGACACCTGGGAAGCATTCAGGCAGACAATTTTCTTTCCTTTAATGCAAAGGGATGCTCACAGAGCACTCTACATCAGCCCACACTTCTTTCTTTGGAGAAAGAAGGAAAACTCATTATAGCACGAGTGATACAGCAAATAAATCCATTTCTGGGGGGGAAATACATCAGGCGGGAGAGCTGGACAGGGGCTCCTAGCTCAGGCAGTTTTGCTCGGTACAAATTCCAGCCTCAAACAGCAGCAAGCTGCAGGAGCAGCTCCACCAGCTCCAGGGCCCCCACAAAAATACCTGCCAACACTCAGGCCTGCCCTGGACACAGCTTTCTGGGGAGGAGATGGAGTGGCAGGTACTGCCCAGAGCCCAAACACCTCACCTAAAGCTTTAAGGCATCTACAAAGATCTGAAGTTAGGTATTTTTTCCCTCCCTCGAATGCAAAGGCTGCTCTTGTTCTAAGGTTCTAAGTGCGCCACAATCATAATGCTCACAGGAAGCTTAAAGTGCAAAGAAAATCTATGAATGCTTTTCAGAGGCAGCTTGAAATCAGCTGATGGCATGAAGTCCTCCTTCCCCAAGTCCCCTTCCCTGACCAAGTGCTTTTTTAAAAATAAAAATCCAAACAAGCAGTTAAAGAAAAGAGAAAAGCATCCTGAAATGGGTGGAAACAAATTTGGCTGTGTACTATAATAAAATCAAGGTAAATCTGAAGGTTGTGAGTTTTGCTAGACACCATCAGCAGTTGAGGGTTCTGCTTTAAATCAGAATGACTTCTGCCTTTGCAGGCACCTTCTCCTCCTCCCCTACACAGAAACTACCTTGGTTTTAGAGACTTCTTCCCCACATGTAACCATTTTGGTAGAAGCATGCTAGAAGAACAAGGTGAGCAAAGATGCTCAGGAAAGAGATCAGAGAAGAGTTAAGGAGAGTGGAAAAACCACAGCAGGGAGAGAGGGAGGGTTGAAGGATGGAACATACCATGGCCACAAACCCATATGGGAGCACGGGTGTTGGTATCTGCACTATCTAAAAGCTGAAGAGCTTAAATCAATGCAGAGATACAGATCTAGAGCCAACCTGGCTCAGATGATGAGTGAAGGGTTGAATGAAAAGAGCCTCATGCAACGGGAGGTCCTACACCAGCACAGGCTGGAGCTGGGAGGTGCTGCAGGAACAGCCACATCATGGGTGGCAACTTGAACGTGACTGAAGGAAGGAGGAATCCAGGCTCATACCAAGACCTGGGGAAGGTGGAAGTTTCACACAGCCTCCTCTCCTTGCTGCAAAATAAATGAGAAGAAACCATCCAATGAGGCACATCAATTCTGGACAGGAGTCAGGAGAAGAAGACGAGAGAGAGGAAACTAAGTCCGACAAAGACAGACTGAAAATCCCTCTAACACACCCTCCTGAAGCAGAAAACATCACTCCTAATGGTTTTCATTTTATCCTCAAACCATTAAATATGAACAATAAAATCCTTCTTCTCTACTACTATTCCCAGAGAGCTGCCAACACACGAGGTGCACAGGGCAGAGCTGCTGCAGTGCAGAATGAGGCCCCTGCCCCTCTCCCTGAACAGGAGGGGAGGCTCTTTGAGCATTGCCCATCCCAGCTTCGTAGTCCCGCCCTGCAAAATGAGAAGGAACCACCTTTTGCAACAGAAGGCACCTTAAGGCAGTTCTAAGGATGAGCATCATGATGTGTAACTTCACAGTCCATGTTATTTAGCACTGGAGATGCCAAGATTGGGCCGTAGCACCTTCCAAGATCCCATTTCCAACTTTTTAATTTGAAGGTGTACTAAATGCGCTAAATCTTCAAGTGATCTTGTTGTTCTTTTTTTAGGCACTCTGCTTTTAGCCATCAGATAAAGGGATTAGAGGCCTTACATCACCATTTAATACCTCTGCAAGAAAACCTGACACCAGAAGGACCTTCCTCGGTCCCCAGCACTGTTTTCAAACACGCCCTTGACATGGGAGTCCACTTGGTGAAGGCAAACTATTCTTCCACTTTCTAAGGTTAAAAATAGCTGCCAGAAATGAAAGCCGCCAAGTCTGAACAGCAGCTGAAGACTGTGGGTTCAGATGGAGCCCAAGAAGCAGAATTCACAGCAGGGAAAGCCAGAGTAGGCGTTAACGAGCAGCAAGAGTGGCAATTATCAAACCACCCATCTCCAGGTCTCAAACAGCAAACATGGAAAGTGTTGCCGTAGCTATCGGCACGATGGGAAACTATTTTCACTATTTTTGCTCTCACAAAATCAAGAGTTCTAGACATAAAATAAACCTAAGCAGACATAATGACTAAAGTAGCTCGTAAAGCACAATTTTATTGTCAGAGCGGCTGTGGGAAGAGACACCTGCATCAAAAGTTGTCTGAGGAACTAACAGGCACCTACAAATTAGGGAGAAGGAAAATAATCACAAGGAGGAATAGAATCTGGCTGCAAGATACTTCAGGAATGAGTGGCTGGTTGGTGGAGGACAGAGTGCTGCTAACTCACCAGTTTGGTCTTAACTATTCTAACTCTCCCGAGGACAGTTGGAGCCAAGTTCTCTCTTCAGGAGTTGCAGCAAGTCCTTCAGTTCACCTCAGCTGTGTACTTGGTCTTCTCCTGAAGAAGTATCACACCTCACCAGTGACAATGAATGGTCAATAAACCCTTAACTAGGTGGGCTGCTCTAAGACACATCCTAAATATCCCATGTAAAACCTCGTTTGGTTGAACGCCTGTTTCCTTGGGTAAGGAAAGCGCAGCTACATCCCATAAACCCAATGGAGGAGCAAGAGGATGGGCAGATGTTGAGTGACTTGGTGCACTGCTCCCTGGGGACAGGCTGGCAGAGCAGAGCTCCTCTTTGGTACTCAAATCCTGTGTGGGAATAGTGGGATCACAGCAACCTTCCATGTGGGAAAGGCCTGGGAAGCCATCAGATTGTGGACTGCTATAGATGCCTTCTGAGCCTTCCATTCAAGCAATTAATCCTGATAAACCAGGAAAAATTTGAATTCAGAGAGCAGCAACAGGGGAATTTGAAATAAACTGCAACCTCTGCCTTCAAGAGCCATGCAGGGTAACCTCAGCTGGGAGTTCCCCCAAAGCTGTCCTACTGCAGTCACCACATTTTGGAGACCGGGAAATTTCTGCACATCAATTGGAACATCAGTTTGAAATCCTCAGAGAGGTCACAGGCCACAAAGGAAAGCACGCTGGAAAAGTGACATCTACACCTCCTACACCACCTGCTCAGACCCTTACTCCTCTTACAACCTTTTCCTGACTCCACTCCCAGGTTTCACAGCTTCCCCATCACCCTGGATGGGGGAGCTTGTTCTGACAACCTGCTTTAAGGCGTTAAGGTGTTGGACCTTCATTTTTGCTGCCTTAGGGCCACCCAACACCTTCTGCATGCTGAGAACACCTGAACCGTGAACTGGCAGAACAAAGACTCAACTGAAGGCATGACCTGAAGCACCTGAAGTAGCAGAAAGCAACCTTAAAATAAGACCATGGCAAGGTTTTGAGCTCCTATTTACACTACTGATGCTCAGCCATTTAACTGGAAAAGAAAGTGTCCCAAAAAGATTCTAGATCATCGAGAAAGTGTTGATCGTGGCTGACAGGGCAGCCATCAGTGCAAGGTTGTGTCTGAGCTCCAGACAAAGGTGCTGGAGCAGAAAGACCATGATGAGTACATGGGTGGTGGAGGGAGGGAAAACACTGAACAGGTCTTTCTTCAAGTAAATAAAGAAAATCTTTGTTTTTGATTGTGCTCACAACGGGAAGAAGGAAAAGATGATGTAGATGTGTGCAATATGATCCAGCACCCCCATTTCTCCACTACTCATCCCAGTTTGAGTCATTTTGACACTGGAAGAAGGGGTGAATCCAGCTGCGCTGCCTGAAGCGTCTGTGCGAGGAGCATGATGCAAAGAGCTTTGCTGCAGGAAAGCCAGAGGCTACCCCTTCCACTGGATCCCCACAGCTGAGGTACTACCAAGAGAGCAGTAAGAAGTGCAACGGATTTGAGGAGAAACACAGAAGACAACTCGAGGCTAGCAGGAGCTGCTGAGATGCTGCCTCAGCACCAGCGTGCTTCTCACCATAGGTGAGATAAGCGCTGCATCTTTTCCTCTAATTTCAAAAAAACCACAAGATTTTGTCCCCTCCTGCAGCTTGAGTTCCTCAAACCAGCCCCAGATTTACACAAAACTCACGTTCACTGCATGAACCTTGCCCGAGTAGCTCACCCGAATCACACAAACAAAGGGAAGGGGAAGAAAATCCCCCAAAGCCTGTGTACTGGGTGGCTGGAACGGCAGCAGCATTTCAACACTGCGATTAACATGGAACACAAACATCTGGCCTTGGTACAAATCAGTCTTTTTGCTAAGAAACCCCAAATACCATTCCTGGACAGAAGTGAAGCACACGCGTCGATCTTCGATTCTATTTATCAACCTCTCAGTGACCTCACGCAAAAAAATCCAACTCCAACCACAACAAATTTACCAGCGCTACCGTCATCATCTCAATGAGCTGGTTAAATCTACTTGACTCCCTGTTAGGGGGGAAAAAATTACAAATAATGGTGGACAAAGGGAGGCAGCGACAGGCTGGGCTCCACCAGAACCTGCCTCTGGGCTCCACTCACATGCTGTGTCTCATCCCAGTGAGGTAGCTGATGGTTCTATTGCTGCAGGTGCCAACCCCTCTGCAAGGTGAGAGCAGAGTGAAGTCAAAGCGTCCACCACAGGCAGCAGATACCTGCTGGCCCCTGCCTTATGCTGGAGGGGAGAGAGAGAGGGTGTAGTCCTCAGGGGTTCACCTGAAACCTTCCCATCACCGTAAGGGTGGGGTTCGCTCCCATACAGGCTTCCGACGGCCTTCTGGAGGCATGCTCAGCACTGTGCTTCATCCAAGGGGATCACGGGGAGCCTGGCAAGCAAAGGGGTGAAGGAGGGAGACAGACCGGAGCAGGGAAGCTTGGAAATTAAAAGTTTTAAAATATACAAAATGTAACACGCTGGAAAAAGTTTAAAAGTTGCAAGACAAGGAAGGAAAAGAGGGTGAGGAGAAAGGTCTGGAAGATGGCAGGAGGAATCCAGCTTTGGAAAAGGAGTGGGTGAGGTCTGGTCAGCACTACTCCCTCTGGTAGCCGCTCAATTCCACCTCGTCCTTGCGGCGACGCTGGGTGAAGAGGGAGCTGAAGGGATAAAGCTTGGCTTTGGCCTGGAAGCGCTGCCCGGCGATGTCGATCTCGAACTCGCCCTGGTTGATGAAGTCAGTGGTCACCACCAGCTCTTCTCCCGTCTTCTCGTCGAAGTGGTGGACGAAGCCGAGGCACACGTGGCGCTCCAGGGTGTAGCTGTAGGCGCTGCTGGTGGTCTTGCCCACGTAGTGGCCGTTGCGGTAGATGGGCTCCCCCCACCAGGGCCACAGGTCCGTATCTGTGTCATGGTCCTCCAGAATGAACATGGTGAAGCGCTTGTACACCCCGTTCTGCTTCTGCTCCAGCAGCGCCTCCTGGCCAACAAACTGCATTCCCTGCAGAGAGAAGGAAGCACCAGCTGACGGAATGAACATGAATTGTAGTGGCTGATGAGCATTAGCAGAGAAGGTGACTGACAGGAGGCGAATTTACGCTTGGAGCTCACACCCTATCAAGACAGGCTTTGCGGGGATTGACCCCCTGGACTGGGCACTGGGGAGGCTGTCCCTTGAATCCCCTCACTCCAAGAAGAACATTGAGGGGCTGGAGCATGTCCAGAGAAGGGCAACGAAGCTGGGGAAGGGTCTAGAGCATGAGTGTGGTGAGGAGCAGCTGAGGGACCTGGGGGTATTGAGCCTGGAGAAAAGGCGGCTCAGGGGAGACCTTCTGGCTCTGGACAACTACCTGAAAGGAGGCTGGAGCCAGGTGGGGTCAGTCTTTTCTCCCAAGGAACAAACAATATGACAGGAGGAAACAGCCTCAAGTTGCACCAGGAGAAGATGAGCAAGCAACAGAGATGGCACCTACCAGCACAACACACAGGATATAACCCTACACTGTTCTATGGTTTAATAAAAATAGAGAACTCCCCCTGTTTTAGTAAAAAGAGAGAACATCAGTTCTTGGCACCTATCCTGATAATTCACTGCATTAAATGTCACTAGGTGCACAGGCTGCCTTCTGCTCCAACAGAATGGGAAAAGCACTGGGAGAAACACGAGCTCTGAGCATCTCCAAGATACAAGGCACCCTCACCAAACCGAGCCTCACGTGCATGAGCAACACAGGGCACTACACAGATCCCTGGAACACTGCCTGGGAAGCATGACAGAGTATTTTTGATACTTCCAGCATCTTTGAAGTACAAGACTACAGATTATAGTCGCATACTGTGCAGAGCTCTATCAGAACCCACTATTTCCCCCACTTGGAGGGTAGACCTTTCAGTGCAGCAGATCCTGCTGCAGGAAGTGATTTCAGTTTTACACTCTACCTTTTCCAGCTTGACCTGGAACTCGCGTCCACACTCCATAGGAGTGGTAAAAGCATCCAGATCCTGGCCCCAGAAGGCAAAGAACTTCTCGATGCGCAGGCTGCGGAGCGCGTAATAGCCGGCATTCCGGATCCCGTACTTCTGCCCCATGTTCATCACTTCGTTGTAGACGTGCAGGGCATACTACAAAGGGAGGGTGACACACAGAGCTGCAGACTGATGGCAGCAGAGAGTGACAGCACCTGACAGCAGCAGGGATGTGACTGTGCTGCTGGAGCACAGGAGGTCTGCCAGCCTGGAATGCCATACAAAGCAGGGAAAATCCCTTGGTGCCTGCAGGCAGCTCTCCCATGAAGCAGAGCAGACATTTCCTTACCCTGAGTCAACTCGGAAAGGGTTTCTCATTATGCATGTAAGCAGCTGACTTAATTAGCTGAGGCTACAGTGGGCTCTTACCTCTATGGGGATATAAAGCACGAATCCAGGTTCTCCTGTGTGAGTGATACTCATCACACGGATGCCATTGGCATAGCCCACGCTCATCTCCTGTGGAATCAGAGGGAGTGAAATCATCCAGATCTGAGCACAGCAGAGACCCAGAGGGAGCCTGACGTGTAACACATGTGACACAGGCCAGCCCCCTCTTCCCTTCCACGCTGCAGTTCACTGTCAGCACACACTTGCCAAGAATTTCAATTTAAAAATTCAAACAGACATTATCCAGACTTCTTAATCGCTTCATGACACTTGGAAAGAAACCTCAGAACTAGGTCAGGACATGGGCTTGTACTCTAGGTCCCAGACAGAACCTGAACAGCAGCTCCCTGCCCATCTTTTTAACATGGCAGGGGACACGACTCCTGAGTCACCCATCCCAGCTGCCTCTCTGACTGGCAGCTTCCTAAGTGATTATATGAGAAATGCCAAACAGCACCAAGCCTACAGTGAGGGGAATATTGAAAACAAATGTGTATGCACCTATATATTTAGCATGCAGAACTCCAAGAGTAGTTGAAGTGAGCCTAGTGAGTCCATCACCAGCCTAGCACAGTAACTGCAGTAAATCTGTATTAATAAATCTAAACTCCCTTCAAACTACTCAAATATAATTCTTCCACTTCTTCCACAAACAATTTGAGAAACCTAGCAGGGTGAGGAGGAAGGAAACATGACCACTCACCTTGCAAAAGAGAGAGGGAAAGTGTTCTGCAGTCATCGGGGCATACGACAGCTCTGACAGGACATCCACAGCGCGGGGGCCGATCAGATTGAGAGCTAAGGAGGGGAAGGTAACAGCATGAGGATGAGGCTGGAGAAGTCCTACCCGGTGTCCAACCTGCATAGGCATGTGTTTATCAAACTAATAGGTATATTTAGGTTTAAGAAGGGAGGAAAAGAGGCATTCAACTCTCTCTCCTGCCAGTCCCCAGGAAAGGAAAGCCCCCTCCCAGCTCATGTCTGGCTAGAAGGATGTCTCTGAATTGCTGTTTTCATCTAAGTCTTTGGAAAGGAGACCCAACCACCACTGTGGACACTTCAAACAATTCACTGGCATGCAGCACAAGACACTATTTGTGATCTCAGGCTGCATGAGGAGGTCTGCTTTCAGTAGTTTCTTACCTGTGTACTTCCAGGTCACATCTTCCAAGGTCAGGCTGTTGTCATCGGGCAAGCGGTTCTTCATCCAGGCCCAGCAGTGGACTTGTTGGTCAGTAGGGGAAATCATGAAGAAGCTGGAACAGACAAATTGAAACCAAGAAACAATGAGCAGGGCAGCCATAAGATGATTCAGTTCATCCTCTGGAGCCATTCAGCAGCTTCCAAGCTAACAGGAGACCAAAACAAGCTGGTTTGCAGAAACCACAGCTCAAGTCTCTGGATCAACACCACCACATCTGTCATGACAACAAACCCCTTCCAGTGATAGCAGTAGTCTGGTGACAGGAAGGGGAACAGTGGTGGTTGCACAGAGAGCTCATAGGGCACCTCAAAAGTCACAATCACTTTGCAGAAGGTACTTGCAGCCCTTCACCAGCCATGGTTCTGTCTCCTGAGACAGTAAGGAGAGCTCATGGTTCACACAGCACTGGCTTGTTCCAGCAAATGCCTTTCCACACACAATGGTGGTTATTATTAACAGCTTCCAAAAACAGAACGCCACTTGATATGTGAAAATGAGCTACTTGTTGTGTAAGTCTCTTTCACACAAACTGGGAGTTAAAGTACATCACTGACAGAGATAACATCTGCAGAAGGGAGCAGGCAAGGAGGAAAGCTACTGGTTTCTCACAGAGAAGGACAATACTTGTAAGCAATAGATGAATGCAGACAGAAGAGGAAGGGAAAGAAAAGCTGTTTCCAATTTTAAGAGCAGTGAAGAAGAATGCTTTCACACCAATGCAATGAATGCACACACAGAGAATGGTCTAGAGAAATAAAACCAACATTCATCAGCCTGGAGAAGAGAAGGCTCCAGGGAGACCTTCTCGCAGCTTTCTAGTATCTGAAGGGGGCCTACAGGAAAGCTGGGGAGGGCTTGTAGCTATAGGACAAGTAATAATGGCTTTAAACTGCAAGAGGGGAGATTTAGATTAGAAATGAGGAAGAAGTTCTTCACTCTGAGGGTGGTGAGACACTGGCCCAGGTTGCCCAGGGAAGCTGTGGATGCTCCATCCCTGGATGTGTTCAAAGCCAGGTTGGATGGGGCTTTGAGCAACCTGGTCTAGTGGGAGGTGTCCCTGCCATGGCATGGGGGTTGGAACTACATGATCTTTAAGGTTTCTTCCAAACCACTCTATGATTCTATGACTCAGTCAGGACATGTCCATGAAAATTTTTTTAAAAATGAGAAGGTTTTTATGAAATGCCAAAGAGAGTCTAAAATATTGAGTCTAAGGATCAAGTGACTGTGATCAAGTCAGTTTGCAGCAAAGAGCACAAAAAAGAACCATGAGAGACTGGAGTGCTGAGAATTAAAGTTGAAATAATCAAAAAGTAGTATTCTCAGCACACGATTCCAATAAGGGGATTGCCCAGGAAACAACAAGGAACATTTGGGTTGCACTTTAAATGATTACCTAAATTAATAAATTCTTAACGACTGCTGAAAACAATTTGCTTTTCAGTTGAGAAATTAAAACATCTGAAGGCCTAACATTTTGCAGAAATCTATGCTTATCTCTTGTTCCAAAAAAAGGCTGATTTTTTCCAATATTGATAAACTCAGGAGCTCCCTCTCACTTGTGTTACTGCACTAGGAATATAGGTGGAGAATCAAGAGGTTTTTGTCTTTACAGAGGGGAACCAGGTTTAGGAGACCCATTAAGAGGTTCTTAAAGGCTCTGACACTCATGAGGTGATGGAAGAGGGCACTGTGGAGACCCACCTGCGTTTGCTGAGCCGTGCTATGCTGCAGTCATTCTCATAGCCTCCCTTCTCATTCAGCATGCCCGTATGCACAACGTGCCCAACTGGCACATCCAGGTCATTGGAGAAGAGGTACTGCAGGGTCTCCAGGGCCTGGTCTCCTGTGGACTACATGGAAGAGGGAGAGGAAAAGTCAGAGGAGCTTAAGACTGCATCAACATCCTGGCTCAAATTCTTTCCATTTGTAATGATGTGACACTAATGTCTTGAGTGGGACAGGATATATTAGTGACAGAGTGCTGGAGGTCAAATTCTATTTATGGACTAAGCTGGTGTTTATAGAAACTGGGCCTTTTTCCTAAAAGAAAATCCATGCTAAATACTTTGGTACAGCCTGAATTTAGTCCCACAGCTTGACTCCCTCAATAGGACACAGAACTTTGCAAAAGTGAAGGCCACCATTACCAGGCTGATGCTTGATCACCTCCTGGGTACTTACACTGATTTCAAACTTGGTAAACGACGACATGTCAATGACACAAACTGCTTCCTTGCAGCACTTGACTTCAGAACCCACAATGTCAAACCAGTCTGGTTTGTAGAAGGTTTTGCTCTGATCCAAATCCAGCAGGTCTAATGTAAAGGAGAATCAAATGGACAACTCATAAACTCGATGAACTTAAGATCTTACAACAGACCAGCAGGGATGCACTAGACAGAGGAAAGTCTTGTGAGGAGCAGCTGAGGGACCGGGGGGTGTTCAGCCTGGAGAAAAGGAGGCTCATAGGAGACCTTCTTGCTCTTCACAACTCACTGAAAGGAGGCTGGAGCCAGGTGGGGTCAGGCTCTTCACCCAAGGAACAAGCAACAGGACAAGAGGAAGCAGCCTCAAGTTGTGCCAAGGGAGGTTTAGTTTGGACATGAGGAACAATTTCTTCCTGGGAAGGGTTGTGAAGGGCTGTCCCAGGCTGCCCAGAGCAGTGGTGGAGTCCCCATCCCTGAAGGGGTTTCAAAGGTGTGCAGCTGTGGTGCTGAGGGACATGGGTTAGTGGTGCCCTGGCAGTGCTGGGGGAACAGTTGGACTCAATGATCCTTAAAGGTCTCTTCCAATCAAAACAATTCTATGATACCATGAAAATATGATCTCACCTTTCCCAGGTGGGACAAAATACTTGACTCTCTCAAATCCATGCTTCTCCATCCAGCGAGCTCCTTGTGCGTCCAGGCGGTCGTACAGAGGGGAGGTTCTCAGCTGCCGGCCAGTCTGGAAGTCCCAGCGGGGAACCTTCAGATCACACATGAGGGCTGCAACAGTCAAAACGGCAAAGCCATTATCTTTATCTCAAATTTCCTTTCGGATTATCAATACTAATACCTGACCCATAAATAGAATTTATTTATCAGAACCCTCAAACCAGTTCTGACCTTCCTTTCTGGTTCGTGATAACCGACCAGCCTGGCATGATCCGTTTATAGCTACTCAAAACCAGAATAGTAATATTTGCACAGAACACTTACATTTATAGACACTTATGGTCTCATGACAGTGCTGCCAAGATAAGAAACCCTCTCCATTTTTCATGCAGTCACGCTGACTAGCATTAATTATGCATGATTCCTCCTTGACAGCGTGCTCCATCAGCCCCTTATCATTCTGACAATACTAATGCTGGTGTAGGCAGCCCCCAGCTACAAGGATCACCTAATTCACCTCCTTAAATATTGGCAGTTCAGCCTTTTCTAATTATCAAAGCCTCTACACCTTTTCAGCCAATATAGAATATTCTTATTTTGAAAACAAGCTACCCTAATAAATGTTTAGTGTCCTCCCTGGTTACCAGCAGAAAGTATTAACTCAAGGATGCTTGAATACTTCTTTACAAATACAGTTAAGTTTCTAGGTAGGTCGTAAACTGCTTAAAACTGAAGATAAGCTGAATATTTCTTACTGAATGTTTGTATTGTTTATGCCTCATTGCTAGTGATTTAATTATTTTATAGGCATTATCTGGTATTGGTAATTCTGGGAGAGTGGGTAGAAGAAAGAATCGATTAGAATGAGAGTATTACATTACAGAAATTGAATATAGTACCTCTCTTGTAAAAACTAGAGAGATTCTGTAGCTATCAGAATTGCGATTTGTATTGGAAAGCAACTACAGAATAATGCCAAGAGTATAAAGTGATTTTTCTGTGAGGAAGGTCAAGGCAGAAGGTTTTTTTCTGGCTAGAGCAGGGCTAAGAGGTTTACCCAACACCTCTGCTTTCATCCCAACACATGGTTTTAGTCCAGCCTTGGCATTCAAAGATTCATTCCTGGTTTGCAACTAGTGGAGAACTTGATACTTCTATCTGAAACTCAAAAAGTTGTCCACATACCTCAGGACAGATAATCAAACAATAGAAGAAACCAAGGACGAATTCAGACTAACACAAAACCCTATCTTTCCTTTCTCCTGGGAGGAGGCTGTGCTGCTACAAAGCAGGCCAGAAAAAAGGAAAATGGTTCCCAGAGTGATGACAGAGGAGAAACAGTGTGTCAGAGAGAACAATCTTGGCTGTTCTGGCCAGTACTGAATGCAGAGCCCCCACTTACGCATTACTTCCATCACTCGGTGCCGGAGGAACGTGCGGCTGCTCTGAAGGGCACCAAAACGCTTCAGATCCAGAGGCCAGACGTTTTCTGTTGGGTACCCATTCACCATCCACTCTGCCAGGTACCTGAGGGAAGAAGGAAAGAAAAGGCTGAGATAAGGACAAGAGATAAGACATAAAGAAAAACTTCTTTGCTGTGAGGGTTGCAGAGCCTGCCCAGAGAGGTTGTGGAGTCTCCTTCTCTGGAGAGATTCCAAAGGAGCCTGGACACGATCCTGGGCACCCTGCTCTGGGCAACTTTCTGGAGCAGAGGGGTTGGACCAGATGATCTCCAGAGGTCCCTTCCAACTCACAGAATCATAGAAACTCCCACCGTTCTGCAAGATATCAGTCAATATCTTAAGAGAAAGAGTCTAGCTCTGAAGTCAGAAGAGCAAGGCAATTTGGACACGACATTTTCTTGCAACAAAGAAAGAAGACAACTAACATGGTATTCGAAGTACTAGCAGAATCCGGAAGGTTTCCCTTTATAAAACCCATACACCAGATATCCAAACTACTAATTTCCCATTAGGATGAAGCAGCAGGAAGTTAAGGACATGTGGTAAATGAAGCCAGAGCCTGGAGAATTAGCCTGGATGACACCGTGGTCAAGTCCTGGGGCTAGGCTACAAAAGGAAGTGGTGAGAATGTTTAGGTTGGAGTTAGAGGTTGAGCGCTTGGTCATTTTTCAGTACCTGGTGTCGGCTCAGCCACAAACCATCAGTGACAGCGTTCATGGCAGCACAAGGGGCCAGCCCAGTTATGTCTAGCTACACTTCTAGCAGTGGAAGTAGGAAGGCATGCACCAGAGCTAAGGGACAAAGGCAGCTCAGGCCAAAGCAGAGCAGGAGGATCTGTTCACAGCCAGCAAACAGAAAAACACAGGGGTTTCAGATGGATCATCAGAAGTTACACCAGCGAGCTAAACTGCTTCTCTTGAGGTTGGAGCAACAAATGGACAAGTAGTGCTTTTACCTTTGGAAATTATTTTGATTCTTAGAGACCTCACTGCAAAGATTCTCTGTATTTTATATGGCAAAGAAAAAAAACCCAAAACATTAATTAGTTGCTTCCCTGGTGAGTTAAATTATTAGACAACGGGCAGAAACTAGAGGAGACAGATGCAGATCCTACACCTGCCATGAAAGATGAGCAGCTTGCTAAGAAGCCTGGATGGCAGAGGGGTGCTGGGCTGTCAGCCCCTAATGGCAATCAGAGGGAATGACGATCATTCTGCAAGCACCTTCACTGCTGGCATCACCCTTATATGCCTGTCAAAGTATTTACATTAACACAGAAACTGGGTTTTACTGGGAAATGATTCTATCCCCAGCTCACTGGCAGAGGACAGTCTTTAGCAGTACTGGCAGCACTGGTATCACTCATGTGGTGTTTCATCTGCATCAGATTCACTCTGCTTTCAGAGAAATTAATTGCTGTGTCAACTGGAATGATCTAAGGACTTCAATCAAACAATAAATCAAAGGGATGATGGAGAAAAGACAATGATGGAATATAGGCTTTGCCAAGCTTTTATCTCTTTCTGGTAGACAAAAAAAAAAATCAGACCAGTTAGATGTAAGGAAGATTACTTGATCCCCAGCAGGCTGCTGATCACTGAGATCTTGGGGATCTTCTTAAGACCAATTAATATTTAAAGGGCAGGGCTCAACAGGATGGTGCCAGACTCTTGTCAGTGGTGCCCAGTGACAGGACAAGGGGCAACAGGCACAAACTGAAACCCAGGAGGTTCCATCTGAACGGGAAAAGAAAATTCTTTGGTGTGAGGGTGTTGGAGCCTGGCCCAGGCTGCCCAGAGAGGTTGTGGAGTCTCCTTCTCAGGGGAGATTCCAAAGTTGCCTGGACACGATGCTGGGCACCCTGCTCTGGGTGAGCTGCTGGAGCCGGGGGGTGGACCAGATGATCTCCAGAGGTCCCTTCCAGCCCCCACCATGCTGAGAGTCTGTGAAATGTGATGCCTGGGGGAAGGTGTGCAGGATGGGAGGAGAGTCCAACACAGATTTGGGATACACACCAGAGAACATAATCAGAACACAGCAACTGCTCCTCTCCTTCGCTTAGGTTGGAACGGAAAGAGGAGTCTGCCAGAGAGGAGGTGACAACACTGACCAGAACATTCTACACAAGGATCACCTGAGCAGTCTCTACTCTCAGTTAAAAGCTTACTTAGACACAGAACACTGCTAAACCACTTACTTGCCTGCTCCCCCACCATATGAGATACCAGCCGAGTTCATGCCGGCCAGGACGAAGTAGCCCCGCACGGTGTGCGACTCTCCCATGATGCAGCGCATGTCTGGGGTGAAGGACTCCGGGCAGTTCACCAACTGCATGATCTGCAGAGCCTCCAAATCTGGCATCCTGCGCAGGAGGGCACTCAGAAGTGGCTCTAGGACCCAAGACAAAAAAAAAAAAAGAAAAAAGATGAAAAGCCACAGCCCTCAGCCCTGACGTTTCAGCTACTTCACCTTCCAACTGGGCAGCGCAACAGAGGCACCGTTATCTGAGCAGATGGAAACTGCTTCCATGTTTTGATACAGCCATGGGATAAACTGTTCACCTGCTGGAATCAAACTACTCGAGACAGATCATGCAGCATTTCAGAAAAGCAGCCACGCTGATCCAGACCAAGAGCTCAGTATTGTCTTTGATGGTGAAAGAGCCTGTTTAATTTTGTCAAGAACAGCCATCAGACACCTAGTGAGGAGTAAGAACAGGCCACTCTGTGCCATGCTTGTCCCACACACTCTGCCAGCCTCCACTTATCATCAGTTCAGAGAACTTCCTAAAAAGCTTCCATGTTTTCCCTATTTAGTAACCCTTAAATCGATCTCTCAGTACTTGACCAGTCTTGCTAAACTCATGAAAAGATCCTACAGACACCGACAAAGAGTTCTGTATGTTCAGTGTTGTTTGTGTGAGGAATCAACTCCTTTTTTTTTTTAAATTCACACTCAATTAACATTTTTTATGCCTCCAAGTTGGCGTAATAGAAGAGATCCCCATCTATCCTGCCCCTCTCATTCAAGATTTCATAGACTTCTGCTTATTTCCCTTCTGTCATCTCTTTTCTCCAGCCCACTCAATCATTCCTCGCTTGGAAACGGTTCCAAGCTTTGATCAACCTCTTGCTGCTCTTTCACCAGGTCTTCTTCAGTCACACGACACCCTCTGGAGAAAGGGAGCCTAGAACAACACCTAGTACCTGGCAAAGCAAGGATTTAGAGTTGCATAACGATTGTGTTTTCTGCTCCTTTCCTAATAATTCCTAACCTGTCTTTTGCTTTGCTCCTGAGCTGGTGTCTTGGCAGAACTAACACAACCCCAAGGTCAGTTCAAGGCCCATCATTTTGCATGGCGACAATCAAGACCATCCCCACACACCCCTACGAGAGTCACTTCACATTTATCCTCTTGAATTTTCTTGCTGCTTCATGGCCCAGTCATGCTGGAAAGCTCCTTCAGCAGTTCCTCACAGTCTGATCTTTGAGAGTGTTAATAAAGGGTTAAACTCTCTGCTTTGCTTTTCTTGTCCAGCAGTTCCCTCTGCAGAGTACTCCAGATAAAAGCCCTCAAGATGCAGTGCTAAGAACACTCCTCAGCTTTACAGTCAAGCAGTAAACCAATCAGATTTCACATCACCTAAGAAGTTACGAACAGAAACCATCTTTCTGAGCTGCTCTTTCCCTTCCCTCTCTCATGCATCAGAATTCCAGAGTGAGAACCTGTAGTTAGACTTTTTTCTCTTATCAATAAAAAGAGGGGCCAGTGTTAGGTTTGCTCTCATATCCAGCCTAACATTTAAGGAACCATACAGGCTATTTTAAAAAATCAAAAGATGCTCCAACGAGTAATCAAAGCAGTCATGCAAGAGCTCAAACCGCAGGAACTGCAGCCCTGGAAAAGGATCAAATATCAGCTGAGTGAGTCCTGATTCTGCTCAGCCATTCACTATGTCTGAACTGATGAAAAGGTAACACTGGAACATCACATGGAGCTGCTTCCAAAACTCGGGCAGTTCATTTTATTTCAGCACTACCTAGAAACCCAAAATCAAGTGGGTGCAGAGCATGAGCAACTCATTAGTGAAACTAAGATCTTCAAGCAAGTTTGTAGGCATCCATAGATCTAAAAACCTCTAGTATATGCCAGCACAAAACTTCACCCCATCCTGGCTCCACCACCTGGAGTTCAAGCTTTCATGGTACCAATGAAGTGTCTCACAGAAATGAAAGTAAAATTAATCGATTTGACCTGGGGAGTAGCTGGAAGAACATACTATGACTGCAGAAAGAAATCAGTGAAAATCCATCTGTGCCTTGAGTCACAGCCAGAGGTATGCGTGCTCACAAGGGATGCAAGGAGCTCTGACATGAGGGAAAAATGGATCCCACAAAAAAAGGCAAATCTAAAATGGCACAAACAAACTTACCAGGCTTAAGAGGGGAAAAACAATGAAGGGACTCAGAAAGAATGCTGCACTCTTTCCTAAAGGGAGAGCCCTCCACATAAAAGTACATAGAGAGTGTAAAAAGAGAGTCAAATAGAAGGGGAAGAGAAACACAGATCATTTGGAGTATAACAAAGCACCATTGTCAGTGGTGGGATGAAGTCTGGGAGGCAACAATACCAAGTTCTGTCCATGCAGCAACCGCTGAGCGATGAAAAGACCCTTGGCAGCCACCACTGAAGAGAGCCAAGGCAACAAAATACCAGGGCTACATGGCAGGTCAACAGCGTTGATCCACAGCGTCACGAGAGGAGCAGCATGTGGCACTGACAGTCAAAAAACCAAAGGGGATGGAAGCAGAGCACTGGGGAGTTTGTGTTGTACCTCGCTGCAGGGAACTGGCACGTGCGAGGGTCAGCGGGAGTTTTGAAACCCTGCACGATCTCAGTAAAGGGGACGGGATCTTATCAATAAATATCTATCTTATCAATATTTTAAAGTATCTAAAGGGCAGGGGGCAAGAGGATGAGGCCACACTCTTGTCAATGGTGCCCAGTGACAGGACAAGGGGCACAAACTGGAACCCAGGAAGTCCCATCTGAAGATGAGGAAAAAATTCTTTGCTGTGAGAGCCTGGCCCAGGCTGCCCACAGAGGTTGTGGAGTCTCCTTCTCTGCAGAGATTCCAAACCCACCTGGATGCCATCCTGGGCACCCTGCCCTGGGAATCTGTCCTCTCTAACGTACCAAAATGATCCCAGTCTTCTTGAAGGTTCTGAATCTCCAGCTGGTTCCGTCCCTCCGTGAAGAGAGGTTTGGGGTTCTTCTCAAAGCCCCCTGAGAGGATGCCTCCTTGCCAATTGCGGATGTAGATCCTGCCATCTGGGTCTACAATAGCTGCAGAGGAAAGAAGAGAGGTGGGAAGGGGATTCAGAGAAGGGATAGCTGTCTCAGGCTGCTGCTCCACAGATACCAACAATGGGGCCTGGTGACAAGCTGGGCCAAGCTAGTGTCCTCCTGACATTGGAGGGGACAGTCTCAGTCCCCCAACCCCACACTTCCACACCATTCTGGTTCTCATGTGATGCCTTGGTGAGCCAGTTTAGATTACTAAACCAGCATTACCTCCCACTACAACCTGAATTGAACCTCAAGAGCACCCAAGGCAGCACGGAAGTGTCACCAGGAGTGGGAGGACTCGAGAGGGAGTCAGATCCCTTGTGGCACCAATAAACCATTACACTGGCTTAGTTCCACTGGAACTGCACCCAAGACCAGACCTTCCACCAAGAGATGTCCTTCCCTCCCCTTCCCCTTTTTCTTCTTGTATTAAGGGCAGATAACTTTAATGGGGTGTGTCACTGATCCAGTTTGCTACAGGCCACCAGCACAAAGAAGGTGGGCAGCACTGGAATGAGGACAAGCAGTCAGGGCTGGATTGCTTCTTCCAGTGGTAATCTCAAGTTGAAGTGTTTATGATACTCCACCTGACATGTTCCATAGCCATTTTTTACATGTACAGAAAATCTGTGAAAATATATATGTATTTTTTTTAACATGTAGCACTCAGGGACTCTGCTCAGAGACCTGAACTCCTTGGAGAGTATCTAAATTACTCACTAGAAGCAGAAACTCTTGCTAAAGACAGAGAACAAATAAGCAAAGCTCTCTACTTCCCAACCACAGTTTTCAAACACAAGGGCTTTTCTTTAAGAGATCCAAAAGCCAGAACATGGGGGAGGAGCAATTACCTCAAATGTTTGGTTGCCCCTACAGCTCATAGACATGTAAATGCCATTGTAAAGCCTTAGCTTCAGTTGGAGGAAAGGAATAGATGGGCCATTTGGGGACAGCAGCCTGCAAGGAAAACATAGTGCCAAGGCTAGCACCCTCTCCAGCCCACAGATGCAACAATCCACCTCTTAGACACACCTAGGAGCCAAGCTAGAGTAAGATCATTCTCCTGCTAAAACGACCTGACTCTGAAAATTAATCCCTGCAGCAAAAGCTTTCCCAAGAGCAAGGAAAGAGATTCTACCACTGAAAGAGGATATTCAGACAGAATGGACTTCACAATCCCAAACGAGCTGAGAACCCATAGCCCTTAATTGGTCTTTATATGTTGCCTTCAGAAGCAGGTATAATTCAGAAACAAAAGTGAGGTAGAGTAGAAGAATCCTTACTTGGTAAGTTGCTTGCCAGAGGTTCCTTCAAAGGATGTGTCAGGAGGTAGAAGTGTTCACAGGCATGGAGTGGGATATTGACTGGTTCCCCCCCAGAGTGGCCCAACTCATAGGCCCACTGAAAGAAAAAAAATTGCAGGTTAGAATGCAAAAGAAAACTAACCCCAAGTAATAAAAAAGGCAGGACAAAAGCACAGGTCCTCTCTGTGGGTTTGCTTTCATAAGGGGGCAAATAGTCCCCACCCCTGGAGGGGTTTCAGAGCTGTGGAGATGTTGTGCTGAGAAACATGGTTTAGTGGTGGGTTAACTGCTGGACTCGATGATCTTAAGAGGTCTCTTCCAACCAAAACAAATCTATGATTACATAAAATTTGGTTCAGTCCCCTAAATCTTAAACAGACATTTTTGCTCTTGGCTTAGAATTTGAGCTGTTTAGGACAAAGACTGTTTTTCTGTTCCTCACGTAAGATCTAGAAAAGTGGGGCCCTGAGACTAAGAAATAACAACTTACAATACAAAAGCAAAATAAGACCCTACCCCAACATCAACACTAGGCTTGGCCTTTATTAGTGGAGTAGTCAGGTGTTAGGTGTCTGCACTGCTCAGACCTCACACAAACAAGACAGCTAGTTGAGAAACAGCAATTTTCAGGTGCATTTTCAGAGTGGAGAATGAAAGTCTAAGGAACTGAATAACATGCCCTGGATCTACTTCAGTAAACCAAGCCAAAGCACAAACAGTAAAACTAAAAAAAAACACAAAAGGAAAATAAAAACAACCCTGAGGAAAGTGCACATGCTTGTAACTGAAAGGGAAAAAAGAATTTTAGCAATTCCACCTGGCCAGCACAGTTGACAAAGTACTGGCATCGGATCTGTCCCCTGTCGGTCTCCACGCCAGCCACATGACCCTTCTGCACCGAGACGTGGCTGACGCTCGTCCGCTCATGGATCTGGACACCTGGAGAGGAGGGAAAACCATCAGTGAGCCACAAGCCTGCCTTCTCATGGGTCAGGCTAAGAGCAAACCCTTCAACTCAACCTTCTTTTCTCTTGAAGAAAAAATTTCTAGTGGTGACCTGATAATTTTTAAGTGAAACCCTGTTATTTGCACAGTCACGCATACAATTTGTATGTCATGTAAAGGCTGAGACTGTGAAGCCCTCTTTCCCATGTGAAAATCTGGGTGATAAATACACCCTAGCATTAACAATGTGAAAAAAAAGTGTCTCAGCTATGGATTTATTCCTGTTACAATTCCTTTGTGTGACGAAGTCTGTAGTTTCCCATGGTAAGATTGTTTTATTTAGGGAAAATCAGTCATTTTGTGAAAAAAAATCAATTAACAGTATGTAAAAGGAGCTGGACTAAAAGAAACTTTTTAGAAGTATCTTCCTAAGCAGCTTCTTTCAATCTGGAACTTTCAGATTGGACTGGAAAGTCCAAAGACTTTCATCCTTGATGAGTTTCATCTCTGTTACCATATCTGACCTTTCTCCCACCTTCAGACCGCTCCAAATCTGCTCAAGTGTGGGCCAAAGAGCATTTATTACCATGCTTCCCAAGTCTACATGTCCAGTGAAATATTCCACAAGGGTTCAGACACATCTTTCCATTTGTAGGTAATTAAAACTCTTTCGATGTGTAATTTTGAGCTGGGTCCTAGGAAGGATTGTTTTTATGAGAAAAGAGTGTGTGTTTATTCAGAGAAATAGATGCCCAGTAAGGACAACAAACTGGTGTGTGATCTATCACAGCAGATCTGTAAAGATTTGATATGTTAAAAAAAAATCAGGCTGTTGTTTGAGACAAAAATAAGATTTTAAAGAATCTGACCCAAGAAATAACTGAGTTTTGGTCTTTGCTGCTGAGTCATAAGACCAAAAGAGATGCAGAACAGTTTTCTGGCAAGGAGATAAAGATCATGCAGAAGAGCTCTGTAGACAAGAAAACTTCGTACCATTCCGTGAGGCAGCGGTTGCCAGTGCGAGACTCACATTGGCAGATGACACCAGCGCATCTTCTGGCACATACATGGCCCCCACAAGGTCATGGATGTTGATCAGGGGGTGGAGCTGTGCCACTTGCTTTGGGGTGATGATTTCACAAGGTATCCCCATTACCCTGCCACGGAACAGAAGGAAAATGGTGCCATCAGTCCCAGGGGAGAGGTGGTGCCAGCTGGGGAGCGGTTTTTTCTCCTGCCCACACGCACCTGAGGGAGGCAGCGATGCGCCTCAGGGAGATCAGCCGGTCCTGGGTCTGGGCCAGGGAAACCGAGCCTGTCTTCACGTACCCTACAACAATGGCCAAAGGCAAGTCAGATCTGGACAGGTCATGGAATCACAGAATCATTTCAGTTGGAAAGGACCTCCAGGATCATCAAGTCCAACCTTTGTCCAACATCTCCCTGACCCCTAGGCCATGTCTTGAAGCCCCACATCTACTCATTTTTTGAGCCCCTCCAGGGATGGTGACTCTACCTCCCTGGGCAGCCTGGTCCAGTGCCTGACCACGCTTGCAGTAAAGAACTTCTTCCTAATGTCCAACCTAAACCTCCCCTGGCACAACTTGCGGCCATCACCTCTTGTCCTGTCATTAGTGACTTGGGAGAAGAGACCAACATCAGCCTCACCACAACCTCCTTTGAGGTAGCTGTAGAGAGCAATGAGGTCTCTTCTCAGCCTCTTCTTCTCCAAGCTAGACAGTAGTAATTAAAAACTGCATTAGTCAACTTTTAAAAAAAGTCATTATTTTTGACTTAGGTTCTAACTCTTTCTACTACTTTGAGGGTTGGACTACATGAGCTCTAAAGATCCCTTCCAACCCAACCCATTCCATCATTCTATGATTTATTAAAAAAATTAAATTTGACGCATGTTATCTATTAAAAAGAGAGATGTTACTGACAAAGAAGTCATCTAATAACTGACCAGACAAGCCTCAACAACTACACGCAGACATTTTGTGACTCCGCCACCTGCAGTAGATAAACCCTAATCTTAATTACAGGCACAGTTATTAACCTCTGTTGAGCTCTGACACATATCACAAGTGCTTGTCAGCAGAAAACTCCCAGTGACCAAGTTCTTCTTATCAGGTACACGCCTAAGCCTTTGGGAGGGAGAATTTCTAAGCAGTGTTTTCTTCTAGAGTGAGACCAGAGTAGGACACTTGGCTTTGCCTGAGCTTTAGTGCTTCCATTAACCAACTTCTCTTTCTCGGGAAGCAAATCAGTGCAGAAAATAGAATCATAGTATCATTAAGATTGGAAAAGACCTTTAAGATCATCAAGTCCAACCAAAAATGGGCCATTTCTTCCAGGCACTTAATATACTTTTTCACATCCTTGTGGAAATTCACCCATGTTTGCCCAAGTTACAGACAATTACATAAAAATTGTCCCCGTTTCCAGGCAGTCTCCCTTGGCTTTGCCAATTTTATACCCTTCTGCCCACTCTTCTGATTAGATTAGTAACATCCATTTGCATCCGAGTTAAAAGTATCACTTCAGAACAGGAACCACCGACTCTGAAGACTCTGTAAAACTAGTCGTGTTTCAGCGTTAATACTTTGATTCACGTTCCCAAAGACGTCTCCAGGGTGTCAATCCCTCGATTCAGCTTCCCAAAGATGACTCCACAGTTTCAGTACCTGTATTTACTCCTGTCTCTTGCTCCAGCTGCTGGTAGAGCTTGTTGGAGTAGTCTGCCATCTTCAGCTCGATGGACATGTGCCGGGCCGTGCTCACGATGCCAGCGCAGAAGCGAGTGGTACCAGCAGCCAACCTGCAGCAGAAGGTCCAAAGATGGGCTCATCCAGCTGACAGCACAAACCTTCCCCCAAAATGTATCAGACTAAAGCTGATACAGGGATAACACACCCTCTAGAATGCTTTTCCTTTAGCTCACTTCTGAAAATGCACTCTATTCCAAATCTGTTTCTTTTCAGCTAAACTAGTTTAGGACTAAACACTGACATTTTTTGAAGGAAATGCTTTAAAAAAAATAAATTACTACCTGTTTAAGGTGACCTGCTTGATCCTTTCTTTCTCCCAAGCAGGATTTCCCACAAATGAAAATGAATGTGGATTTGAGTCTTGCACCTTTGCAATTTACAGGAAGAACAAGCCCTTCTTACCATGCAGCAATTGCCATGACAAGCACACTTCTTTCTTGTCCCTTTTTAAGCTGTCCTTACACCCAGGTCCATCTAACTACCTGGTGAAGGGCTGCTGGAGAGACAGAAACCTACTAAAAACTTCCTATAGCACAGACAGAGGAAGACAAGACAATGAGATTTAAGCATCATCCTCACAACCTGCTTCCACACCACTTCCAAGTCACACTTCCTGCTCCTAAAGCAACCTGGCAGCTTCCTACTTGCCTGTTGTCGAGGTTTAGGTTCAATCCCCCTACAACAGTAAAATCACTGAACAGAACTGGTTTGGTTCTAACTCAAACCAGGACACTTGCACAAGCCTTTCTCAAGACTTTTGGCCGAGTGTGTCCCTATTCTCTCAGAAATCCACTCTAAGAATCAGGTGAGTAAGGGATTCTTTTGGCTACATCCCTGCCTAGTGACAACCAGAGCAGCTGAAGCGTGGTCCCACCATGCTGTGCTCACCAGAAGATGTTTCTGCTAATGTAATGTTCTTCTCTTTCCCTGAGCATGCACAGACTTAGAGCTCACACAGCACCCAACCCAATGAAGGGCTGTTATGGGGCATTTTTACCCTACTCCAAGCTAGTAAAGATTGTAAATCCCCTTACAAACGAAGCCTAGCACGGACTTTCACTCGGAAGAACACTGCTCACAAGGTCTTGGACGAGACTCCCCAATTTCCCTCTTGGTGACTCTAAAGAATTTCACTAATTATTCCTGAAGGCAGCACCAGCTGGACAGTCAATATTCTTAGTCCAGCACCTATTTAGGGTGTTAGAAACCACTGCAATAAACACCTCTTCAAGCCCTTAAAACCTCAGCACTGCCTCATACTCAAGGTCCCTAAATTGCTTAATGAAAACTACATGAATCAACCTCTGAAAGGAAATCTAAACAACAGGTAAGGGCTGCAGAGTCAGCTTTCACCAGGATCTACAAGCTTGGCCACAGACAGCAGGTCCAATTCCTTGAGGAGAGCTCCAGGACTGGTATCCAGCCAGACCGTAGCTGTTTTACAGACAGGCTCTAAATCCTGCTGCAGACACGCGAGATAATCCCAGACTTTAACCAGCTCCCAGGTGATGTTGGCTTCTAACCTCCACACCTCCCACTAGTGGTGCAAAGCTCTGTGCATGTGTCACATCTTGCTTCTAGAGATGGTCAGTAGAGGATGGACAACTGGCACAGTCCTCTTAAAATGGTCCATCTTTACCAGTTGTGGTGTTTTATGTGACTACCTGTGATCATGCCAGAGCAGATGGATCTTTCCTGAAGAAGCTGGGGTCCAAGGAAAACTCACACCCAGGCAGAGTTCTCCTGATGGGAATAGCCCATGGAGGACCCTGCTGGAGCCCAGGACTGATCACCCCCCCGCACCATTCACCGCTGCACTTCTTGGGGTGAACTGTGGTGGGTAGAAGACCCTGGAGTACAGAAGTGAAGCTGAGCATGGGAAAGGAAAGGTGGTGTTTTAATGTTTCTCACTACCCGCATCCATTTTCACTGGCATGAAATAAAGCAATTCTTTGTTATTTTAAATTAATTCTCCTTAAGGCAAGTCTGGTTTTCCCACAGCAGTAACTGGTAAGCAACCTCCACAGCCTGGGGATCAAGATAAAGACTTCTCAGCCTGCTTTCTCCCTGTCTTACTGAGAAGAGTAGGTGGCCGTGTGGGAGTCTGGCCCTTCAGCAGTGCTAACCCACCACAGCCACACAAGGGACACCCTCATCTCACAGCTCTGTCCTGTGCTTAGGAAACAGCAGCAAGTGTCATCACTAATGCTCCATAATGACTTATTCCATGGGCCTGAGTCCAGGTGAAGGGGTAGGAGTAACACAATTACAGTGACACTGCTATGCACAGAAGTCCTGTTTCTTTGCTTTTGTTCCCAGAAATCCTTACCTGCCTTGCTCGAGTAAGACTATATCCTTCCAACCCATCTTGGACAGGTGATAGGCCACAGAGGTGCCCATGATTCCACCACCACAGATGACAACCTGTGCCTGTGCTGGTAAGGGAAGCAGGTGAGGTTCTGCTGCGCCCGAGGTGCTCCGCCAGGAGCAGGTCACTCCCAGTCCCCTCCAGTTGGGGTGAGCCCCCCGCCACCGGACATCCGACAGCAACCGGAGAAACATCTCAGCAGCTTTCTGAAATCACCACCTAGATGTGTTCAGACTCAGCACAGCTCCTTCTAGGAAGGAAAAGATGAGAATCGCGTTACCACGGATCTTATTATACCCAAGGTTGGCAGTGGCAAATGTCATGTGGTGGGTCGAGTATAAGCGGACATGGGGAGGCTGAGGAGTAAACAAACAAGAGAGCAGTTACTCCATCACAAAATGCCCTTAGGATTGAAACTTAGAGCATTGCACTGTCATTTCTGATGAATGATAAGACTTGGCAATGAGTGAAGAACTGAGGGAAGCTGGAAGAGGACAGGGGCAGGCAGCACAGGGAATGCAGCAGGCACAGGACAGGCTCTGAAATCTTTCATAACAGCCAAGGTTAACAGGGTGCAAATAAGCTTAGCTATTAACGCAGTCAGGCCTTTACCTGAGGAGGGAAGGAGACCTAGAGACGCGCTCGCTGGTAACGTGAGCTGTCCAGGGCGCTACCCCCGCCTTCAGCCCGCGGCCCCAGCCGGGCCCGGTGCCGGAGCTGGGCTTTCCCACCGTTCCTGCGGGGAGCAGCTCGCTGCCGGGCTCCCTCATCCGCAGGCAGCCCCAGACCCGCACCCAGGGGGGGCCTCGGCGTCGCGCTCCCCGCTCCGCCCCTAAGGGGAGGCCTGTCAGGGCGGGGGGCGGCGGANGGAGGGGGCCCGACTGACCTTCCGCGCTTTACGGCCCGCCAGCCGCGGCGCGACAGCCGCCGCTGCGCCTTACGTCACCCGCGGCCGAGGGGGCGTGGTGACGCCGAGGCCCCGCCCCTCGCCCAGCCCTTAATAAACTACAACAAGTACAAACCTGCAGACTCTTTTTATTAAATTCTCCCATTTCATCTGTACAGAAAAACAAACAAACAAATGCACATTATTATGTTCAGAATCTCGGTAACGTCTCAAAATTACACAGCATGGACATGTGAAAATAATAATAATAATAAAAAACAACCAAACCCAAAACAAGGAGCGGCTGGGATTTATACACAGAAAGGGAAAACAATTTACAGAAAAAAAAAAAAAAGTCTCGTTAATGTCACATTTAAAAATAAAATTAAAAAAACAAAAGGAGAGAGAAAGTTCCAACAGCTTCTGCTGTACAACTGGAATGGAGCGGGGGGGGCTGCTCTGTGCCACTGTGCTGGGGACCCCCACCCACCTCTTCTTCCTCGGTACCCTCCATCCCATCACAGCTCCTGATCCCCTCTGTGTGTCTATGGTGAAGTCACTCCTGTCCCTTGTCCCCCAGCTCAGTGTTTCCCAAGGCCAGAGCTACACCAACACTTCTACGCAGTAAATACGAGGAGGGGGGCAGGTGGGGTGGGGGTCTGGGGTGCAGCCATGCCCCCAGGAAGCTATGGTCAACTATGGAATGGAATTGTGGGAGGCAAAAACAGCCATCAGCCTCTGGTCAGTGAGTGGCAAGGTGTTATTCCTCCTCCCTGTTCTGTACAGGCAGCATTTGGGAACTCACGGAGCAGGTCAGATGGAGAATCCCACCAGTACAGGATAGGGAGAGTGGGGCCAGCTGAGCTCCCTCCCATCTCTGTGTGTGATTTGGGTCCCTGCCAACCACAGCTCATGGCCCCCAAGCTTGGAGAGGCCTTGGGAGCTGCTTCAAGGAGTCTGAACCCCGCTGTTAAGAACGTACATTTACACAAACTGGTGCCAGAGCTGCTTGAGCCCAGGGAGCTGTGTTTGAAACGGGGGCAGAAGCGCTGGGTGAAATGTTCTGGTCTCACACGACACTCATGCACTCACACACCCCCCAAACTACCTTCTTCTTTAAAAAAAAAAAAGAACCTGATAAAGTAAAAAAAAAACAACCCTACAATCTTCAACTAAATAAAATTGTGTTTTAACAGAAGTCACCATCCAACCTGAACACAAGGATTCTGCTACAACAGGATGGGACTGGGGTGATCCCTCTGGCTCGTCACATCACTCCCCTTGGTGCCCATCTCTAAGAGACATTCACTCCTCTCCAATAATTTTCACACAACACCCTGACATGAAGTCTTTCAGAGCAAGGTTGATCATATTCATGTGGATTTATGTGTCAGGTTCTTGGTGAAATGCTTAAAATTGTTACAGGACTATTTGACCTTCACAAGGGCTTCTCCAGACACACAGACATACAGGTCCTCAACTCAACTTCCTGAAGCACCAGGAATTCTGTTCCACCCAGATGAGTTACTCCAGGAGCCTGGAAGAATCTCAAGTTGAAACTCAGCAAAGGGGCTCAATTAGAGCTACTAGGTAAATAATAAATAAGCTCATTAAGGGCAACAAGAATGAATGCTAACGGGCTGGCAGGGGTTAAGTAAGGAGGTGCACATCAACAGCTCCCCCCTTACCCATATCATCCAAAAGCCTTGATGAATAGTCCCAGTCATCTACCCTTTCCACACACTCACAGAAGCAGCTGCATCACCATGTCTAGAATAAGCTCTCCAGGAGAAGCTCCTGTGATGACAAGGAGGAAAAAAGAAACTCAAGAACCTCCCAGACTGCATTGTGAGCAAGGCTACCTCCCAGTACTCAGGTGGTCATGAAGAGGAAGGCATACCCCAGGTTTTGCCACACCAACACTCTTCTCTCAGCTCACCACAGCTATTTCTAGTGCTCTCAATTAGATATGAGGAGTTTAAAAAGGCCTCCTCAAGGTCAAGGCAACAGCAGTGTTCCTTACATGCATCCTTCTCTTTCACCACCATGGAGATGGTTACCTGCAGGCGAGATGTGCTGGCAACAGCACGAGCAGGTTATTTTTGGAAGAGTACTTGTGTGGGCTTGTGCTGTTGAGACCTCTAGATTTTTAGGTATATGTGGAAAGGAGGAGGATGTTTCAGGACTGGGACTGGTAGATTTCTAGTCACAAAAAAAAAAAGGCAAATTTCATCATTAGCAGTGGCAGGAGGCCCCATTTTAAAATGTGAAGAGAACCATGCTCAGTGATAAAAAGGCCTGGACTCTTCGTCTGGCCTTTAAAAGGTGGGTCTGTGCCCTTACATCTGAGGGAGTAATAGAGAAGTTTATTTAGCATCCTACCTTTGCTTCAGAGGACCTCCAGACACATCCCATATCCCTACAACCCCATCCCAGAGCACTCACACTGAAACTGAATTCCAGGGGAGCCTGCTGAGCTGGTCAGAAACACCACCAGAGAGCACAGACTCCTAACCCAGCACTCCAGGCACCCGTACCATAACCTTCTCCAAATTAAAAAGCAAAAAAACCCAACAACAAACAACCAGAAACCTTTATATCTGAAAGTCAAGGAAGTCACCTTCAGAGCTGAACAGGGTTTACATTCAGAACTATGGCTACAAACCTACAATTCTCACTGCAACGTCTTTTGGAATTTAGTGGAAGATGCTATTCCTAGACAATAAATCATCTAATTAGGCTTTTCAAGCTAACCAGGTTACAAAATGCCTTTTTGAAAAGTCACAACAGTTTAAAAAAAGCCCTCCAAGAGCAGTTTAATTATGCCTGGTAGACACTTGGGGAAGCAGGACTTGTGCCAAGCGAGATCCCGCTTCCCTCGCTGGCAGCTCTGGGAACAGACCATCTCTCCAGCAGCGATCCCAGTGCTCCCTCAAGTGAAACAACACCCACTTGGAACCACCAAACTAACACTGGTGGTGTTACACACCTCAGGAGACACCACCAACCACTCCTCTTCTGCTCCGTGTTGCCAGAGGGCCTGTGAAGCCCCGTGAGCAGCAGGGAAGAGGGGTGAGAGAAGGAATTCAGGCTTCATTTCTGTTCTACCCATCCACTTAACCACAACCCCAAGCTAATCCTTTGCTGAACCTTCACTGCTCAGGCTTCCCTACTCCTTGCCTTGTGTTCATAATGCTTTGATATAAAACCAGGGGTCTGTGAAAGACTCGCTGGCTTAGTAAGTCTAAAATCATATTGCTCATAGCTCGCTGTCCATCCTCAGAGCAGGATGAAGGTATGTCTGCAAAAAGCTTCAATCACAGCAAAAGCTCACAGTATTTAGTGAGTGCTGTTCTGTACAGGCAGCAGCAGCACAACAGCAGCTGCTCCACACTCCAAAGTGTCTCAAAACCACCATTCCAGAGAGCAATGTGGAGAACTGGAAGTGTCAGGTGCACTAAATGGGGAAATACAAATTACAGTTCAAGCATCAGCCTCAGTTGGGCAGTTTCAGGCACGTGAGCAGCACAGGTAGGTGAGCACATCTAAAAGGCAATTAAGGAGCATCCTACTGTACACACGGACTGGTGTGCAGTCACTTCTGGACCTCACCAACACATGCAAGGTTTCAGGCAAAGCACGTGGCTTATGACCTCTGCACCTCCTAATACTTGAGGAACTACAGTGATGCTGAGAAGAGGCCACAACTACTGGTGCAGCTTTTCTAAAACCCCTTCTTTGGGCTCTCAGGTGTGAGTAGCAGGCTCTGAAGTGTAATTACACATTGTGAATGCACGCATTGATGTGAACATCAATGAAAGATCCAGATGTTGCTGCCTTTCATACACCACTATCATCCTCCCATCCACTCCTGCTCAGCCTTCTGGACCAGCACCTGTGTCCTGCAGCCCAGGAAACACCAGCTGCTACTGCTATGCGTTGTAGCTGTGGAAATAAAAACATTCTTCAGTGCTACCAGCGAAACCATGAAGACCCAGACAGGCCAGTTACAAACCACAAGCAACCCTCTGACAGGTAGAGCATGTTGAGTGTTCAGTCACTCTGCATTGCTGTATCACCAGCATGTCAACACCATTAATTCAGGAGCGTAACAGCTTAGCAGCAGCAAGGTAAAATGACTGTTAGAATTTTACTGCATCATTGCTAATAATAAAGCTGACCCAGGAACTGGTCAGGGCACTCAACACCCACTGACAGCAGCACTGGACACTAGGCTTTACATGGCTCATATCTACACCATGCCTTTAATCTACTGGAATACAAGTTGTACAGCTCACGTGAGTATCTGATCCCGGTCAGCATTTTATTCTAGCTTGCGAGCGGCAGAGGAAGAAAGGGAGGACATCTTTTCAGCCNCTTCAGTTGTCCAGTGTTAACAGATGAAAAAAAAAAAAAAAAAAAATCAAATCCACAGTCACAAAAGCAGGATATTCATTATAAGGTGACACCAGTGACTGACGTCCTCAGGTTGTTCAAGACTGTGCTCTGAAGATGCTTTACATAAGATGAGCAAGATGTCCAAAACAAGGCCAACTGTGGTGTAAGATGCAATTTACCCTTTAATTTCCTGCCTCAATCTCACCCAGCCACAGAGGATGACTAGATTTCTGTATGAACCGTTACCTAAATCATATAGTCGGGATGCAGATATATGTCTGTCTTTAAAAATTGACTTAAAAACTGCTTGAGCTGCAGGTCATATCAGTCTGATTTGGAGAGTGAAGGCAGTTCCAACAGTACAACAGAGACTTGTCTACAGGCAGGTAAACGAGAGTCTGCTAACAAAGGGGTAACAAAAGCTGCTGGCTGAGCTGCCAGATGTTGCACACAAATTTTTATAGGATGAAGATGCTGTAGATGAGATCCAGGATGGGAAAACTGAGCCAACACCTGCTGCTGTTCTAATTTTGGGGGTGGTTTTTTGTGTTTGTTTTTTTTTCTTTTTCTTTTTTATTCTCCTCTCACAAGAGGGGGTGGGTAGACTATACAGAGGAGGGCTGTACAAAACTGGGCACTGGGCAGGCATTTCTTCAGCAGGCAATCCAGGCTCTACCTGTCCTTGAGCTCTCTTGTCACCCGCTTGGTGATGCGTCCACACATCAGGCCGATGAGGAAGAGTACACAGATGCCGACCGTGATCACAGACAGGATGTAGTTCTTGGATGGAGAGGTCATAACTTGCATGGCAAGGTCAGAAAAGCCTTCTGCTGGAGCAACCTGGAGGTGAGAAGGGAAGAAATGAGCTAAGCTGCCCTTCCCACGTGACCCTCAGCCTTGGCATTGATCAGGTTTAGCCTCTGGTGCTGCTGTTGCCTCCTGTCATGGTCAGGCTTGGCCTGAACCACAAACAAGCAGAGGTCTGCAATGGTTCAGCTGGAGGAACTGCTGCTCAGGAGACAGCTTTAGACCAGGAAGTTCTGCTCACCCCTATTTCAATGACCCAGACCTTCTCTAGAGGAGACCAATCCCTGTGTGCACAAAAGACAGTTTAATTCTGCTCTGTTGAGGAGGCATCTCAGAGAGTAAGATATATGAGTTTAAAAAAGAGACCTGACTTCAATCATTCTTGACCAAACTCAAAACACTAAACTTCATTCAGAGACACAAATTTCATTACAGTTGAAGTTTTTCATAGAGAGTTTGCAACAGAAAGATCCACTGCAAAACAAGAATAAAGGGAATCGTTTACACACACACCTTTGCAGCATAGCTCCACATCTCAATGCGATCATTAAGGCGTTTCTTGCATTCAGGCTGCAGCCTCACCCTCTTATCTTCCAGGGCTTCCATTAAGCACGACATTTCTGTAATGGGCATAAGACAACATTACAAAACAGAACCAGTGGCTTCAACAACATGCTACAGAAGAGGACACTTCCATTCTCATAAAGGCTGATGGTTACATCACTTTCTAACCAGCCAGCCTGATAAGACTATAAACAAAGCCCTCTCATACCCTTGGAGCCAGTAATTGCAGTAAGATTCATAATTATTACTGTGTTTTGAGGCAAAAAGAATTTTGGCTTCCAAAAAGAAACTACAGTACAAATTCAAGATGTCATTTGTGTGATTTACAAGGTTGATTTTCTAAAGCCTATAAACTTGCACCTTCAATGAGTGGTACTCTAAATTCTGTGCCACTACCCTTTAGAGAACAAAGATCAAATTCAGCTCTGGAAAAAACAGGGCGTTATCTCCTTAGGAGTTTCTTTTGATCAACAAAGCATTTTGGAAAGGTTTAACTTCCTGAGTTTTCACAGAATCCTGTGAAAAGGAAATGGATCACAATGTTCTGGGTACCTAACAGAGCAGCTTGGCTAATCTATAAGCTTTTATATGCTCATGCAAGACACTGACATACAAATTTATATTTTATGCTTGTTCTGCCTTACTTCAATAATCCCTAATTGGATGCTTTCTGCTTTGCAGTGAAGAGATACTTTGTTCACAGCAAACAGGCTGCAAACTTTAAACCAACTCCAGACTTTTAAAACCCCAATTGTCAGTTCAGTCAGTGGCAGATCCCTCTCGAAGCCACAGACTCTGCACACCTTCAGAACACACATCAAAAGAATCCTGACAAAACAGGAATAAATAAAGAATATCCAGAATTTCAGTAACCAGCACAAAAGATAATGATCAGGAAAATAGATGGCTGCTATTTTTAAAGCGAGACAAACTTGGAAAGATGGGAAAGTTGAGAGCTTTTTTCCTCACTAGCTTTCCTTGAGCAGCCATAACATGAGAGCAGTGACAAAGTGCAAGAGCTTGACCTCAAACAGGAAAAGAATGGGTGAGAAAATACTTAAATTAATGATGTTTCAAGTGGTCTGAACCTGCTGAACTCAGTCTTGGAGGACTTGGAACAGCTGATGAAGTCTCAAAGTCTTTAGCTGCTATGTGAACTTTGTGTAGTAATGATTACCTACCCTCTGTGATATTGGGAAAGAAAAAACTGGTATGTTTAAGCAGAGAAGAAAATAAAGATCAAAGGACTTGAGTTTAATTTCATCTGTCAAAAATGCTAAAACAAAGAAGCCAACCACAGCCAAAGGCCAAAGAAAGAAGGACCAAGGGGGTTAGCTGATAATGGCTCTGTAAGAGAAGCAGCTTAGATCTAGGGAAGTGTTTTATACAGTTTGATATCGCACTATCATAAGTAAACCTGGGAGCTGTATCCCTTGTGAAGCTGATACAGGGTGGGAGATAAATGTCACTGAAAAATGCATTCACGTCCTTCAGTCCCTGTGTATTAAGAGCTCATTTTCAATAGGATTTAACTGAGGATGATTTTCTAGAAGGGTTCTGGATCTGGTACCACCCGCTATTGTCAGTAATCATATGAATGATGGAATCTAAAATATACTCATTAAACATGCAGATAAGGCTGCAAGGATATCAGGGTTGAAGAACAGGTCCTGCCTTGGACACAAGGAAGGATTTCTTGATACCCATCTAGTATCTAGTGGTATCTTACCACCTCTGCAGCTGTTCCACCTTATTATCCACACAGGGCTGGTGGAAATATCTTGTACTTAAGATAATGCTGGGAAGAAAATGCAGCTTATACAAGTAAAGCACGAGCACTTACGGCGTCCTCTCCCTGGTGGAATGGCAGCACAGTGGTGCTTGATGTCCAGGGCACAGGCTGTGTGGAGCACTGGGTCAACAAATATATCTGCTTTACTTTCCTTCAGCATGTTGAGCACTTCCTGGGGAGGGGGAATTACAAGTACAGCTCAAAAATATGGAGAGAGAACAAAATTCATAGTGCTCAATGTTTTGGAAAGGTGCATCATCTTTCTAAACTCAGGATCGCTGTTCCTGGGTGAGGCTATGAATGCTGGTTTAGGCTGGACTAAATGTCCTGGTTTATAAGGGTTATCACAATTACATTCATTAAAATACCCATATTAATCTAAAATACAACATCAGTAAGCCAGGATTACTTCATTTAGAACTGAACTAAGGTGTCACAGCCATGGGACAATTCATAAACCCTTGACCACAGCCTGTCCCTGGGCCATAACCAGCCCTCAGGATGCCTGCAATGGAGACAGTAACAGAAAACAGATTAGGAACAGAAACTCCGGTGACCATCATCAAGAAAGGATCCAAGCCTGGAATTGGAAAGGAGGCATCATCAGCACAATTTTCAGTGTCAAATTAAAGTGGAATTGAATCGCTGCAGGCCAGAACGGAGATGTGTAAGGAACTTTGTAGAGCTCTGGCCTCACTCGAGCTAGAACCCGGCCTGGGCTGTGATCTGGGAAAATCACAGATTTCTGCAGGGCTGGGATGCTTTTTGGAGCACATTCAGATTATTTCCTTTACCTTCTTGCACATTTCAGTTTTTATTTTCAGCAGGTTCACTTTCAGACATTCTTCCACCTGCCCAGTCTGCTCCTGAGCTGCTGCTTCTTCTGCACACAAGCTGGAAATCTATTTTGAAAAAGGTATTTTAACATGAGTAGTTGGCAACAGTCATTCTGCCTTTTAGCACATTTCAATCCCAATACATTAGCTCATCACACGGGGCAGCTAAAAGAACACATGAGATATTTTCACCCCTGGAATCCCCAGAGCCCAGCTCATGCAATATGCACACCCTTCCAAACCCAAGAGCAAGAAGTTGATTTTGCTGTGCTGAGGAGGAAGGTGGGGAGGAAAACAGCACAGAAATAATAAGAGAGGAAATAAGCAATACTTGAGGAATGGCTGATTCGAAGCTTGAAAATCTGTGTTCCGCTTAAGGCTGACAAAAGCAGAGAACTACCACACTTTTTTTTACAACATGAAAGCAGTGTTTTTCCACAGTCATGAGTACTGATGAGATCCCAGATGAGAATATTAACTTCATGTTAGCCCTGCACATGTAACTGCAATTCTTGCACAGTGGACAAAAATCAGAAGCAGAGAATTTGATTAGCTAGAAGCATTCCAAAGGAGTTTTTGTTTGTTTTAATCAAGACAGTTCAAGTTTTAAGAAACAAAGGCTGTTTCATGAATCATAGAATGGTTTGGGACACCTCCCACTAGACCAGGTTGCTCAAAGCCTCATCCAACCTGGTCTTGACCACATTCAGGGATGGAGCATCCACAGTTTCCCTGGGCAACCTGTGCCAGTGTCTCACCACTCTCAGAGTGAAGAAATTCTTCCTAATTTCTAATCTAGATCTCCTCTCTCCTAGTTTGAACCCATTACCTATGGGTCCTATCACCAGAAGTCCTCATAAAAAATCCCTCCCCAGCTTTCCTGTAGGCCCCACTGGAGAGGCAGGGACTTTTCACCATGAGAAAGCAGCCAAGGAGCTCCTTCTCCTACCTCCTCAGAACAGTGCATCTGAAGCTGGGGATCCAGCCGATAATCCAGAGCTGACTCCTGGATGATCACTCGTATTTGGTCCTCACAGTCTGGAGAGAGACGCTATTAAGCGGAGAAAGTCATTAACCCACTCAATGACCTTTATTTTCACAAATCAATCACCTTGCATTTTAACCTGTGTGTTCTGTAATACTGGTAGGTAAAAACTCATTTCCAACTAGCCTGTTTCATACATTGAGCACCACCAGAGGTTCAATTGTCACTCAATGCCTGTTGTTCAGCACAATCCTGCTCAGCTCCTCAATTCCACGCCCCAGATCCACTCACCTGGTCTGCATATTTCAGCTTCAGGCATGAGATGACTTGTCCTTCCAACTCTGTGTCATCCTTGGCCCTGTTCAGGATGTTCTGGCAGAATTTTGGTATGTCTGCTTTGCAGGCCTTCCTGAGCACTGGGTTTAAGCGGTAATCTAACCGGGAAAGATGACAGAGCTCCATCAGAGTACACACCTCTCCAGATTATAACACGCCAAAAAGATTTGACAGGAATTTCCTGGATGATACCAAAGCACCAATAAATTCAATTTTAGGGAAAAGTAAATTTCTGTTGTGAAAAAAATACTAATTTGTGAGGCAAGAGCTTCAGCAATAAAGCAGATCCAGTGACATATGTTGACCCTCATGAAATTGACTGATAAAGTCAGGGTGCACTGACAACCATAAAACAAAGCAAAGACTCCTCCAGCCACACAGACCACTCAACAGCTCAGGCAAGGCAAGTTTTTTCAGAGGAGGATACCTGTGTTCTGAGTGATCTGGCGCTTGGTAATCATCTGCTTGCATTTAGGATCCATCACTTCACTGTTCTTGTTCTGTTTCAAACACTGCAACATATTTTTTGAGTCTGCCTCTGGACAAAACCGCTACAAAAAAAACCCACAAAAACCCTTAAGTTTCATCACTAAGGACTTGAAAAAAAACCCACCCCAATTATATTCATGGAAGAGAATAATCACCTGCCCCACCTTGGGGTATAAGGACACACTCCCCAGCCCCAATATTTCCTATTAAACAGATCAGTTTTGCTTTCTAAGTTGACTACAGGCACAAATATCTCTGCTTATGCAGTGAGTACTAAGCTGTATGTTCCTGACTGGCTTCTAGGCTCCAGCTTCTGTTGGCAGCATCAAAACCAGGTTGCCTTTATTGTCTATTCTTAAGTTATAGCACATTTTGCAAGAAATACCCACCATATTAGGTCTCATACCCAGCTACTTTCACTCCCCTTTGGTTTAGAAACTAAAACAGGGAGTATTTTAAGCAGAGGGCAGATCATTGATACCAATTTCCCCATTCCCATCCTGATTTAGATATTCAAGAGTGAACTAGTTTACCCAAAATTCAGATCAAGGTACTAATTTCTTTTGTTAGAAACTAACTCTGTGGGTTTAAGATAAGGCAGTTGCATCTTCTAATCCCCACCATTTTGGTGAGATCCCAACCTCAGCCTCCTAAACCGACACACTACCATTACCTTGATCATCTGCTTGCAGACTCTCATGAGTGTGTAGTCCAGTTCTGGATCCATCATCTCTGTCTCCTGCAGTTTAAAGACCTTTTGGTGGCACCGGGTGCTCAACTGCTTCTTGTTTTCTTTCAGACATTCAATAATCTACAACACAGGATCAGAAACACAATGGACAATCTGCTGATATGATTCTGTCACATGCTGCTCAAGATGCACAGCTCTGTGTTCCCTTTATGGTTATCTTCACCTGATTTGTGCCACGAAATTCTCAATGCCTTGTTTTTATCAGAACTCATTAAAATGCTTATTTCCAGGACTTGCTTTAAGCTCATCTTTTCTCCCAACTGTTCAATGAGATCAAGAGGGTCACCTGGACTTACTCCAAAATCCCAAACCTCATCTTGAAGATCTTATGCCTAAGAAATCTTTAGTGATGTTTGCAGAAACCAGCTGCTAGTAGCTTAAAACCAGCATTAACTGAAGAATGAAGTGCCCACAGCACTGTGTTCACCCAGTATTAAAGCTGGTGAACCAGGAAAAAACCCCTTATTTAACATTCCAAAATAACGCTGAAAGATTACAGCAATATCCAAATGAAAATCTAAAGCTGCACTCACAGGGGCAAAAGTGTTCTTCAAAAGTTTTCCAAGATGAAAGTACAAATTAAATTGCAAATTATGAATAAAATTCATTACCTGAGCATTGCCATAGGGCACGTTTTGGCAGTAATTCTTGATGTCACTTTTACAAGCCTCATACAGTTCTGGTTCCAGTCTGATATCCTCGGTCTGCAGGATAAATTGTAATATGAACTTTTAAGTAGGACTCTGAAGACCATTTTACTTTGCTAAGCAAGTAACTCTCACAACAGACAGAGCAGCCTCTTTGACTTTAAGGTGTTGGGTGTGAGAGGTGGCGTTAGTGGGGCATCAACTTTGCAAATCTACACAGTGGATCAGTTGGCTTTTTACACTGAAAGAAGGGTTTAAATCTAATATTAGAGCTGGAAAGTTGTTTCCATTGCTCCTTCTAAAAGGGCATCAACACAAATGTCCAAGAAAACTAGAGTCTTTTCATGTGAAAGCTAAAGGACATATTAAGAGCCACCCATCTGCTGGGTGTTCTGGAGGACACAAATGAAGTTTCCTGATTTAGTGATGCCAACCATTTGAATTCTTCCATGCAAAGGCAGGAGTGCTGCCTCTTCTGATATGGGCCTACTTAAGGTGAAGCTTTAACACCCAAACAATATCAACTGGACAAAGACCTTCTGAGTTTATCACTGCAAGCACTGCAGCAGGAAGCCAAGAGGCAGCCTTGCCTACCAGAACAAATACTACTCCTATTTATCCACTGAGCAACTCAGAGCAGCTGGAGTCGAGTTGCTTCATCTGGGCTTGTTTCCTCAGTCCATAAAATGAAGCTTTTATTCTCTCCAAGAGGACTTTAAGGACATCAGCATGTGCAGCACGTTGCTATCCAACACTCAACATAATCACTTCTAGCTGAAATTCCAATGACCATTTAGTTTGCCTTAGCCTTCATGAGATTGTATTTAAGGCATTAAAGTAGACAATCATTACGGTGAAGGGCAAGTGAGCCTCATGTTGCAAAAAAAAGAAAAAAAGACACATCTTAACAGACGAGCTTCCTTTTGTTTTTTATGCAGGGTGGACAAAGCAGGAAGCTTTAACTGAAGGGCCTCGCTTGAAGAGCGGGCAGCTCAAGAGTTTCATGCATGTTTACCATCTCCAGCTCCTCAACACGCAGCTGCTTGCGGCACTTCAGAGAGACCCTGTGCTCCTTGGCATCCTGCAACGTGTCATTGCGCACAGTGGTGCTCAGACAGATCACCACATCCACCCTGCAGAAGAGAAAAGGCCTTTTTACTCACATACCCTTCACTCAGACCAGCCAAGATTGGTGCTGGATCACCACAGCAGAGAAACTGCTCCCCCAAATTCAAACCAAAGTCCTCGTGCATCTGTGCTTACTTGTAGCCAGGGTACAGCTCTATGGAGAGGAACTGGATCACAATTAAAACCTAAATTTGGTGCTAAGCAGAGTCTAGATCAGACAGGAAGGTATTTAAAATCCCACCACACCCCTGCCCAGTGAGACCACTGCTCTCAAATCACACAAGCACTTGAGAAATGTTTTACTTGATCTCCGAAACAGACGAAGGTGAATATCTACATGGCATTGCAAGCAATCTTTCTGCATTACAGGAAGGGCATTTATATCATAAAATGCAAATAGTCTTGCTATCCCCGAAGAGGATTGACCTTGTGTGTAATTTACCCTTACATCATTGCAGCAGACCATTAAAAAAACCCTCACAATGAAATGCATAAACCTGCTAAAACAAGTTGAGATATTCTCCCTCTCCAGATCAGCAGCTGGAACAACAGCAGCCTGCATCTAGAAGATGATGAATCTAGCAAGGATATAAAACATCCTGGGATGTGCAGTCCACTAGTTGTAATCATTAGCTATTTTCTGAGCAAGAAAAAGAGAGAGGATAGGTTTGTACACAAGAGTAAAGGAGTCATTTTAAAGAGGCAGGAGATGCCTCTACCTTAAGCATCTGCAGAATGAAGTCACTAAGGGAAAACACCCAAATCAACCAGCCTTCCAAGGAAATCCAGCATTTTCTGTGCCATCATGAGAAACCCTGTCACTTTATTACACATTTCTAGATCAGATTGCTGTTTGGTCAGATGCTACATACTTTTTTTTGATGTTGGGGCAAAGTTTCAGCACATCCTCCTTGCAAGCCATTTTAAACTTGTATGAGAACCTAAAATCTTTCATTTGAACCTGCAAGAGGAAAAAAAAACTTTGGTCATCTGGAGGAAAAAAAAAAGTGTTGTCCAAAAGAACACTTGTTGAATCATATAATCAGCAAATACTTTTGTTCACAACTTATTACTGTGGAAGCAACGGGGATGTTGCACTGCTGGGGAAGCTGGGACCCTATCTACTCTACATCAGGAAGGAAGGAGGGCCTGAAAAGGAATCCTCTCCAGAAGCAACCACTTATGACCAGACATGCCAGTACAACTGCTTGAATTCACAAGAGCACTTTAAATACAGTGGGAAATCAATCTCAAAGGAGGGCTTTCATAATTAGCTAATTCTTGTCAACAGCCAACAGAACAGGCTTCCACTGAGAGTGGAGAAAAGTGCTGCTTACCAGCTGGAAATGAGTGACTCCAATTGCACATTTCTCATTCATTTCCTTCTGGTGTTTGTTCTGGATTAGACACTCCATTAGGTCCCCAGAATCAATCTGGTTATCTGCAACCTCCTGAAAAAGAGATGAAAGGCTTAAAAAATGAGCTACCCTTACAAGTCTTGATTTTTAATCTCCTGTGACCAGGAAGTAATGGAATTTACAGCCCTGCTCTACTATAAGCTTACACTCACCATTAACTGACCACCCAAGTGTCGTGCCATGCAAGTATTTATAAATCCAGATGATACAGAAAGGGATCATCTCAGGCTCACACACACTTCAGCCTCAGGAGAACATGCTTCAGAGCCTCAAAGTTTACATGAAATGCTAAGTTAGATGCCTTCATTGCTATGTAGCTACTCAATCCTAGAGCCATGTGAGAAGTTATGTCAGCAATGCTGAGCAGCTGCACACAGTGGAGTGGCCAGACACACAGCTTGCAGGCCAGGGGGAAGGCAAAGGTGAGTGTTTAACCCACTAAGGAGTGATTTTTTCCAATGAGAGGGCAATTTGCACCTTTAAACCTCTAGGTTTTGTGCTCAGACTCTGACAGCAGCAGTACTACTACATGGAACTAGGAATTTTTGGCTTAGGGTGGTTTTTTAAAGACTTTTCTAACTGCTTATCTCTGATTTTTACTTTTGAACTGTAGCAAGTACCCCAAGAACTAATACTAAAACCCTCTAAATTTTCCCACAGTTTTTTCTCCAAAGATATTCACACTATTATGGAGCACTCACATGGCAGAATGTCTGGATGATGGGCTCACATGCTCTCATCAGCAAGGCTTCAATTTGAATGTCCTGCAGAAAACATGCAACATTTCATTTTCACAGTGAATGGACAAGAAGAAAAGCTCTGAAAACCCCCTGTGATAAGTTACACTCAACCCAGCTGAGTGGGTTTTGAAAGATGCAACCCAGACAAGCTTTGCCCTTCAGTTCTGGAAATCCCAGGGTTCACACTCTTGTCAACAAGGTGGCAAGTGCAAGACAAGCCTTGCAGCTTCAGGGAAGAGCCTGGTCTCCACAGAAACTCATTGCTTGGATAATTCAGCCCATCTCCTCTGAATTGGATGCTGCAGCACCAGAAATCACCTTACACGTAGGTAGGAGTTAAGATTAATAATTCTGAACAAATCATTTTGTAATCACCAGAAGGAAGCCTTCCTTAGGGCACAACGTACATTTTAAGAGATACAAGGAACAGTTTGGGGAAAGACAGTCAAATATGCAACTTCATAAAATAAGTACAACTGCTGACCTCACTGCAAACCTCTAACGATGCACTTGGCAGTTAATTCTTGCAAAATTTTGGGGACTGGAGGAGGAAAGTTGCAATATGGGACTCCAAACTACTTGCAAGCAAGACCAAAAAAATTAAGCCCCATGATATATCTTGACTTGTACTAAGTGTGTTACCTGTGCAAGAAATCAGTAGCTTCAGTAGCAGAACTGATTTTAAGCAGGAAGAGTGTCATTGCCAGCCTAAAATCCTGAACTACTCTTCCTCAAGAACCCCCCATGAAAGCTGAGGTTGTAGGGGGTAGAATGGATAGTTTCTGCTTGATCCCTGGGAACTGCATCTCTGCTGCTACTCTCACCTCACTTTTTTCCATCACTATCAAAATGACAAGCTCGGCTAGATGCGCCCAACTATTGTCTTGATCCCAGGCTGAAAATCACTCGCCTCTGACTCCAGCTCAGTGAGGTTTCCCACTATGTCTCTGCAATCAGACACCAAGTCATCAAGATGGTCCTGAAGACATTCCAGTTCCTACAAAAAAAAAAAAAACAAACAAAAAAAACCCGGACATTTTAACGTGTGACCTAAGAAACCCATAAACCTAGGCTTGAAATACTATAACACATGCAGAACTGCTCTCCTCCTTGTAAAGTCTTAAGTCTCACTTAATCTCACCCCTCTACTGGCACTCCCAGGACTTATATAGGTAGCAGTGATTGAGAATGTTGGTGTAGGGTGTTATTGCTTGTTCTCAAAAGCTGCATGACATGTTTTCACTTCTGGAATATCACATTTAATTTGCCCTACACATAACCTTAACAAGAGCTTAATTACCCAAGCTACGACCTCTGATGGGCACTTCCGAAAGACAATGGTGTGTGCTTTGCTGCATCTGCTGTGGAAGGGTTCCTCCAAGACAACTTTAAAGTATTTGTTGGAACTTGGTTAAGTAGCAGCAGATGTTAGTTCAGCTCTCTATAAACACAGGAAGCACTTCCCTATTTGCCAAATGGAAATAGGATAAAGTTTATGTGGGAAATGTCACGCTTGTAATAGAGTATTACAAACAAGAGGCAGGGTGGGGTGAGGTTGCTTCATTTAAGTCCTTCTTAACTACCCTCTTCTCATTGCACTACACATTTGAACCTACAGGAGCCATGCAGTAGGTGCAAAGCACCTTCCTACCACCTCCTCTCTCAGTCTAGTGCAATTATCTTCCAAACTGTGCTCATTTTTAACATACTCTCAGCTATAGAGAGCCAGCTAACAAGAAGATGTCCCTTTATCCCCTTTTTTGCCCTTCCCACCCCTCCAGCTTTGTAAATGAAGCAGAAGCGCACAGTACCTGCCCTGTCTCTGTTTTCTCACTGCACCACTTCCCCAGGTCAATCATGCACTTGTCCTGGAGGGCTGGGTCCAGCTTCACATCCATGGCACGCTGGTGGAGGATCCTCTGCACCTCTGCTCTGCACTCTCGTGATAGCTGCAAAGAGCATTCACAGAATGGGAGGGTTGGAAGGGACCTCTAGAGATCATCTCATCCAACCCCCCTGCTAAAGCAGGGTGGTCATCCAGAGTAGTTGAGCATATGGGGTCTCTAAATCCATTCAATGCAAACAAGATGCTGTCAGGTAAGGCACCAAGAGTGACCACAAATGCCACCAGCAATCCCAGGAGGCACAGAAGTAGTCCTGTTGTGGCTCCACACATGCCTGCTGGGGCCCCTACAAGTCATCCAGGCTTTGAAAGAATTTGGAGCTCTATCATTTAGTTTGGAGGCTCCTTTCATTCCACTACAATAAATTTTATACTCTTAAACCTTCCTGGTTCTTTATGAAATGAGATGTCAAAGGATGTCCTTAGTACCTGCTGCAGTGCCCCCTTCATTCAACACTACAGTCTGCTCCTGAAGAAGGAACTCAAAATAGCTCATGTGCCCTCAACAACAAAAGGGAAGCCCGGAATGAAGCAGTAATTTCCCCACTGCAGCACATTTGCCAAGACTGAGGAAGAAACAAATTGCAGAAAATCAAAGGATACTGGTATGGTGCTTGTCACGTACCAGTCGAGGCTTAGAACTTCGTACATTTAAAAATCCAAAGCCCTGGAAGTTACCCAGCATTTTGTGGACAGCACTGGAAAAGAAAGTAGAGATCTAACCTCTGGTGAGTTTGCTTTCAAAGGCAAAGTTTCAAAATGGCAGCTGCTCCCTTCACCTACTTTCCACAAGAAAACTACATTTAAAAGCCTATTCTCTCTCCGATAGATTATCTGCAGGGTGGCTATTGATTTCTTTGCTCAGCAGCAATATAAAATGGAATTAAAAAGTCTCAACTCAGCAGACTAAGAAACTGCATTAAAAAAAAATTATTCCAAAGAGAGACGCTTTCAATCAATACTTGACCTCTGCCACAAAAGGACCTTTTAAATCAAGCTGTAGAAATTAATTTTTAAGCCAGGCCATTGTGTAAACCCACCAACTCCTGGGGGTTGTGTACTCTACAGTGCCAGAAGAAATGGAACCAAGCACCCGGCTGCTTTCAAAGGAGTGCCTTGATAAAGGCAGGAGAGGGCAGCAAACTTGAAAAGAGTAGCTCTGAACCAAACAAACGTGATCACGGTGGATCTCCAGCCTGCAGGGCACCAAGTCAGATCCCTACTGTCTTCTTCAAAGACACCATAAGCCCATTTACCAGCGCAGCACACTCCAAAGAATGGAAAGGATGTTTTACATCAATTGGAAGAATTTAATGGAGTATATACTCTGAAGCTGTACTCGAATCAAAATTTAATTAGAAACAGCCTAGGAAAGCAGGGCTTGGAACTGCTTTTTGCATAAAACCAATTTCGCAGCTATGCTAGCTATTTGCAAGGAGTCACATTCCTCTTTGGAGAGACAAGGGGAGGACTTGCACCGTGTCCAAACAGACTTACTGAAGCTGTCATCAGCACACAGCTCCCCTTGTCACATCCTGATGTGGCTATTCTGCATTACCACAACACCTCAGACCTTCAAGCACACCTGAGGAGGAGGCTGAGCATCTGAAGCAGTGCAAGTATCGCCTATAATAAATGCTTCTATGTAGTTTTTGCAAGTTCTTGGAGATTTAGCACAGCGTTACCAGCTTCCAAAGGTGCATGCAACCCTTCTATCGCAGATCAGAGAGCAGTAAAAGTTGCAGTCCAGCACTTACCCTCCTTCCCTGCTCCTCTGTGCGGTACGCATGCCTGTACAAGCAGGAGAAAACAGCCCCTGGAGGCATCAGCTCACTGGTCTCATTCCAGCCATGGGTATGGCAGAGACGGGAGGCATCCCCCTGACACTTGCGGTAAAGGACCGTGTCCAACCTGCAAACACAAGAGCCATCACTAGCACTTTACTCAAACCTTTCATGGATTTTTGTATCCTGAAATGCTTCTGAGGTAGAACAACCCACATTTCACACACCACTCCATCCTTCTGCAGCAGTGGCCCAGCAACCCAACCAACAGGTGGCGAGGTGCTTGGCACTCCACTTGGAATCGACTCCCTAACCTTGCAAAAATAAGATCTTTAATTACAGATTAAAATGCCAACGCTTCTTGAAGCATCTCCCACTCCTCTGCAGCATGCTGGCCAAATGTGACACCCAAGCAAAGAAATCATCTCCCTGATGTCCTGAAGCAGCAGAAAGGCAGGTACATGCCACATTTCACTTGTGTAACTTCTTACATGTACTTTGTACTGCTGCCATTTTAAAAATCAGAGTTAGATTAATTATTATCTGCTCTGGGTTGGCGCTCATTGAAGCCTCAGCACCCCTTGCTTTGCATACAGGAAAACTCCAAGTGCAGAGCTCTTAAGACAATGTCTAATTACATTAAAGTCAAGTGAGATATTGCCAGCTTCCCACAAGGGAAACTTCAGATTTCTACAGTGCTTTAGAAGGCAAACATCAAGTGGTATTAGTGGAGATAAGCATATAGATAATGATAAAAGAAGAAATCCATTTTTACTCAGTGCATCTCTGCTAGACACGCAGTCAATACAACTGTTTTTATAAGCCTGTCCTAGGAAACAGCTTTTAAGTAAGATGAGCTACTGTTGCCCAGCCTGAAATATGAATTAGAATTATCTTTACTCCCAGCAAAATGCAAATACTCAGTCTTCCTTCTTCCCATCATTTACATTTGGCTTAAGCAATGAATTACCTGCAGGAAACATGGCGCAGGCAGGAGAGCCAGCAATGAAGGGAAACAGGAAAAAAATTAAAGTATTCTTGTCTAACCTATGACTAAATAAGCAGCCACAAAGCCCTAAACTCTCTGGTCCATGAAACCCCATGTATTTTAAAAGCAGAAGCATGACAGCTCTCAATTACTGGCAATGCTGCCCACAGATCCAGCAACGAGTCAGATTTTCTTCATATTGAATGTAAACACCCTCTGCAGTAATCAAAGGCCACAATGTCTTGCCTTAGACTCCTTGTGGTCCCTGAGAACAATCATCCCATTTCTGGCAGCAACCCCATTTGATGTACTCTACTTCCTCTCCTCTCAATCTTCTTCAAAAGAGAAGCCAAACACCACTTCTTTCCTCACTGGTCCTGTTTGTCAAATTTATACTCTCCTCATCTTAACCAGCACAGACACAGGGACTCTGAACAGATTTAGAAGAAAGTGCTGCAATCTTTGGATGAGAAAGCTGGAAAAGCAGTGCTCCAAAGGGAGTCAGAGCTGCTCTACAGGCTGTAAGCACACCTAGGGAATTTGAAAAAAAAAAAAAGGCAGAAATGGAAGCAGGGAGCCTCTCACACAGGGGCTCTTTGTTATACTTGGTAGCTTGGTTTTCTTAACTTGGAGGAGATAAAAACTGGCTGCCACCTGCACACAAAGTGACCTTCAACTTCAGTAGGGCCAGAGAGAATTCTTGTAATTAAAGATGCATTGAGTTTCAGAGTTCAAACTTGAGATAGTCCTTAGGACTGCATTATTTCTAAGTGAATACCTGATTTAAGTGGGTACACTTACTACTTCTAAGCAGCTTTTGCTTCTACTGTTCTAGACAGTATACATGTATATATGCTTTATACACCTGGCATGCTTGGGAGTCCTCTCTGGAAGAAGCATAAGCTATAATGTTTTACAGGGAGCTGCTAACGCATACAAACACCAAAGACAAGCACCAGGCAAGGTTAAATCTTGTTCTACAGCACTCACTTCCAATCACGAGATATAAAATACTGGAGCTCCAGGAGCCTATGCTCACAGTCCTCCACCATCTTCTCAGTGTACAAGTGCTCCATCAGGCAGGACAGAATCCTGCAACCAGAAGGAAAAAAAAGTTAAGCAACGGGCAGTTATGATCATGCTGAGCTTCCTTTTAACAGTTGGTGTTGCCAAATCTGTAGTTTGTTGGAAAGACTGACCAGACGTTCAAACATAGTGAAGATCTTTCAAAAAGATGACATCTAAACCAACTGTTTATAATGTTTGTAGCCTCTTAACTGGTTTAGTTATCTCAGGAAGTCTGATTTATGACAAAATCATCAGGAATATTTGATTTAAAATCTGGCTGAGGAGACAATGTGTATCAGACCTGAAGATAAAGGAGGCATTTCTCTCTGTAGCATGAGTTTGCTTAACTGGCTTTTTAAAAGGGTTTGTTACTTTTCTTTGGGATATTGCTAATGACTTCTGTAGTAAGAGAAATAAAGACATCAAATGTTACAATTAAATCTAAGTGCCTGAGGTAGTTACATCCTTTACCAGGGCTAAAGCAGCCTTGCTATAAAAATATCAGCCTGCTTATACAGCAAGGATGAAGCCAGAGCTCAGTTCACCAACCCTGTACGAATTACTAGTTTGGAGTCCATCACTTCTGGCCAGGTTTTAGTATCTACACCAGTCAGAAACACAACCTTCATGGATGCCAAAGAGAAAGAGAGCCCAAGAGGCACCTACATGGGGTCTCCAGAGCGTATGTGCTTGCAGGCTGTCTGTATGACCGACTCACAGGCCTCGTTCAGCGCCCGGTCGATGCGGTAATCTGCACCGGGGTCCGTCTCCTGAATCAGAGTTTGAAGCTGCCAGAAAGAACACAAAGTAAAATAATCAAGATGAGAGCACTTAAAACTTCTCAGCGTGGCAATTTTATACCACTGCCAGGTATGGGCTCTGCTCTACAGCTGTAGATCTCAAGTGTTTGTGCTGCCAACTCGATTACCAGACATGAGTCTGGCACTGCTGAACCCTAATTACCCTTATGAAGCAGCCCAGGAATGTTGCAGGAGACTGGTCACACACTGAAGGTCAACTGTACCTGGGTCACTTATGTTTCAATTTAAAAACCAGAATTGGGAAGATTTGAATATTGTATTTTTGATCCATCCTCAGCCCATAAGGCTGATGATACCAAACAGACACTTTAGTCACACTTCCATGAAGAGCATCTACTGTTCTAAACCAACACCCAAATCGATATGTAAAGACCAGCTGCTTAACAGGCAGAGCTTGAAAACATGCTTGAATTGCCTGGAGAAGACACAAAAGTTTCACTGAAATACAGCATAAAATGTCCTGTTCTGCTGGCCCATGAAGTATTTCCTCAGAGATGCCCACTCAAGCTTTTGGAAGTTAGGGTAATCAAAATATGATCTATATTAAGCAATTTTTAACATATAAAAGATAAAAATAATAATTATTATTAAATTACATATAATATATACATATAAGGAAAGCGGGGTGTCAGTTTCTATCTACTTAAGAGAAGCCATTGTGTAAGTGAAAGATGGCAACAAAAACTGTCCAAAGACTTAGACACACAGTGTGCCAACTTTTAAGCTCCCCCAACTCCTCTGGGGACTTCTAAATACTTCCAACTTGTTGTAGGTAAATACAGTATGAACGGTTTCACCAAGCCTTTTCTTCTTGTGAAACAGTTATTCTGATTAAAGCTTCAGAAAAAGAACTGTCATTAATAAGGAAACAATTCAGCATCCACAGCACTGAGCTTTAAAACCAGATCCAGACAGGTTGTCTTCACACAGCCCATGACATCTGAATGTGAATTTGGGAGGCATCTGCTGGGCCAAGGGAAGGAAGTTTGGGTAAATCTCACTATCTCACTGAACCTCTAGTTTTGGGGAGGAGGGTAGCTCTCTGGACTGGCACTCAGCCCGAGATCCCCACGTCCCACTTGATTTCCCACCAACCTGTGAATTCCCAAAGGCTGACATAGGGCAGATTGGTATTGTCATTCCACAGACAAACATCTTTAGCTGAGAAATTTGAAGGGAAAAAAAGAGAGCTTGCTTAGAAGGCAGCTGCACACCAACATCAAATGGTCTACGCTGTTAACATCTTGACACTTCCTTAATGATTTTTGTTACTGGCCCCCAGCCCAACTAAATCAAAAGCACAGTTACAGTTTTATCCTCCACTCTTCAAAAGTCTGCACCTCAACACCAATTTAAAGGGGCAAAGCCCTAACATTACAAAACACAGAAAAGAACAAAGCAGCAAAGAACTAGAGAAAATACAAACTAGGGCTATTTATCCACTAGGAAGCTTGTAATCAAGAGGACAGACACAGACTGCCTGGGAGGAATCCCAGCCTCAGCATCTAAGGGATGAGGTTGGATGTGGCTCTGAGCAACCTGCTCTAGTTGCAGATGTCCCTGCTCCCCGCAAGAGGGGTGGAACTAGACGAGCTTTAAAGGTTCCTTCCCACCCAAACCATTCCATGATCCTGGAATAGCAACACAAATACCACTGAAACTGAGACCTGAGTAAGAATCCTCCCTACATAACACTCTGGCCAGTTTATTTAACCTGTGTGTACAAAAGTGTCAGGTTTGAGGTTTTATTCACCCATCTGTCCTTCAGAGAGTAATTCCACAAATTATACTTGATACTTTTTTATATGTAAACATCCTACAAAGTGATCCCAGCACCTTACATGCAGAGTATTGCCTGGCCACGCAGGCTGTGTGCACACCAGCAGAACCACCACATTCTTCTTCTCCTTGCATTGACTCTTACAAAGTTTGTAAAGGATATATCACTTCTGCTGATGAAGGTGCAAGCTCCTGTTACAAACTGGATACTGGACTGGCATCTGTTTGACCACTGTCAGAGTTGTNGCTGGGGGTGCAGCCCAGGATATGGATGGCTTCTGGGCTGCACTCAGTACAAAGTACAAAGAACCACTTGTGTTCCTCATGTAGTAAAGGGTATGAGCAGATGTTCTGGAAGGAAAATAAAATCAAGGAGGATTTATGTTTTGTTGTTTTTGGGACTCTTTATGTTGGTCTCAGCAGATGGGCAAACATCTTCCTTTCATAAGGCAAACAGAATCAGAACTAACCTTGACAGGCAAGACAGTGAAACCAGATCCAAATTAGATGTTTCCTGTTCCAATTTCCTCAAGCAAACTGTCTAGCAATCGTGTCTGGTCATACAGCTTCTATAGCGAGGAATTTCAGGACAAGCCCTACTGCTTTGAGCTAGCCAAGAAATCCAAGTGCTGTGTTAGCATTACCTAATGATGCTATTAAAACCATGGGGACACAACTTTTTGACTGCATGAGAAGGTAACACCTGGAGATGGGCCCAAAGCACCACAGTAGCTCTGCTGTAACAACCCCAAAGCAACCATGTGGTTTTCCTGTTTCTGCAGGTGAAAAGGTAGAGACACCACACTAGAAGTTCCACCATCTACAGACACATCAAAGCTCAATTTGAGAGCATAAGCATCATGCTCCTGAAACAAAAAACACTCAAGGGCATCAGAAAGCAAGAAACAGCATTAGTCAGCTTTAGTCTGGCTGGGCTTGGGCTAAAGCCATGAGGAGCAAGCTCTAGCCAGGAGGCCAGTTAGCAGGAGGTGGCTGCAGCAGCCATCTGACCTGCATCTGAGGAGCTTCTGGAGGTACAAAGTGTTAGGAGCTCTCACTGAAATAATAGTGCAGATGATAAAAATAAAATAATAATAAAAGAAAATCAGTCCATGCTTGTTGATGTAGTCTGCTTAGTTTTTGGAAACCCTGACACAGGTCAATCTTTTCCAAAAGACTGAATTGCCTGAAGCAGCACTTCTGAGACCATCTGCATGTCTCAAAGCCTCACTGAACTCTACTGACACATGGCAACTAAGCTGCTGAGAATTAGCTTCAGGAAAGCATCAGTAGCTCAGCAGAAGCATATGTCAAAGGTGCTCTCTAGGTCTCCAAAAGGAGAGCCACGGACAAGCCCTGCTGCTTCATCAACTTACTGTACGAAAATAAAGCAGTAGCTTAAGTATAAGAGAACTTTAAAAGCTCCCTATGGATTTCTACAGACATTGTTTTTCTCCAAAAGTCTAAAATTTCATATCACCTTTGGGAGTCCCCTTCCTTGATTTATGACTTGTTCTGAACACGCACTTCATGATCTGGAAGGTAGTCCCAAGATGAACTGATCTTCCAATAACTTGCAAACAACCAAGTTTTGAGGTAGCCAATTCAATTTAACATTTAAAAACAAAGTAGTATTTGGTTTTTTCCACACAAATGTGACAAAGCATAAGTGATGCACTGCAGCTCACTGCAGGAATGACTCAAACTCTACAGCTGCTGCACCACCACACCTGGTATTTACACAGAAATAAGCTTTGTCACAAAAGCACCTCATGCCTTACAAAGATTTAACAGATATTCATTTATCTTTATAAACTTTATAAACTGGCAACATTTTGGGCTCAGGCTTTAAGCTACATTTACACTGAAGATGGTCTCCCGCAATTCCTACATCAGCACCAACATTCCCTAACCATTTTCGGTACTGATGTCACTTTTCTAGGCTCATGGGCTGTTAAAAGCAAGTATTAAGTATAAAAATGTAGTATGACATTAAAAAGGCACTAATGGATTTGCATAAATAACTGCTTGAAATTTAAAGAGACTAGAAACAGGATGCAACTGGGCCAAAATGGAGTGTAAAAAAGGCAAAAGAATCATCCTGTTTGAAAAAGGTACTTGAGAAGAACAATGTTTCCTTCAGTAGCTGCAAGGACAATCATGTGCAGCAGTTTGTTGGACCTACCTGGCCTTGAAGTTCCATTTCCATTGGTGAAGCTGAATGATATAGTCAAAATAACACTGAGTGGCGAGGTGCTTTGAGAAGATTTAGTGCATCACCAAGGATGGGAGAAAAGGAGAGGGAATGTTTCAAAATGTATAAAATGAGCAAATTTCCCCTATATTTTGCACCCAGGATAGAGTTCCATGACTTGAGAGCTGTTGGAGAAGAACTACTGGAGATCCAGGGCAAAATAAAGAGTAAGCCAATCCAAAACTGTATTTTTTGAGGAAAAAATTCATAATAATGTGCTGCTACATATGAAGTTACACTTCACACCATGACAAATACAGAAGTGCCTCCAGCACTCACTGGTGCCCGCCAGAGCCAGAGTGCCTTCAGGAGAACTTCCATCAAATGTTAACAACCACACCAGTGCTGCTGCCCATCGAGCCACCTAAAGTGAAGTGATCCAGAAGCCTCTTAGAGTGCTGCCACCCAGCAAGCCACCTAAGGAGAAGTGATGGAAAGGCCTCTTACCGCCTGCTGACAGTTGAGGCCAACATTGCCCTTCTCGCCCCGCACCACCTTCATCAGGCAGTGCAGGGTGCGGCCCTTGCGGTGCAGGCCCGAGCAGTGGTGCTCGATCTCCCCGCGGCAGCTCAGGATGATCTCTGGGCTCAGGGAGAAGTCCTCCATCAGCATGCGCCGATAATCCAGCATCTCGCCCTGGCACTCGCTGCTCACTTGGCGGCCTGAGAGAAGATGATGTGATGCAGTATTCATAATTAACAGAGCTCTTCACAGAATGGTTTGGGTTGGAAGGGACTCATCTAGTCCAACTTGCAGGAAGCAGGTACATCTGCAACTAGAGCAGGTTGCTCAGAGCCCCGGCCAACCTCATCTAGAATGGTTCCAGGGATGGGGCATCTTTCCTACTATCACCATGTAGACAGTTTGGGTTTATTTTTTCTTTAATCAAAATGAACACGTTGGCTTTTTTGTTGTCCTCTCCCCCCAGCCCCCACGACAACCTATTTGCGTCCAACACGCCATGCATGAGAGGTCCTACACCCCAACAGGGGCTCTGAGGCAGACACGTGGAGCTGAGTTGGAACAATTAGAATAATTCCTCCTGGGCTACACATGTGAGCCACATGCTGCAGAACCTGTTCCACCGTGAAAATGGAATAACTGAAGAGCAGTTTTCTGCATGTAATTCAGGGAAGCACCTGCCTGACTGCAGGGAGAAGGAAGGAAAACAACCCAGAAAATTTCCACATTGATCAGAAGCGTAGAGTGCTGATAGTGTTAGGGCAGCCTTTCCCTCTGTGCCTATATATGAAAAACTAGGTAAGAGTTAAAGAATTAAGGCTTTTACCCAAGCTACTGGGCTGCGAGGAAAGAACATCACTTACAAGAGGACCAAGTGTCCCTGGCTTTCCCAGAGTGAGAATAAACCATTTGCCTATTCTGTGTTTTAATTGTTTTCACAGTGAATAGAAGGATTTACAGTTACACATCACCCGTCCAAGGGGGATTTGCTATTTTGCATTTTAAACTTCTTGCTTACTCAACAGAAACCAGCATCAGAAGTTTACTCAGCTACTCTGATCTTCAGAACAAGTGATGAAAGCAGCATGGCAAGGAAAATTGTCTCTGAACCAAAGTTTGGAAAAAGCTGAAGGTCTAAGAGAAGCTTTGAAAGACAAGGCCCCAGCAAATTCCACATCCCTTGATTCAATTCCACTCACCTCTGTGCACAGCAGACTCCAAGCACATCAACAGGTAGGAAAGCCTGGCCTCCCGGGAGCGCGGCAGGTTCTCCACGTTACAGCGGTACTTCTTCAGGTCACTTTTACAGGATTTTGCCAGCGAGTAACTGACTTTGTAGTCCTGGGCAATCAGCTTCTGGCGGGTTGTCAATGCATCACGACACTGCCAGAGACACAGTGGGATGAAGAATGAGGTTCCACACACTGGGGGCACAGAGCTAGACCTGCTGCTGTGAAGTTTTCAAGTTGTATTTCAAGAGATTGTAGAATCGTGGAAGGTTTGAGTTGGAAGGGACCTTTAAAGGTCATCTAGTACAACAATCCTGCACTGACTAGAGACACCTGCAACTAAAGCAGGTTGCTCAGAGCGCCGGCCAACCTCACCTGCAATGGTTCCAGGCATGGGGCATTGACCACCTCTCTGGGAAGCCTAGGCCAGCATCTCACCAACCCTCAGCGTCAAACATTTCTTCCATCTCTCTAGTCTAAATCTCCCTCTTTTAGTTTTAAATCATGACCCCTTGTCCTGTCACAACAGGCCCTGCTCAAAAGTCTGTCCCCATCTTTCTGACAGGCCCCTTGAAGTCCTGAAATGCCACAGAAAGGTCTCCCTCGAGCCTTCTCTTCTCCAGGCTGCACAAACCCAACTCTCCCAGCCTGGCCTCCCAGCAGAGGGCCTCTAGCCCTCCCAGCACTGCTGTGGTCTCTTCTGGCCCTGCCCCAACAGGTCCATGTCTCTGCTGTGCTGAGACAACTGATGCTTTAAAATTCATGAGTTTAAGCTGGACCGCAGTTAGATTTCATTTGTCTCATAGAAACCACAGAGTTAACAACACAGACCGAGGTCAACAGATCAAGGGGTTTAAAGGCAGCAGCTTTCTGCAGAGCGATTCTTAAAACTGCACATTCATCCAGCTTTTTGTGAAGAGCTGAGAGTGTGACTCATTCTTGGTAACTAGGATCAGTTGCTGACATTTATCCCAGCTGTGGTACATGCTCACCCCAAGCCCTCAAGAAACAATTTCTTCCCGTCGCATTTACAAAGTAGTGTGTTCTTGGGATTTGTTCTGCAACGTGCTGAACAGATGATAACAGATGAAGCAGCCTAACCATGGGAATTTCCAGCCATTTTCCACAACTGGTGGGCCTCACGAGGATGCACTATGGCCAAACCTGAACCCAGCAGCTGCAAGAACAACCCTCTAAATTCCATCCCAAAAAGGGCTTGTAAAAGCACTGCTACGCTTCATAGCTTTTGGTTTAAATGATATGACAATTAAATTAAAGGGCTGCAGATAATTAAGAACAGCTCAGGCAGATTTGTCCATTCTTGGTCTATTTGAAAGGAAGGAAAACTCTGCATGTGTCAGGTGAGGAGGACAGGGAACAACCTTGGCAGAAAGAACACAGAAGCCCTAGAGATCTCTCCCCTTCCTTACACCAGGGTTTTGAATTTTCTCTCCCTCCTTCCCATTCTACTCAAGGACCTGGAAAGCCCAAGATATTCCCAACCCCTCCTTCATGCTCCCATCTCTGTGCCATGACTGGGACCTTGGGACTGGACAGACTCTGGAGACAGAAGACAGAGGCTCCCAGATCCCTCATCCTCCAAGCAGGGAGCCCAGCCAGGCGAGGAGCTTTGGATTACACCAAGCAAGCCACCTACTACTGTGAGCTACGTGCGTATGCAGCAGCTGATGGCATAAGCAAGGAGAAACTTTTTACTGAGTAACAGCTTCTACAGAATTAGAGACTTTACAGATGGTCCAATCTTGGCAGCTACAAGAGTGAGAACTAGATTTTGTGTTCCTCCTGCTCTGCAAACTGTGCCCTCACAGCATACACCGCTCTCTCATAGAATTGTTTTGGTTGGAAGAGACCTTTAAGATCAAGTTCAACTGCCAGGGCACCACTGAACCAGCACCATATCTCCAAGGTTCTGAAACCCCTCCAGGGATGGGGACTCCATCACTGCCCTGGGCAGCCTGGGACAGCCCTTCAGGGAAGACATTTGTCCTAATGTCCAACCTAAACCTCCCCTGGTGCAACTTGAGGCCATCTCCTCTTGTCCTATCACTTGTTCCTTGGGAGAAGAGCCTGACCCCACCTGGCTCCAACCTCCTTGCAGGGAGGTGTCAAGAGCAAGAAGGTCTCTCCTGAGCCGCCTTTTCTCCAGGCTCAACAACCCCAGGTCCCTCAGCAGCTCCTCACCAGACTTGTGCTCTAGACTCCTCACTAGTTTCTCCCTACCAAGTCATCTGCTACAGCTTTCTCTAACCCTCAGCCTCTTATATTCCTACCTTAAACCATGGACCATGGAAAAGACCCCTCAAAAAACCCCACTGTCCCTGTACAACCCAAACCAGGTAAAACAAAACCAGCAGTCCATTTCAGGGACTTGTACAAAATGAACAATTGTACAAACTGCTTCAAGCCTTCAGGAACGACTCTCAGATTTGAATGTCTTAACCGGACCCAAGGTAACACATTTAAAGAAAATAAAGTTAGTTCAATCCCTCCACACCTCTGAATCAAGCTCCTTCAGCAGAGCTTCTCCAAGGAGGGCTTTAACCACCTTCATATCCTTTCCAACAGATGATTTAATTCCTAGTGTTCTATGATGCAGCTTCCAAAGTCACTGAAGGCGTTGCTGCCTTCCCAAAACACCTACACTCGTACAAACTTTTCAGGACTCGCTTTCCAGAACAACTTTGATGCTGCTGAAAACCCCTTCTTCAGGAAAAAATGTAAGGAAAACGTCAGAAACTGAGCTGTGCACCTTTCCCCACAGAATTTGCTGCTTTGTAGACACTTGCAGCCTTGAAACCAGAAGTGAAACACTCACAGCTTCTTGTGCTGAGGAATTTGGGCATCTTGTTTTTAATACATACCTTACAACAGCATTTATCCAAGGCTTACCCCAGTGTGGTGCAACTCCTTCTTTAAACCCTCCACCACAGTGCCACCACTCGAGCTCCACATCTACCTTCCTAAATCACCCACCCAAAAGCTTTGATTTATTTAAATCCTTAACTGCAAAGGCTGGAACTTGAGCACAATTAATTCAAGTCATCAGCACGTTGCTGGAAACACAAATGTATCAGAGCAGAAGCATCTGTTAAAAGCAGTCGGTTACCCAACCACGTAGGTGATGGATTTTCCTCAACGCTTGGGAAGAATAATGTAATCTGGCCTGATGAATGACCCCATTTCTGCATTAAGGATTTGTCTCACTGAGACAGATACATACCTTTTCACTCATTGATTCTTCAAACTTGTGATTAAAGAGGCACTTGTAGACTCGGCCTTCCCCAGCCTGAGTCTGTGAAAGAGAACAGCAACATTTGCTATTAAAGATAAGACTTGTAATGCTTAATGAGCAGGCTAAATTATACTCAAAGATTTATTTTTAAAACTAGAAACATACTAGAGTTAATATTTCTAATGACAGTGATAGCTTCTATACTATAAAAATGCCTGAAATTTTATTATATTTAAAAAATCTGGTTGTGTTCATCACCCTTTCAATGAGGAGATGCTCACTTACCTCTGCTGCCTGCTCACCACTCGAGTTGTTCAACTTCCAGTCACACCAGCTCTGATGCCCATTAAATCATTTATACCAGTTCACCCCACTGGAAATACCACTTGTTTGTTAGGCAAGTGGATTTAATACCAGATTTATTGCAAAATGACAGCTGCAAGGTGCCTGTTTTCAGGATTACACCATCTCACCCAGTGGTTTGAGGGGTTTTTTTAGTGGATTATGGTAGAAGAGAAGGCAAGAGGAAGCTACTCACATTTTCACAGAATCGTTCTCTATCATCTCGGCATGCGAAGTAGAGGTGCCGGTCCAAATGGAAGTCATCTGAAGAGAGTTCAGCCACACGAAGAATGGCTTTCTTACACTGATCAGAGACCTGAATTCGAGGGTCAGTCTCCTCAGCCTCTTTCACCAGCCCTTTTTCCAGGCATGCCACCACTTCTCCTTGTGAGTGGGCATCCTACAGGAAAAGAGCAAGACAACCTCTGTGACCAACCACTTATGTTGCCAAGTCATCTGTGATTCTGGATAAGCACCACATAAATTAAGCAACCAAACTATCTACATATAGACTCCCAAAAGTCCAGCTAAACAGTCAGAGGAGGCAACAGTTAATATCTGTACTAGCCACCCAATTTAGACATCACCATCCTGCTGATAGTCACCGTGAAATTCTCCCCTCCAATGCTCTGGGTTTGTTTTAATGTGACTTAATGAGATTATCGCTCCTTAGTCACACTGCTCAGAGCAGTTTACCAAAATGGCCAAATTATCTTTAATCTGCCATAGCTCTCTTTGCACCATGGCAACAGCAAGGAGCAGCATCGCCTGAAGGACCTACATGGGAGAGAGAAAATCAGAGTTCCTCCACACAGAGACAAGCCTTCAGTTGGGAAGGTGATAATTAGCAAAGCTAAAAAGGCCGCAAAGGAGCTTTGACCAATGTAGGCTTCCCAGTGCTAATTCCTCTGTTAAGGGACTACAAAAATTCAGAGCATTCAAGAGTGGACAAAGTCTCAGACAAAGCCTGAAGATGACTTTGGACTATGGCCAGTGATCACCAATAAACATAGAGAGCCTGTGCTTTGTCTGAAAGCCTTGAAGAGGCAGGGTTCAATCTGGTTTCCGACATTATTCTTATATGTTCAGAAAGGGAATCATATCCTTTCTAGAACTCTGATTCCGCTAATAAACATAACTCTTCTGGAACAGATCTCTCACGGCTTCTGCTGGTTTCTCCTGTGAAGACCACCTTGACTTATGCTGCAAGAGAATATTGGTACTAAACTTACATCAGACTGAGTATACAAGACATGAGTACTTGCACACATCAGCCCAGCCTTGGCAGTACCCACTTAGGAGCTACCCATTCAGCTCACTCTGTCAAGGAGGTTCATCCATCAGTGTTGCAGCAGCACAAGTAAGAGAGCAGCGGCACTAAAACATGATTGTGACTATTCAAAGCCACACAACTCTTCCAAACCTTTTTGTTCTGACACATCTCCTCATGCAGGCAGCCTTCCATTCCTGCTTCAACTCTGCTACAAGCAGAACTGGCCAAAGTCATACACACAACCCAGACCTATCATCAGTTTAAAAGGGCTAAAAGTAGTTTTCCACTTAAAAGTAAAAAAAAAACAAAACAAACCACACACCCCAAAACTCTGTATTTTGGTTTCCTCCTTTCTTTGACTAGGAACTGGCCAACTCCACATGCTGGCCAGGTATCAGCATCTTTGAAGAACTGTAATTAGCTATCAACAGCTCCTTTAGGACTGAACCCGAAAGGGCTCTGAGGAATACTAGTTAGCAGAACATTCACCACATCACTTCAAATCATCATTTCTCCATAACCACACCAAATACAAATGCTGTTGCACAAATCCTTGTGGTCAGTCACAGGCAGTAATTACATCCAAGGAGTTGGCAAGTGGGAATGAGTGAAAACAACCATTTTAAGCTTCTCAGGCAGCTTTTTGTTCCAGTCTAGGTGAGGTTGAGCTGGGAAGCAAGGCAGGTCCAGATTCCTCTTCCTCACCTGTAGCCTCCCTTTGCAAGCCAGGCACAAGGCAAGCTTTTCCTGCCAGGAAAATTGGAAGTTTCCTGGTTTCTCGCAGCATGGATCTAGATTCCTGGTCAGAGTCATACTACATATAGAAGTAAACCTATTTTTAATAGTCTAGTCAAAGCAGATTTCCATATGCTGATGTTTACTGTTGCATTTCAGTGACACAACATGAACTGACTTATTGCATTACTTTGCAAATGCAGTTTTTAAGCAGATCATCTTGCAGTGCTGCCTTCTCTGCTGCCTTCTCATAGAGCAATTTTAAACCACATTAGACTTCACAGAAACACAGATAAGTCAGCCCAGCTAGCTTCTGAAAGATGTAGTCTTTCTCCTTCCTCCTACCTCCAAGTATTCACAAACCTCCCTGTGAATGTGCCATTAGTGTTTCTCTGCCCACCTGCTGCTGGTTGGAAGATTTACTGACCTAATCCGGAGTTTGTTTTGGGGCAAATCAGGTCCCTGAGCGTTAGTGCTGCCTAGTTACGTTGGAGTGCTTCAAAACTCTACATAGTTTTATGAAAGGACACATTTAGAACCACAAAGGATAAAAGCAGCTTTCCAATACTGTCCTACAGCACTAAGTTCTAAAGGTGCCCAAGCAAACCCCCTTCAGCACAACACTTTGGGAGATTTTAATTCCTGTGGCTAAAATTCAAGCTCCAGGCACATTGCTTTAGGTCAAGACAATTAAAAAAGCCTTGTCTTTACTATCCATTTTCCATCAGAGATCTCTCCCTGCAATACAGTTTAGGCTTTGCAATTCTTGGGGTTTTTTTTATCATTTTCAGAAGCTTTCCCAGAAAAGACTTTATTCTGTCTGAAACTTGGATGTGCCTCAAGTTCATAACTGTTCAGCTGCAAACTTGCAGAGAGAAGCTAGAAAAGTGACCAGAAAAAGAGTCAGGAAAAGAAAGGAGCAGCAAGCAGGAGGTAAAACATAACCTGTCTTATCAACACCTTGCACTGACCATGAGCCAAAGCAGCCAGGTTATGGAAAACCACCCAGCAGATCTATGGGAAGTTCCAGTTTGGCACTCCACCAGGCTAACTGGACAACAGGGTTATGAGGATGGCTCTTGGATTAGCTAATTCCCAGTACTTCAGCTACACTAAGTAAACAACAACTGATCTGGATGCTATCACCTCTTCTCAGTCAGACTCCTTTCCCCGCTGTGTCAAGTACTTCTATGAAACTAGGAAAAACATGAAAGCAACTGTACTCAAAGCACTTAAGGTGTAAAAAGGCAGGAAAACAAGGGTCTGCTCATGTGTCTTCTTTTAGCAATCTGAAAAATACTGTTATCTGGTCAAGTACTACAAGAAATGGTCAATTGTCACTTCTGTAGCCTTCATTACAGCAAACAGTCAACTCCAGTTTGGATGTCACAGCTAAATCCAGCAGCCACGATATTATAAACTACCCACTAATGGGTACAATCCTGGACATTATTTGGATCAGGAAGCAGCTCATCCCGATAGGCAGCCTAAAAAGAAAAGCTCTGAACTACAAATTCCATTTCAAATTAGATCCCTATTGCATTAAGACAAAGAAAGCCTTAAATACCAGAAGAACAAATTTGCTATAGAGCACAACACACAGCTGGAAAAGTGACTGAAACTACTATTAAATTATTTCTCCACTAACTGGAAGAAAAAAAGGATAAAAACTAACTCCGCAACACAGGCATATTACAAAACTTAATGCTTTCAAATGACACATCTACATCTTTTCCGCTATACACAGCAAAATGAAGTCTACAGTCAGATCAAGACTTCCAAGCTCTACTTTATTGCTCTTACAGAGCAAAAAACCAACAAGAAACATGGAAAAGCAAGCACAGAAAACACCACATCAGAAGCAACAAACACAGCAGGAACAGAATTCAATTAGGAAGTAGAAAGCAAGCTAAAACAAAAATAAGAAGTCTAGAAAAAGGGTTAACTAGCAGAGGAGCTTCAAGAAGCAATGTAATTCCAGAATACCTACTGAAGTGCCTTTTACAGTTAAATAAGCCAGTTTATCCCAGTTACTATGATGGAGCTCTCACACTCCCATCTACTGGCAGCCTGGTGGAGATGAAGTCAGTGGTCCAGCAGTGCTTATCTCCATAAAAAAAAAAAAAAAAAGAATCTCTTTCCCCATCTTCCTCCTCAGGTGTCCAGGTCCTATTTATTAAATTCACAGTTCCATTCAGTCACACAAAAGGGTAACGAGTGTTTCTCAAGAGGCAACTCTCAGAAGCTACAATATGGAAATAAAACCAGAACCAGCATCTGATGGGGAGTAAATGAGATGAGATTTCTCCAAAGCAGAAAAGAGACAGAACAGAACACTGACAAAAGAAATGCTGGCATAGACATTTATAGCTGTTTCCATAGCAGTATGAAATCCTTCAATTGCTTGAAGTGCCAAGGATGACAGAGTAACAAAAGACATTGTATGACAGGCTGTGATGCTTTCACAAACCAAGGCAAAATATCCTGGGTTGGATACCAAGAAAGTGAGGACTATACACAAATTGCACTAAGCCTTGTGAAAGGCTGGTTAATGACTTGCTTTGCAATCCCCCACAAGCTTGGTGACCCAAAGTTTGTATTCCTTTCCCTCTCCTAGATGCCCTGGGACCTCAGCCCTCACTGCTGCCACCCTCACCCATCACCCACCTTCACTTCTGTGACCAACAGTGAGTGACACAGTTACACACCTGCCAGCACTGGTGTCACTTCCGCCAGCTTAGACTGGGCTTAGACCCATGAAATCCATGCTACTGGAGCCTTCAGGGCCACCATAAGTATTTTCATTTATTTTAATTTGGTCAGGCCACAGGTAATATGTAGACCTGACACCCAGGACTCCTGTAATACAATTCTGATTCTATTCTGACAGTTAAAAGCCATTTTCTCATTTCATGAGGTCCTTCAGGCCAGGACTAGAAGACAGCCATTACTTTAGCTGTTACTAGTCCAAGTCTGTGGTGCCTGCAAGTTTCTCCCACTTGTACAGCTGCTTCTGTTCTTGAAAGCAAGTCCTTATTTTGGTGCTTTCTGGTGCTAAGTCTTCTGGAATACATGAGTGTTTCAATCTAACACACTCTGGATGGGAAGCTGCTTGCAGCAACTAAGACCTCAACGAGGAAAACTTTGGGTTTTTTAAACCACAATTGTATATCTTTCACTAAATCTTTTCACCTTCTCATAAATAGCTGATTTAAGAGACTAAAAGTGTGAAGAGCTATAATTTAAAAGCACTGTAAAAAGTTGATAGGCTAATTTTAACTTTATCCCTAAACATAAAAACTTACCATAGAAGCAGTCAGTCATTCCTGCAGCACTAGGTAATTGCTGCCTGAAGTAGACAGGGAAAGACAGAACCTTGAGAACAACCCTACATCAAGTCACCACCAACTGTTCTTTCACCAACCTCCTTTTCAGTCTCACATAGCAAAAAATATTGATTTAGTAAAACCAGTCCAGTATTAGTTAAGTCTGTACTTGATGCTAGGTAATAGGTGCCCTTCAAACTTTTTTGGGTGGGCAGTGGAAAAGGGAAGTAAACAGCTTCTGATCCAGTCTAACTACAGCCTGAGAAGGCAGGACAGGTTCTAGCACAGGCCACATCACCTTGATAACCTTCCTGTATCAGACCTGACGAGGGTGTGAAATAAACCAAACAAAAGGTCTGCTTAAATCCAGTGTATGGGTTCATCACATCGAGTCAGGCCTGATGGAGTGTGACCAAAAGGACAACTACCTACCAGCTCACCTGTAGCGTGGGACAGAAAGATAAATGAAAGTAGTCTCTGAACACCAGTTCCTCAGAGAGGGACAAGGGATGTTTGTTAAGAAGGTACTTTATAGAACCAGGACATCACCCTTTTCAGGCAGGTGAGATACATCATCTATTTTTTCCATTGCAGAATCTCCACGTAAGTTAATTTCCTGATGTGACTTTCACAAGCCTATTAACCATCTCCATGTTCTCTGGGTACCTTTTCTCCAGGTCGAATGCTGCCACATTTCAGGAGATTGATGTCAGCCTTGCAGTCATCCATGAAGCCACAGATCAACCGAAAATCACTGAAGATAATGGCTGTCATTTTAGTGATGTACTGATGGCACTGATACTCAGTTATATTGCCTCTGTGATCCACCAAACATGACACCAAGAAGCCTTTACCAACTGGTTCATCTGCACATTCCTTGATCTGTTAAAAAAAAAAAGAGAGAATAAAAATACAGTGGCTGCAGCTACTGACTTTAACCTTTTTTTCAAAAAGAAAATCCTCAAAGAAACTTGCATTTGTAGCTTCAAAATCTGCTGGCAAAGAAACCCTCTAGGCTTTAGTTTGATTTTTACTAAGTCAGAATACTTGAAAACATCTCAGAAATGAGAAATACCTCACATGTGCCAGTATCTGAAGAAAGTAAATGCATCAACCTTGAAGATTATAAGCCCTCTTGCTCAATAATCATCTTTCATAATAATCACGTTGAACCCCTGCAATCAAGTGGATTTGTAGGAAAAATGCTAGTTTGACAAACCTTTATTTAGAAAACTGAGCATATTACAACATCACTGACTCACACTTGGACCCCTATTAGCCACCTGCCCTCGGACAATAGAGCATTTTGTCTGGAAGCGAGAGCGATTTCAAAAGTCAACACAATATTTATTGAACTGTTGATAATTTGCTGGAAGCTGAAAATTACTACAAAGGCAAACCCTCATCAAATTCATTTTTATCAGGCTTTTATAGGAACTGATTATTGGTACTAAAACATTTTATTCAGTGGTTGGAAAAAAAATAAAATTAAAAATCACGGCTAACAAAAGCTGAAGGCTGTGGAGGGATGGAAAAGTGGTGCACAGGATTGGACAGGTCTTCAACATAAATCACAGCCTGTGATGCTCTGGAAGCGGACAACAAGGTCCAAACCATCACCTTTGGAAGTGAAAGATGTAGGTGGTTTTGACAGCACCTTTCCAGAAGAAGTGGAAAATACGGTTACTTATCAGTTAAGGATGCTCCACAAGGAATTCTGTGATAGGAGCAGCATAATGCCTTGCTCCAAGGAGTGCTGAGATTGCACAGAATCTTTTTAACCCTAGGAAGGCTGTGGTGAAACCCTTGCCCAGCTCAGAAGCACATCAAGAACAGCAGCCATAATAACACAGGAAGGATGCTTGACAGCCAGACTCTATAGCACAGCAGTGACAGTTCTTCAAGCAATAGATACATGGGTTGACTTGATTACATCAAAGATTTGTTCCTGGACAACTAAAAGGCTCATCCATCTACAGGGAGATCCATGGCAATCAATAAGGAGGGCAGGTTCTGACACCAAGCAAGGGCAGTGCTAAGGGAATGGGCAGGGAACTGTTCATCAGGGCTCAATACCAAGCTGGAGTGTTTATACTGGAAATGTTAAAACATGCAGAGCCATCTCTAGGAAGATATATTCTAATTCAAACAAGAATTAACTCAGGGCAGCCTTGACGGACTTGTACAGGTCATATTAGATGAATAAAACAGATATCTCTCTGCCTCAGTTCATGCGGTCATTATTTTTGATATAACATAAACCATGCTGCATTTTAAACACCACTATTTGAAGGCAGATGTAGGCTGGGAGAACATTTTATACTTCATCTATACAGCTATTAGAAAAACATAGTTACTAAGGTCAACATAACTGTTATAGATGAGGCATAAAATCCATTCTGGAGTGAAAACACGTGTTAATCATTGCAGGGTGAAAGGGAGAGAAGTTGCACAAGCTTTCTCCGTGGGTCTGGCCTGACATCAGCTCAAGGACCTTGAGCCAAACCAGCATACAACAGCAACATGCTGGGCTTGGAAAAGTCTGGCTTTGGAAACAGCCCCAGATCTTATGGCCTGAGCCAGGGAACTGCATAAAAGGCCAAGTAATTATGTTATTGCCCAGCCATTTTCTGGTAGCCAGCTCTAATTCTAGAGCCAAATTATTGCCAGAACTTATAAGATCGCAGCAGTTGAGGAAGAAGTTGATATTTAAATCTATATTTAGCTGATACAATTAAAGATGGACTTTTCAGAATGGACCCAGTTGGGACAGTTACCAATTCCCAAATGCCTTTTGCTAGAAACTACTCTTCTAGTTGTATTTTGTTCTTAATACAAAGCAAAACTTACACTCAGAGCTCAGCCACCAGCAAGAAAACACCTACCTGTTAGTGTAGAATTAAAGAAAAATACTAAATTCTTCCTTCTCTCTGGTCTAAACCACCCTCCTTTAGTTTAAAACCATCACCCCTTGTCCTGTCACAACAGGCCCTGCTAGAAAAAAAAAATCTGTCGCCATCTTTCTGACATGTCCCTTCAACTCCTGAAGGGCCCCAAGAAGGTCTCCCTGGAGCCTTTTCTTCTCAAGGCTGAACAAGCCCAACTCTCAGCCTGGCCTCCCAGCGGAGGGGTTCCAGCCCTGGGATCATCTTCATGGTCTCCTCTGGATCCACTCAAGCAGGCAATCAAGAATGCCTTGGTTGTAGGAGTTCTGCAGCAGCTGTATGGCATAAACCAGAAAAATTCTTCCCTATAACTGCAAAAAGTGAGATTTGACAGATTTCACAGCATTGGCTTTGGGGAGTTACTGAACTCCAATCACAATGTAACTCTTGGAGATGCAAGCTGATTTCTTTCCACTATTTAATATTCTAGCCTTCTTGTATTAACTTTTTTCTTGATTTCTCCTTATACTAAATGATAGTTTCCCACTAACATTATTCTTACCACAACTCAGCTGGTGCTGAGAAGGGGAAGCAGAACCCTTGCAGGCCATGAAGAAAAAACAACTGAGTACCCTTCCACTACACCACTAATTCCAAAACTTTTAGAGCCAAGCTGCTGTCAACATCCTCAATCTCTCAGATCTTTGTGTGCTCCTCCAATATGAAAACTTTGTAAAGAATGGGGAACCATGGAGGTGGTCCCACCAACCATGAGGATGTGGGGAACCACTCAACTTAGCTGTGCTCTGCATCTTGTCTAATGACTGAATGAAGTCAGCAGAAGCCTGTACTGCTATGAGAAGCCTTGGTTCCACTGCTTCTCCTGAAGCTTTTCCCCTTTCAACCAAAGGGCGAAATCCTCAGCTCAGTGAGGTCCTGTGTGGCTGAGTGCACAGACTCAAGCGCACAAGGGAAAAATGATTCATCAAGTAATCTCTGAAGCTGGACTGAGGTGCACTGATGCTTCGGATAGGACTAACTCCTAGGGCAACCCAAAAGGAGGAAGTTCGTAAGAGAGTCCTTGAAGTAATTCAACTTTAAGCCTCAAAGGATTAAAAAAAAAAAAGTTGATTCACCATTTGATGTCTGCATGTTTATTCTCTCTGCCAGCAAGACACAATTCAGAACCAGCCTTGTGCTGATTTCAGTGGAGCCTCTGCTACACCAGCACACCAGTACAACACTTGATAAAGAGGGGACAAATCCAATCCACCACAGATTTTTGACAGAAGGCCAGGTAAGAGCTAGTGGGTTGTTAGTTCATCATTTCTTTGCCCGTCCCTTTGTTTGGCACCACTAAGGTTTTGCACAAGGAGATAGAATTAATTACATCTAGTAATTTGGCATCTAAGACTAGAGCTTCCCCAAAGCCAACACATTATTTGCATGCTAATTCACCATCAAAGTGATAAAAGCCTCAGTGCCACAAGAGCAGCCACACTTCTCCTTGGCTTACCTCTGCAATAGTGGACTTGCAGACTTCTCTGGCCACAGATTCAAACTTCGGATCTGTAGTCAGGTTCAGCTTGTAGTTCCACAAGAGCTAGAGAGAGAAAGAGAGAGAACATTTGTAGAAAGTGGGTTTAAGAGCTTCCCGTGGAGAATGACAAATATTTTGCTTCAGAAAAGAATGAAACATCATTTATTCCCAATCTGTACCATCATCCTTCTACAGTGCGACGATCAATGCAAAGTCTCCTTGACAAGAACTTTGTCCCTTCATTTCTGCAGTAACTTTCTCACCTTGAACAAAGCCAGACTGTCAAAAACCTCTCCTTAAGGTTATGAGCTGACTCATTAAAAGGAAATATATCTAATGAAGACAATTTCAGAACTGAAAGGCTAAAGCAATGACAGCTGTAACTTGCTACCTGCTGCATGTTTAATATCTTCTGCAGCCCCTTTCTGCACCATGGCTTGTCTGCCTGATGTAGATGATCTAACAAAACATCTTGGGAAGGACAACTGTGCTTCTAGGAGCCAGAGAATCACTCATGCAGGAGCCTCCATGTATTGAGTCATTGTGTAAGAATCAATCCTGGGCAAGGCACGCTCTGCAGATACATACCTACCCCAGATGTTCTCCTGAGGCACCATGAGGTATAAATAGAGGGTAAGAGTGCAAAACCTCAGCAAATTAATAGCTGAGATGTTGCCCAGGAAAAGCTCTATTAGCTCATCTCTTTTCCTCTAGGAACTTCAGTTGCATTTGAACATTTTTCATTAACAAAGATTAAATAGTTTTTAAAATTCATTTCAAATGAATGCTTTTAAAATTAATTTCAAATATCCTGCCTTTGGGGCAAAGTGAAATTAATATCAAAAAGATAAATAGTTTGGTCAAACTATTTATTTTCAGTTGTACAAAAAACCCTATGAAAACACAAAAACGTGCTCATACACCAGGAGGGTGTCCACCATCATCTCCAAGAGGGTGGAAGCAAGCACAGGGAACTAAAGATGGAATCAGCACAACTGCACCATCTTCCACACCTTGTGTCATGGTTTTGGAGCTGTGAAATGTTAAAAAAAAAAAAAAAAAAGATGGGAAACTAGGGTATTTCCAAGGGAGTACATAGTAAATAAACAGGTTGAATAGATAAAAGTAAATAAATAGGGAACCTGTCCTGGCTGTAGAGCTCTCCCAGCCAGGATCAGAACAAGAATGAGGTTAAACAGCTTAAGAATACACCCCTGGCATTTGTAATCTCAAACTCTGGAGAGTCTCAAAATGAGGTGTTCTCCAACAGAACCCTCCCACAAAGAGAAGGAAGGATCAACGTGCAGTTCAGAAATTCAGATTGTAGTGCTAGGCAGTTATTTTCCCAGGAGATGATCAGTAGTTGTACTACCAAAAACTGCAGAGAGAGGCCAAGAAAACATTTGGACATGAGCCGCCTCTCTCTGTGGTCTGGATTTTGATCATTCCTCTTCCATCTCTGCCTGGGAAAATGAGACTTTGCCCAAATCTCCTATTCCTGAACAGCTTCTATGACCCACAGCAGCCCAATATCTGCCCTGTAGCAGAGATGCTGTCAGTTAATCCAGCAGAGGAAAGGTTCAAATTTGATTTCTGGAATTCTCAATTTCTTCTTCATTCTGTTGGTACATTTACATGTCAGGTAGATACATTTAAAACTACTGAATTTCTCTCTTTTACAAAAAAAAAAAAAAAAAGATTTAAACAGCACCATGACATGCCCTTCATCTGATCCAACCCTGCACCACGGAGAATTACAGCTGCTATGAAGTCAGGCAGCACAGTGCTAAAGGTTAATTTATAAACACAGTTGGAAATTACTAGTTGTGCAGCAGGGCTGGGTTTCATTTCTGGAGTGTATCTTCTAATAATAAACCAAAATACAGCTTCCCAAGCATCCGAAACCAAGGCTGTCACTGAAGCACGCACTTGTCTGTGGCCAGGGCTAACCAAACAATTAAGGATCTTGACATGGTTTATTCTAACAATGCAAAGGAGAGAAGCCAAAGGAAACCTGATACCAACCTGGGCTCTGATGATTTTTAATTTTTACTTAGGGTCCTGGGATTTGAAGAGTCAGCTTGACAGCCTGAAAACTGGCTAACAGTTTGCTCACTGTTAAACACAACGCAGAGAGGAAATCTGTTCTAAAACCAGCCAAGTGGTTCAAACTGCCTCTAAATATCACACCCCCACAGCATTTTCCAAGCGAGTCGGAGAATTTAGCAGCTGTGACAGTAATGCAGAAGGCTCCAACAGCTGAAATTAGGAGTTTAAATTCAGTGCCACTCCCATCTTTCCCAAAAGGAGTACATCACATTGCTCCTAGTGACTCATGGGAACCACCCCCCAACTATCAAAGAGGAAAGATGTCTGCTCTCCTCCTCTGATACAGGAATGCAGCTCATAAACCCCTTAGATGTGCTCTGAAGTCTCCATTAAGACCATACTGGCTATAATGGGTTAAAGAAGTCTTGTGGTGTTCTTCCACAGGCTATACAGAACCCTACATGTGTCCTGATTAATGCTTTTAGCAAACCATAAAACTATGCAAAATACCTGATAAAGGATGTAAGGCGGAAATGTCAGAGCTAGAGACTGAAGAAATGGTAATAAAAAAACTCCAAAATACTTACGTGATTGCAGTCTGAAGAGATTTCATTATCCGGCTGAAAAAAAAGAAAAAAGAAGCATCAGTTCACTATTGATGTGATGCATTTAACATATAGAAGAGCATAAACTTATAGAAACTAACATGCTGTCAACTCGTTTTCATTGTAAGAAACAGTTTGACACAAGCAACAGAAAATTTTAAAAGCTGTGATGATATCTAAGTACCAAAAAGCTGGAAATTACAGGTACTTTAGACACAATTCTCTCTTAACTCTGAAGAGCATAAATGGCACAAGAGCAGCAGCAGCATTTATGTCGAAGCTGCAAAAACATAATGAATGTGCTTGTGTTTGGCCCAATTGCCCAAACTAAGATGGCAAGAAAACATCTGTGGGAAAACAAAGATGTGGTAGTAAAGTTGTAAAGAAAAATACGGGTTTGTGCATAGAACTGAAGGATAAAGGTAGGACTTGCTTCCCCCCCAGATCCAAGTGGTCCTATTCCCCATTTGAGAAGCTATGTCTTGTCTTTCTGCTGTAAATGGACCAAGGTAGCTCTGAGATTTACCCCTTCGACCTCCAGAAATTGATAACATCATCATTTCAAAATATTCACTATATTCTTTATTTTACAGTAGTGAAGACACTGCTGTGTCCTCCTGACAACTGAAGTGTAGCCTCCACAAGACAAGTCAAAGTGTTTGAGAGAAAGACACACCCTCAACAGGAAGCTGCTTTGGAAAGACCTCTGGTGACCAACCATCTCGCTCGAAGAGCTCTCACAGCAGAGAACTCCTCGGAAAAAGTGAATCCCACAAATCCCTATCTTGTCTCCATAGCAAACCAGCACAAACACAGGGCAAAAATCACCTCACCCATCACACCCACAGGAAAATCAACCTTGACGCACAAAGGCTCTGCTTCCACTGACATTTTAAGATGCCAGATATGCTCCAAGAGCCACAGACACTCAAAGCTCAATGTCATTGTCACCAACATGTTGGACCTCAGGTATTTGACGTAAGAGAGCTGTCATTTCATCAGTTTTGGAAGCAAGCAGCCCAGATCTCAAGGAGATTTTCATTTTCAGTGCGTTTGCAGCTGCACAACGTGTTACACCAACACTTGCACCATTGTTCAGAGAGCACAAACATAAGTTTATGGAAAAAAGAGAGCATGGGAAGCATTTCCAAGCCCATAATTACAGCCATTATTAACTAAAGCACTTTTATTTCGTATAGCAGGAAGTGGCAGAAATTACCTCTCCACTTAGAACATAAACCCCAAAGCAGTACCTGAAGGATCACGGTAATTAATTGCAGTTTGGTCTGACTGCCACTATCTAAAACTGTATCTCTCAAAGTAATCACAAATTCGAAAATTAGGGTATCAACTTTTTTTTTAAGAGGCTAGCAGATGCCTGCTTGTTCTCCTCAGACTGCAGAACTGATCTGTACAAGTGTCATCCAAATCACGCTATTTTACAGCAGCCTAAGACCAACACAATCAGGACCTACAAGGTGGATTCTCCTTAATTTTCAGAACCCATCCTAATCATTCAGCAACAGACAGAAGTTTTAGACTAAGCTCATTTTGAAAGGTGAGAGTCAGAATGCCCTCTGCTGAAGTTGCTGCCTCAGTCTTTTAGTCAAGGATAGTTTATTTCTACAAATCTGTAGGCTGCAATTCTCCCCTAGAAGACAGGACTTCTGACACAAGCTGAAGAACTTGTCTGGGCCAGAAAGCACTTTCCCCAACTCCATCTTGGTTGTTCCAGTTATTTTTGCATCCTCCAACCTAGTAACCTTTGCTTCAGATCCACTGAAGATTAAAGCTGAGTTTTTCTGGAAAGATGAGCCCGAGAAGATAAAAGACTGACTTGTTCTCACTGACTTGGGCAGCTTAAACAAGTTTTTCTTGAAATACACGATATGAAAATACCACATGGTGAAATACCAGCCTTCCCTGTGCTCTGCAGCAAACCTCAGCTCTAAGAAATCAAGTCTTAGTCTTCAGAGAAGGGTAATGGAAGTTAAATGGGACCTTCACTAGGCTTTAGTACTGCATACATTCACAGTTTAGTACTTAAATATGCAAAAGCATAAGATCTAGCCAGCAATCCTTTAAATGCGGAACAAGATGACCACCTGCTAACTAAAAGCTGTGATCCTTCTTCCCTCTTACCAGTGCAAGCATAGGAGAGGTGGGGGTTCAGTGGTGATGCTGGCCTGCTCCTCCCAATTTAAAATGATGATTTTTCTCCTTTTGCTTCCTTTTTTCTTTTGTGTCTGATAAACTGAAGAGCTGAGCCTGAGGAAGGGGAAGAAAAATTTCCCCAGCACAACCCACATCAATTGTGCCTTTCTAGAGACAGCCGTGACCCTCTATCCCCATCCACCCAAGAAATCTTCCAAACGAGCAGCCTCAGAACAATATTCTTGTGTAGTAAGAGTCATGGGGAAAAAAAGGTACGTTTCAAATTACCACAAAGAGAAGTTGAGGAGCTGCACTGTGGCATTCCCACATGGTGAGTTTGAGGAACACGGACACTCAAGAGAGCCCTGGGGAAGGAGGAGAGCAGCCCAGCCCAACACTGTGTGCTAGTTGAGGTGTTTTAGGAGAGGAAGCTGATGGCAAGGAAGATGTTCCACTGATCAGCAAGGGAGAAGGACTCCTCTTACATCTAATTGAAGGATTAAAAACAGACTTTACAGTAAGTACGTGTGCCTCTTGGCTCCCAGAAGCTTTTGCTGTTTAGCAGCTTCGGTGGGAATATATTGTCTCCCTTTGCTGTTCTCTAAAAAGCTCTCCCAGCTCCTTCATGTACTAACACTCACATTCCAGAGTATAAACACCACCTCCCAGGAAAAAATGAGCATAGAACAAGTACCAGCTACAAGAAAACCTGAACAGAACAAGCATTTCCTTCCATTCAACCCCATACAATGGACACAAGTCACACCACTTTAGTATTGTGAACTCCACAGAGAAATTCAAAGGTTTGTATGAAGTCCTATCACCACCAGACTATGAGGTCATCAACACTGTTGTGTTCAAAAGTGCCTTTTCTCATGCTCCAATCTCAATTCACTGAAACACACGACAACAGCCACCTTTTCTAAACCTCTCTGCTTCAGCAGTGGTATAAAACAAGGCCAAAACTAGGCAGCAACTGAGCAACCCATCACCACCACCCAGGCTTGAGGAGGCACAAGGTGTTGGTGGCTTAGCTTCAGAAACAGGCTGTTGTCATACTGGTTCCCAGCAATACTTATCTAGTCATAGCTACCTCACGAACCCATGTCACGCATCACCATCTAGTGAAGACTGCACTGCCTGGGGTGCAATTACTGTCACCCACAGCCCCTTTCAGTTGTGTATACAAAACAGACATGAGATGGTCTTATTTCATCACATCCTACCAAAAATAATCATTCACACCATTGGATTTTTGAAAAGCAAGGTACGAATCCTCATGGATGAAACTCAAGCTCTTGAGATAAGTCTCTGAAGGGATTATTTTAATCACCAGCAGTTGCTTCGGCCTTCCTTCCCTTTGCTCCCTTGCCAGTGGAAAAGCCTGAAGTCAATCACACAACTGCCTTTATTCCCAGATTTTAACTCCTCCTTAGAGCAGAACAATGGATGACAGCAATGTTTCTACTATTCTTTTATGGCAAGAGTAGCAGCACACTTGCTGAGAAGGACCAGGCATATCTCAAATACTAACTATGGATAATATTCAGGCAGTGAAGACAACAGACTTTGGACCCATTTGAGAAAAACACACTGAGAACCAGCATGGAGCAAACCAGCCGAATAAAAAGGCAACTGGCTTGTGGATGGGAGGAACCCAGTGGAACCCCTGCAACCTGATCCCTTCCTGACACAGCCACTAGAAATGGTTCTGTGGAAACAAGAGCAAATAGAGTAGCCAAGGCAAGAATCAACACAACTTTCATATGAGGAGAACCCCCCCACATCACACAACCACCCTGTGCTCCATGCCAGCGAGCATATGGCTGCAGTAAACCTCGTTCACACACCCTGCAAGCCTGAAAGAGCCATGTGCCATAATAAAAAAAGTTAAAAGCAGTGATCATTTCAGTTCAAAACTGACGAGAAGACTTCATGACTTAATTACACGTTTAGTTAGCAATAAAAGTTCAACTTGCTAAGCTGAGCTTGAAATATTCTCTAATGCCAGCGAGCTGTTGGTACTAAAAACAAACCCGGTGTTGTCAGCAAAAAAACCTCAACACTTACTATTCATGCTTTGAAAAAAGCTGTTTGGAAGCACAGGACTGTGCATATTCATTAGCCACCCCTCCCCACATACATACACAAAGCACAAGTAGCAAATCACCCCAAACACCAAAACTCTGCTTTTTCACTGTTTTAACCGAATTCTAGATTCCACAAACTTTTCTGCCTATGCTGATATTTGATACCCTCCATGATGTCATGAAGACAAGTATGTGCATTCAGCAGAGGTATCACAAGGCAAGATCAAAAAAAGCCCAACACAACGTGGTGTGTGTTGTCCTGGACACCCAGGGAAAGGGAGCCAAGGAAAAAGCAGCAGGAAAAGCAGCCAGGGATGAATCCGGCCTTGTCCACTCGCACGCTGAGTCAGTGTTCACTATCAGCTTCAAATGCCAAGAAAGTTGAGCAAGTCTTACTCTTTCCTACCTGGCTTTAAGGAGAAGCCAATAGAATTCCAGTAACCATTGTGTTTTGCTTGTTACACATTTGCTTGACACTAAGCAAAGTCTTTTGCTGTGGAGGAAAGGCATGAACCCTGCTGAGTTCCCTCCCTGGGCAAACACCACAGGGTACATCAACGGACAACAATCTAAGCACCGTAGGGGTTGGAAGGCACCTCTGGAGATCATCTCGTCCAACCCCCCTCACTAGGGCAGAGTAGAGGGGGAAGAGAACCTCCTTTGACATGCTAGCTGCACTCTTGTGAAGTTATCCCAGGAGATCACTGGCTTTCTTGGCTGTGAGGGCCCACTGCTAACTCACGGTGAACTTGTCGTCCACCAGGATTCCCACATCCTTCTCTGTGGGGCTGTTTCCAGCAGGTCAGCCCCTCACATGTACTGGTGCCAGGAGTTATTCCTCCTCAACTGCAGGACCCTACACTTGCCCTTGTTGAACATGAGGTTCCCCTCCACCCAACTCTCCAGCCTGTCCAAGTCTTGCTGAATGTCAGCACAGCTCTGGTGTGTCGGCCACTCATAGTTTTGTATCATCAGCAAAGCTGCTGAGGGTTCACCCTGTCCTTCAGCCAGGTCATTGATGAAGATGTTGAACAAGATGGGACCTGGTACTGACTGAAACACTCAAATTTTAATTCTTACGCATTCAAAGTGACCACAGATGATGGTGCCATTAAAGGAGACGCATCAATGCCATTCACCTAACAAGTCAATTATCTTTGCTGGGTATTTCTTGCCACCTTCTCTCATGCAGAGCTGCAAGGTGGCTTCTCCACATGGAACAACTCTCTTGCACAAGCTATTCTTGACCCTGCTGCTTCTATCTGCCTACATGGGAGATCCTCGAGCCCTTAAGCCCTCTTAGCAGGGACCTTTCTCATTTCAACACCGATCCACACATCAGAGCATGTTATAATACTCAAAGCAAACAAGCCCTAGATGTTTCTGCTTGTTCCTCCCTTCGTCCACTCTCCTCCTCCTCTTGGAGGTTTTCCAGCCAAGTCCCATGGGGTTGGGGAGCAAGTCGGCCATGGAATATTATGTGTTTGCCACAGAAGTTTGGCAGCACTGCTACCAGATCGAATGTTTCCCGTAACACTCCTCCACAACAGAGCTCTGCTACTAAGCATAGCACCGACACAGAGCTGCAGATCTTGCCAGGAGCTTTCAGGATTCGCTCCTGGAAAGCTCTCTCATAATGCTGGCAAAAATAGAGATTGAAAGACATGCAAGGGCAGCAGCATCTCCAGCAGCCACCCCGTCACGTCTATTGAAGCCAAGCTGAGACAACCTCACTCTCAAACTACCTTCCTGGATGTCCCTCTGCCATAACCCCAACCTGAATAACCCCAAATTAACTGAAGACTATTCCAGGACAGTGGCAAAATGGCCAGCATGGTTTTGGTTGTACTACACAGCATCTACTTTGGGATGCAGAGGAGAAATGAGTGAAAAAAGAAATGGAGGCTCCAACATATAATTCCAGCACAACAGCTAATGAAAAAGCTTTTATCGAACTTGTTCATTCATCTGCTCTTAGTAAGTCAAATTTCATCACATATTCTCAATACAGAGACTTCTTATCTTTTGAGTACATGTACTCTACAGTGCCATAGGTTGAGCTTAACTTGACAGAAAACTTTCCCAAAGGCCATGAGGCATTCACAGACAAGATCTGGTTTTACACAAAATAGAGGGTTGTTGTACATGGAGTAGTAGAAACCCCGTCTCTCAAGAGGAGCGTGTTGTCCTAACCATGCTTTGCTCCCAATGTTTTGGATGCACGTGGCCCGGAACTACAGAAATCCTTTCTAAATTAGCTTTGTGCAGAAACTAAGAAAAAGAAAAAAAAAACATACCAAACTTGACAGAAAAAGAGGAAACTACCTCAAGTTGTGCCAGGGGAGGTTTAGGTTGGACGTGAGGTTGGACAACCCCTGCAAGGGTTGTCAAGGATGCCCGGGGCAGTGGTGGAGTCCCCATCCCTGGAGGGATTTCAAAGCCATGGAGATGTGGTGCTGAGGGACATGATTTAGTGGTGCCCTGGTGGTGCTGGGTTAATGGTTGGGCTTGATGATCTTAAAGGTCCCTTCCAACCAAAAAAATTCTATGAGAAGCTCTGTGTCCCAAGGCACAGGAGAAGGGCAGCACTCGAGTGCAGGTTTTGGAGCAATCCCTGCTTACTCATCTCCCCACTCCCACAGCTTAATGAAGTGTTATGCTGCAAAGCAAAGAAAGGAAGCTCTGACGTTCCCCACTTGCAGGCAGCTTCACGACACTCCTGTGGCTCCTGCGTTGGATGGTACCTCTAATCATCACCAGGCTTCCACACCAAGGGCTTCATTCAGCAGAAAGAGAACAATGGTCTAAACACTCAACCAGCCAAAACTCACATTTGTCTTCGTTACTCAATATGTGGGCTCATGACTCCAATTTTCCACACTGAAAGTCATACAGTGCTCTCAAAGCTCCTTCCCTGGAGCATTTTCCTCCTGCTCATTCACCACATGTGGCATCAATCAGGGTGTCCATCCCCACACCAAGGTTCAACAAGCATCTAGTGCCCATCATCCAGCGGCACGAGCAGCGCTGCTTTAATCCTGGGGATTTACACTCACACATTCCACCTCCAACTCAAAATAAGCCAAGCATGCATCCAAGCAGGTGGGAAGCAGACTGGGCTATTTTTAACTCCTGCCAGCTCTTCTACTTAGAGGCAATAAAAATCAAACGCCTCAAAGAAGCTGCTTCAGCCTTAACCACAAACCACAAGAAAAACAATATTGTTTTGAAGTCTTCCTTCCTTCCTCCAGGACAGTTCCACCCAACCTGCCTCAATTTTTGAGGGATAAACCTGGAATTATCTCTAACAACAGTATTTCAAATATTTCATAATGGAGGCACAATTACATTTAACATCAGTACTTCCAGAAAGTGCTGGATGTTATACAGGAATAAAGAGGTCTGCAAAATTTCTTGTACCACACCCAGCACCAGTCCCTCGCTGCCACAAGAAAAGGACTATTTTAGCTTTCCACATGGCTTATGTCCCAAATTCCCATGTGATATCCAACATCTCCTTTTTCACCTTGCAACGCCAAAGGAGAAGGGGGCAGGATGCACCAAGGGACCCCATATGCCAGCTTTGAGGTGCTGAAACCCTGCAAGAGATTTCCTGAAAGCACGGTCTCCTGGACCTTGGCTGTCAGTCCAGCTGCCTTCCCAAGACAAAGCACAATGGGAAGTCTCCTTCAAAAGCAAGAGCAGCTTTGGCACAGGCACTTCTAACAACTGGATCGGAAATAAAACACTGGAATTTTCTTCAGAAAATCCATGGGGCCCCAACACTCAGCTGCATCTTCCCTGCAGGTGAAGAACGAGAGCCCTGAGCTGGTCAACTCCCTGCTGTTAAAATAAACCACTTCAGCTCTTCTCACGCTTCAGTGTTAACCACAATCACTGGCTTTATCACCCCCTGCATGCATCAATTTTATTGCAGTAATATTCAAAATATGAAAAAAAACCTTGAAATAATGCTCAGTGGCCATGCCCAGCCAACACCTTCTCCTCAGCTCTGTTCATCCTCCCTTTCTTCATTATAAGACTCCCAAGTTCCACACCTCAAATCCTGGGATCAGTTTTGGGCCCTTCAGAAAGGACACCGAGAGGTTGGAGTGTGTCCAGAGAATGACAACAAAGCTGGAGAAGGGTCTAGAGCAGGAGTGTGGTGTGGAGCAGCTGAAGGACCTGGGGTTGTTGAGCCTGGAGGAGGCTCAGGGTAGACCTTCTGGCTCTAGACAACACCCTGAAAGCGGTGGAGTCCCCATCCCTGGTGGGGTTTCAAAGCTGTGGAGATGTGGTGCTGAGGAACATGGTTTAGTAGTGACCTGGCAGTGCTGGGTTAACGGTTGGACTTGATCTTAAGGGTCTCTTCCAGCCAAATGATTCTATGATTCTGGGGTGACAACAATTAAAATACTGAGGACATGTTTCAAGCCAAGTTCATTAGGTCAAACATAACACAAGAGCTGAGAAGAGCCACGCTACATGCAAGCTCTTAACTTGACATCACTTAAATGGTCCAGAAGTCTGGATTTCAAAATACTTTCAAGAGATCAGCATACGTCAGAAAAAAAGCTGAACTTGCTACATTATTCACCCTCCAGTTCTCCCAAAGTAACTTCTCTGTTGAAAACTTTCTAGTTATTCAAAATAGCACATCCTGTTACACCAGAGGGGCAAAAGTCACCAAGAGAGGCTATAAAAAATTGACTCAAGGAACAGCTCTGCCTTTGTGCACAGCATGGATACGTGCAAATAGGCACAAAGCGTTAACGTATACTAAGGTCTCCAGCACAACTCCAAGTGTCACTCTGCGATGGAGAATGAGGACACTGCCATGGCAGACCAGAGGACTTCTCCAGCCCAGGATGAGTTTCCCCCACAAGATCTGCTTGTTTTGCTGGATCCTCACCATTTTTCCCCACTGAGTTCAGCAGGCAGTTTGTAGGCTATTTTTAGGGAATTCTAGAAACAGCACAGTGCCCTGCTTCCATTTTGAGTCCCTTCCGAAGGGGAAGGGTTGTCCATGAGATGCAAATCCAAAATAACCCCGACTCCCTACACGACCCTGAGCTTCAGAAGGCTGTCCTGAGCTGTGCTTATTGGACACCACCAACCTACACCACCAACAACCTACCACCAGTTTTATGTCCTTTAAAAAAAAATTAAAAGGCACGCAACAATAAGTTTCAAAACTTTCAGGTGGCTGAGTAGGGAACCCATCCTGTTAGTTACAACTAATCAGCTCTAATTATCTGGCTTGCAGTTCTCAGAAGCATGAATTTTTGTTAAATGCGGATAAGCCAACCGAAGCCTTCGTCATGAAGAGGTATCAACCACCAGCCTCTCTGATCAAGAAACTGAAGTAATTCAAGAGTACAAACAGCCAGAAGTTGAGTCCTCTCTCCTTTTACAGAGGAGAACCGAAACAACCACTGAGATCATCTGAGGGGTGGGGTCACAGAATCTCAGCATGGCAGGAGTTGGAAGGAACCTCTGAAGTTCATCCGGTCAAGCCCCCTGCTCCAGCAGCTCGCCCAGAGCAGGGTGCCCAGCATCATGTCCAGGCACCTTTGGAATCTCTCCAGAGAAGGAGACTCCACAACCTCCCTGGGCAGCCTGGGACAGGCTCCAACACCCTCCCACCAAACAACTTTCTCCTCCTGCTCAGATGGAACCTCTTGGGTTCCAGTTGGTGCCCGTTGCCCCTTGTCCTGTCACTGAGCACCTCTGATAAGAGTCTGGCCCCATCCACATGCCCCCCGCCCTTCAGCTCTTTATCAGCATTCATCAGATCCCCTCTGAGTCTTCTCTTCTCCAGCTCAACAGTCCCAGGGCTCTCAGCCTTTCCTTGTCAGAGATATTCCAGTCCCCTCAGCATCTTTGGAGCCTCCACTGGCCTTTCTCCAGTAGTTCCTTCTATCTCCTGAACTGGAGAGCCCAGAACAGGACTCAGTACTCCAGAGGTGGCCTCACCAGAGCAGAGTAGAGGGGGAGGAGGTATCATCAGCAACAAGACTGGGCAAGATGCACCAAATTCAAGATTCACAAGGATGCTGGTGAAACCATATCCCCTGTGTGCCAGGGGACCCATGGGGGGTGGTTCTGCTATCGAAGCCACCATCGCACAGCTCAGGAAGCTGCTAACACGGCAAATCTTTTCCTTCTTTTCCTCCTCCATCACTGATTTCTGACCAATGAGGCTTTTCCACACGTGGACAAAAGAGGTTCTCAATTACAAGTCCATTCATTTCAATACTTTAAGCTGAAGCAGAACTGAAAGAAAAAAGAATCTTTTTTTTCTAATAATTAGAAAGAGAAAGAATAAATTGCTTAGTCTCAAGTCTCAAAGGTCCTCACGACCAGGAAAGCCAGACTAATGTATGAACAATTTTTCCATGTAAAACAACTGTTCTGATTCAGTATTTAAGATCTGTCCTTCAGTTCTACTTTAACAATACTCATCTTCTGCATTTTAATTAAGTTTCCATTTCTATCCAAAAGTAGCTTGATGAATAGAAAAATAATTCAGTAGGTCATGTCTTGCCATTTTTAAACATTATTAAGAAAAAGATAGAAACATTAAGATGCAAGCATTTAAATAATTACAGATCATATCAATTTAGTCAGGAAACATACCAAGCTTAGCAATAAAAGCTAAAATTAGCTGGAAAATAATATCACCAGACTAGAAAACTCTAGAAAAATTACTAGAGTGTTCAAGCAAGACGGAAATTATTCAAATCTAAGCTTTTTGCTTATTTAAATCAATCTGCCTGGGAGCCACACAAACAGCTGTGGTAAATTGACTTCCCTAGCATCTGGCTCTCCTTTTGACAAGGAAAAGGAAAAGACCAGAAAGACAAGATGAAATCAGCTGATTCACAGCATCGTTGGGCATTCTGTGCTCAGACTGATTATACATCACAACATTAAGCTGAGCTCTAAATGCCTTGGCCAGTAAAGGCAGCTGGGCACAGTGACTCACACTGGAGCCGCTCAGCCAGAGACCTCAGCACATGCACTGCCATCAGAAATGCCAGTTTTCTTCTTGGGGACTTGAGATGCATCATGGTTAATGAACTTTATTTTACTTTACCACCTCATCTATGATACTATGGTAGAAAGTCAGCTGTGTCCTGGGCTGATCCCCAGCAGTGTGGGCAGCAGGGCAGGGAGGGGATCCTGCCCCTCTGCTCCACTCTGGGGAGACCCCCCTGCAGTGCTGGGGCCAGCTTTGGAGTCCTCAGCACAGCAGAGACATGGAACTGGTGGAGCAGGGCCAGAGGAGGCCCCAGCAATGATGGGAGGGCTGGAACCCCTCTGCTGGGAGGTCAGGCTGGGAGAGCTGGACTTGTTCAGCCTGGAGAAGAGAAGGCTCCAGGGAGACCTTCTTGGGGCCTTGCAGGACTTCAAGGCACCTGTCAGAAAGATAAGGATGGACTTTTGAGCAGAGCCTGTTGTGACAGGACAAGGGGGGATGGGTTTAAACTGAAAGAAGGAGATTTAAACTAGAGAGAAGGAAGAAGTTCTTCACTGTGAGGGTGGTGAGATCTTGGCACCGTTTGTCCCGGGAAGCTGTGGATGCTCCATCACTGGATTTGTTCAAGGCCAGGTTGGATGGGGCTTTGATCAACCTGGTCTAGTGAGAGGTGTCTCTACCCATGGCACAGGGGTTGGAACTAGATGATCTTGAAGGGCCCTTCCAACTCAAACCATCCCATGATTCTATGATCTCTGCTATACTTCAGCAATGCACACCTAGATTTTACATGTGTAAGTGTATGAAAGATTTATCAAACCTACAGCATTGATGCCTTTACTAGTGTGAAAAACACAGCGGTGCTTGGCCAAGAGGTAGAGCACACCATTCTAAAGAAGTCTTCTTGAAAGGCACAAAATGATTAAATAAATGCTACCTAAAGAAGTGTGCTGGTATAAATGGCAGCTTGTTCTTAAGCCTGACAGCAAAGCAAGATAAAAGAAAAAGAAATTAAAACCCTCTAAAGCTGCATCACCCAGCAGCTTCTCAGACTTTACTACAACCTAACCATGTGCCCATTAGCAAGAAAAGCCATTTGGGCTTTTCTTCAGGAGTGACTTTTGGTGCAACACCAAATCAAAGTGATTGCTGCCCATTCATTTGTCCCAGGGGAATTACATTTCATATGGAAAGAGCTATCCAGAAACATTTCCTATAGACATCTGCACCAATAAGGAAATGAGTCACCAACCCACTGGCGGGCCTGATTCATAGCACTCGGGCTGTTCAGTAATCTGCATACAGAATGCAGGGGAAAAGCAGATGCAAGCTACAGGTTGTCTTAAGAAACTAGATATAAAACATAAACTTATTTAAATGTGTTTTTTTAGTTCTTTTGCTTGGGCATAATTTCTCCAAAAGCACAGGGCCAGCGTGTATCGCGCCCAGCCACAGAACTCTTCACCTGAATGAATCATTGTGTTTTCTTTACACAACTGGAAGAAAAGCAAACTCTAATGTTTATTTTAACTCTGGATAAAACGGCTTGGATTTTGTTCAACAGAAAAATCAACATGAATAAGTCTTTACAGGCACTAAGGAAAGGTTTCTGTGGGATTAGTAACAAACTACCCAATAAAATTCCTGCTTGCCTTCAGACATGCAAACAAAAGCTTCATTACGAGACCAAACCAAGGACCTCTCTTCAGCTCACCACGCTGACTAAAGGATTAAAACAAAGAAAACTGTACGTACATCTTATTTAAGCTCTGTGCTTCCTCATGAGGTTGGATACAAGTTTAAATGACCCTTGTTCCCAGGAGAAGCCCGGGGCACTGAGCTGGAACACCCTTCTCCATAGGCACTGGTCTTCCCTGCCGTAGGAGCTGGACTTTTAATGCATTTTGTATTTTTAAGAGCTCCTTTCCAAAAAGCACTAAGGTTTTTCAGCTTGAACTGCTCAGCTCAATAGCTGTAGAGAGCCTTTAAGCCAAGCGTTTTGCTTGAAAATTCTGACCATAATGGTAATTCAGAGGATTTAAAATGATACCACAGTAAGCAGCCAGATCAGTAACATCTTCCCGTAAGCCAAATGAAGAAATTATAGCTGGCTAGTTTTGCACAGATGAGCAAGTTTGGGGTGGGGAGGAATAAAAAAAAAAAAAAAGAGATATGTTTGTTGCTGGATTTTAAAAGGGAGCTTGAAGAGCTTTCTGGAAGCAACGTTAGTAGAAAAATGTCTTAGTGGTATGCAGGAGAGCCAGACACCTTGCCCACAAATCCTTCCAATTACTGTTTCCATAACTCCTATTTAAAAAGGTATGAATAAAGACAAGCTGCAATTAGAAAGACGAAGCACACCTACAGCTTCTCTGCTAATAAGGACAGAGAG
>VYZX01027370.1:252992-266432 GCA_013401335.1 Brachypteracias leptosomus | reverse complement strand
CTCTGGGTGAAAAAAAAAACTTGGCTCCATAGAAAAGGCAAAGAGAACATAAAAGTTTACCCACCAGGTAATCAAATAATTTATCTAGGCATTTTAGGATTAGCATACAATAGAGAGGAGAGAGGAAGCTGGAGATACGATTGTCCCATGATTTTGAAGGAAAGATAAAACTCAGAATGCCAGAGGTGCATCAAACAGATCTCCAGAAACAAGTCAGATATTTCCAAGCAACACCAAGAGGTCAGGGCATCACTGGTAGATGTACACAAAGAAAAACAAATATCTGGCATAGTAGCAACTGATACCACCTCTTACAAGCCACATACTTCTGTGGGGGTTTTTTTAGTGAAAATTATATACTGAAGGGAAGCACTGAAAGCTCCACTGGTATCATTTGGGTAAGAGCCCAAACATGACAAAGTGTGAGGCACCTAAAAAGTGAAAGCAGATGAAGGAACTCAAGAGTAAAACCTTCTCCAGTGACTCCTCAGCATCTAGACAGAGTCCTCAGGGGTTTTCCAGCCTCCAATAAATGGAAGGTTATTGTACACGTTTCTATAAACTACCTTTGAACTCAGATGGTGCAAGAAGGAAGAGATGTGACTTACATGGTGAGAGCAGGATCAAAGACTCATAAAATCCTAGAACAGATTGGGTTGGAAGGGGCCATTAAAGGTCACTTAAAGATTTATTTTATTTTCCTTTGTGTGTGTTGTTTTCAGCTGCATTTTGAGAATACAGAGCTCATAGTGAGGGCCAGGCTCAGCACCAATATGAGTGGTTCATGGCTCTTTTCCCAGTGGATCTAGAGGACAGAGCAATATCTTACCTCCATCACCATCGACCTCAAAAACAAGCAGCAAGGACAGAAAAGCCTTATAGGAAATTAAGAACTGCCATGTTCAGACAATTTTCATTTAATCACAGGCCAGGCATTCCAAAAAGCAACATTTTCAGGCTTCCTAAAGCCCACAAAATTGAATTTAGTAAATGCAAGTTTGCATTTCTAACTATAACATAGCATCTAGCAGATTATGTAAGGCAACCTGATTAACAAGGATATTTTTGTAACAGCTAATCTAGAAAATTACCAAACTAGCTTTAACTCCACTTACTCTCAGTGTAAAACATTTCTTCCTTCTAGCCAGGCTAAATCTCCCCTCTTTTAGTTTGCCCATCCAACCCTTCTCAGTGACAAAGAGCTTTCCATTGCATCTGTTAAAAATTTTTTTGGTACTTTTTATATGTACTTAAGTGAACTTATTCAGGTGAAGTCTATCACAACTCAGGAAGCAGATGAACAGCTGGTGAATTCTAACATGCATCAGTTGACCACTCAAGAGAAAAAAAAACCCAACAAACCCAAATAGAAAACAAACCCAAACTACCCTCCTTGCTTCTCCCCAACAACTTCTGTAAGCACTTTTCTGCTAATTTGTTGCTTTCCACTGAACTGAAGCCTCTCACAATAGCCTCAAAGGTCAGTGCTGCTGGGGGGAAGGATGACACAAGTGCAAGATTAACTTAGGTCAACCTGAGCTATTATGGACCTGTTCCCTCAAAACCAATCCCCAGGCTCAGCTAAACCTGAGAGCTGGGAGAAATGTCTGTATTCTCTTCTCTACAGGACCAGTGAGACAATCAATCCAAATTTTACAAGTCCTGGGAGCAGCTCTTACCATAAGAGACCAAAGAAGGGCACAAACCTGTGAGTTTGGGGGCTGACAGAACAGCTCGGCTGACTCTCAAAAAGAGTCATTTTTATAAATAAATCCTGATGTACCAGAGTGGCTGCCAATTCTTCAGGCAAATGGGATGAGAAACGAGAGTGAATTATAGATTAATATCAGGAAGTCTCAGGACTTATTCTGCAGTCTGCACAGACCTCCCTGTGCTAGATTCACTCTGTTCCTCTAAAAAAGGAAAAAAAGCTAATTTGTTCCTTATCAGTTCTATTTGTGATTCCATTTCAGAGGCCAAGACTTGCAAATGTAGCATTTTGCAGGCAACCACTGAGCTGTTAGAGCTGTGCAGCAAGCACAGGGGAGCCCCTACACCAAACCCAGTTCAAACCACTGTGAGAAGCTGCTCAGCTCTGACTAAGCTCCAGGGCTTGTTACCACAAGCACTAGCACTGCAGTTTCCCACAGAGTTCTGAGTAATTTAAGACAGAGAAAGCTTCGGCCCATTTGAACTTGCAAAGCTGTTTCTCACCAGTACAGTGGTGACAGTTCGATGTCCTCAAGTAACCAACTGGTACCACCCAAGACAACGGTATTCTAGAAAACAGTTGTTCCACTAGTTCTTGCAATGCAAAACTGGGAAGAAAATGTATTATTCAAGTATATATTCCTCCCTCATGCTTTCCAGGGACTGTTCCTGGATGGATCCCACCACTCCCAAAGAAGAGCCAAACAAGAGTAACCCACTGAACACAGCAGCAGGAGGAGGAAGAGAGCTCTGCAGCTATAGAAATAAAGATTGCTTCTGCAAAACAAGACTAATTGTGGCTTGGTTTTAGGGAAGAGGGAGGTGGGTGCAACATGATTTGTCCGGTCTGAGGGGACAAACACTAATCCTGCTATTTTCAGCTCAGCAAGTTATCACAAGCACTCAGTTCAACAGAACTGGAGGAAGAGATGCAAGTACCAAACCTCTGGAAGAACAAATTTCCCTACACATGGCTTCAAAACCGGAGCAGACAATTGCACAGACTTGGCATTAAGTTTGCTGACTTTCTGCTGTAAGACACCCTTGGAAACACCCAGGTAGTTTCCCACACATTTCTGGACAACTGTCTCCTTCTACAACTCCGCTGAGCAGCAGGAAACCTTGTCAGAACAAGCGAGCTCTTACTAACACAGGCAGGGCTCACCGCTCTACAAGCCAGCCCTTCAAGAGAAGCAAATCAGAGTTAATCCATCAATTATTCCAACTGAAGGCTTCATCCTTCTTCCTCATCTTCTATTCAAAGTTTTGGTGGAATCAGGATTAGCAGAGCGAGACTTTACACAGGAGAGACAGGAGAAGTGCGTCCAGGCTTGACACAGCAGTACTGCAATAGAAGGTGCTGCTGAAACGCTTTAATCCTCAGCAGGCAGATTCACAGTATTTTCTGAAATAAATGGAGTACAGCCTATTCAAGAACACCCCTGAATTTCAAAGTCATTCATGCTGCTTTGTCAGAAGTCTTTCCTTTTAATTAGGCTCATTAACAGCCCTCATGCTAATTTGAGCTACGATTCTTTTTCTTTCCAGATTAATTTTGTTACTACATTGCCCCAACCTAATCAGCATAAAAATTTCAGGTAGATTCACTTCCAGCCCCCTTTACTGGTGCAGTTTAGGATTGAGGGGTTTAGGACTGACCACACACACACTCCTACTGTCTTCACATGTGCTTCAGGAAACCACACGAGCAGTGAGATGACCCCATCCACAACCAAACCACTGGGTTATTAACTCTTTGAGCTGACTCACAAAACATAAAGTTGTTTTTCCTCCACTTTAAAATAGACCCAATTTTGTGACAGTTCAACGTTTCAACATAATTCTCTTACAAAGCTTGTCTTAGTTGCATTACGGAGAAGAAAAGAGCTTTTGAGCACTTATTTGCTTCGTTTTCTCCATTTCAAGTTTGCTCAGTTCTCACAAAAGATCTTTCTCTCAATTGCCAGCACGAGAAACAAGCTGCAATCCCAAAATCAAGTGGGTTTTATTGTACCTTATACAGCTTGGGCCAAAATGTTTTACTAAATCAGCTCTTACAATCATTGGTAACAGCAAATGTTAGCACAAAAATGCTGAAGAGGAAAGAAAAGATGTTTTGCAACATCAAAATAAGCAGATGCCTCACGGACAAAGGTACAACTTCACTTTCTGACCAGCCCTTTACTAAATTAATCATCTCTACCTGGTAGATCAAAGTCGCTTTCTAAATATAAATCATACAGCAGCATTTAATGAAAAACTAAATTTTAAGTGATGAGAAGCGTTCATAAATATGCTAATTTCTTCATTTAGCCACCATTTGTAACAGTAGGACGAAGAACTTCATGAAACATCGCGGTTCCTCCAGTGAAATATCTGAAGTGTCTCATCTCACCCACTTTCACAGTGGCTGGTTTTGGTGAACCAGGCTGTAGATGCCCTCCAATGACACCCTTGAGGGGCAACACGCATCGACATCACAAAATTAACACCCGTTCTCCTGAAGGTGAGACAAAGGAGCGGTTTGGCAGCAGGTTGCAGGAGGTCTCTTCCTCCAGAGGGAACCACTGCAAGCAGACAGAGCTGGAGCTTTAGCAGATGCCGGGGATTTCCCAGCCTAACACATATTAGCACTTTGTATTTGCAAGCCTGATCTCCAGCACCAAGCAGTTAATTTGCATGTTAATTAGAAACAGGTTACCAGAAAATTGCTCCAGACAACCTTTCTGTATTGACTAGAAAGAACTGAAGCATTTCCATAAAGCCTATGTCCCTCCCAAGCACGTTTCCATCTGTTCGTGAGCCACCCAGAAGTTCACTGCAAATCAAGGTGCTCCTCTTGTTGACCAAGAGCATCCATTTCAACACAACCTATCTCAGATCACTGGAACAACCTTAATATCAGACAGCTTTTGAGCCTTGCAAAACAAATCGGCAAGTCTGAGCAATGCTAGAGGAAAATCATGGCTAATTAGTCTAACCAGAAAGCCTCGTTTTACCACAACATTAAACAGAATTAAGTCCGGAAGAAAAATGTAGGTAAACTAAGCCAGAGAAGGATGCTCAACATCTGGGCAGCTCAAGTCTGCACGTTCATCCAGTTCTACTCATTGGTCACCCTCACCAGCAACAGCAGGATTCAGAAGAGAGGGGGTGGCGAGGAAAAAAGGTGTTACAGACATTTTAACTACCTGGTAACACATCCTTTTTCTTTTATCCTCTTACTTAGTGTTCTGCTTGAATCAAGTGACCCTGCACTTAGTTTTAGGGGTCTTATGTTGCCAAGTCGAACAGAACTGAATTATTGCTGCTGTTTCTCATATGTAAGACTCATGGGTACCTCAGCTTTTGAAAACTCAACTGTGTTTTCTCCAGAACATACAAGACTTGATCACTTATTAGACAAGAACCGTATGATTTGAAAACAGAGAGCAACTCTATTATGAGGCTATTCCTCAGTTCAACTCTATGTCATATTTTCTATTTTCTGTTATTGCAAAATCACAGGCAATGGACTTGATTTAAGGCTCCCAGATGTCGATCTCTTCTTCCAAGGAACAAGCAATAGGACAAGAAAAGGCCTCAAGTTGTAACAGGGGAGGTTTAGGTTGGCCATAAGGAACAATTTCTTCCTGGGAAGGGTTGTCAAGGGCTGGTCCAGGCTGCCCAGGGCAGCAGTGGAGTCTCCATCCCTGGAGGGGTTTCAAAGCCATGGAGATGTGGTGCTGAGGTACATGGTTTAGTGGCACCCTGGCAGTACTTTGGTTAACAGTTGGACTCAAACTTAGAGGTCTCTTCCAACTAAAACAATTCCATGATTCTATCCATCCTGCTCCACTCTTGATCCCCTACCAATCTCCAGCCCTTTGTTCACACTTACACCCTGAATGCCATCACAAATACACCTGAGGAGCTGCACTGTTCAAGTTAATGGTTGATCAAAGGTCTGGGTCCACCCTGGAAGCTTCAGCTCCATCAGGAATTCAACTCACAGCTTGGTCCTGGGAGCAGCTCCACTGGTACCACTAAGCACACAGCAACTAGAGCTGCACAGGAGGCTCCTCATAAACCAGCAACGAGCAAAGAAAGCATTTCATGCAAATTCGTTCTAGTTGAATGCTCCAAAGATGTGGTCCAGGATATCCTTGCAGGAGAATGTAAAGCTGCTGTGAGATCAAGGGAAGGATTTTCTATCAGCTCAGCTGGCTGCAAGGTTCTCTTTGATTCTTAAGAAGCAACAGCTTTTGAACTGCTTGCAAACAGCCTGCAAAGGAGTCTGCACACATCCAGACACCCGATTTTAACACAGAATTAAGCAGATTTCTGAGCACAACCATTAACAGACCAAGCTGGGGGCCACCAGCTGCGTTGCCTCTTTAGTAACACCTATACCAATGAATACAATTGCAAGCAGTTGACCCATTAAAAAAACCTGCCTTTATTTCAAGTACTGAAGAGGGTGAAGAAAACTCAAGATTCAATTATGCTATTAGCCAGGAAACTACAGAAAATGAAGCAGTAAAGGATGAAAACCTGGTACTATTACTGTTTTAACTCATCACTTTTGCTTCTAGAAAGGCTGAATAGCTTATGGCCTTTCCTACATGTTTCCTAGGATGGCATCAACCAGACACAGGCTTTTTCACCAGCCCAGTTGTGCTGTTGAAAATCCAAGCAGGCACCAAACCACACAAGGAGAAAACCCCTCAGCCAGTACATGGGACCTGCACTAGGAACTCAATGCAGTTAAAATACAGAACACGCTTGCCTGTTCTCAAAAGATTTGCCAGTATATTTGAAGGCTCTGAAGTGATCCATGGCTGTACGGCACTTCCTTTTCCTTTAGCACAGCCAGGAGAACTGAGGTGAAAAGGGTACTAACAAAAATCAGTAAGCCTAGTGATTAGAAACCCTGTATTTGATCTCCACCTTCTTGCCAGAGACTAAAAGCAAGACTGCCAGAGAAGTTGTGGATACCCCATCCCTGTAACCGTTGCAGGTGACGTTGGTTGGGGCCCTGAGCAACCTGCTCTAGTTGCAGATGTCCCTAATGCTTTAAGGTCCCTTCCCACCCAAACCATTCTGTGATTCTACAATTGTAATCAGTGATTCTTTCCTACAGTCATTTACTGAAGTTCTGTGAAGGCCACAAGGCAGCTTGGCTGTGCCTTGTGTGAGCACAGAAAGCACTGAAGAGTGATAATTATAAAAAAATTATTAGACTTCTCCATATTAAAAAAAAGCCATTTTCCACTGACCCACTGCTAAGGTTAGACCTTGTTCTAATATCCCATGCTCACCCCTGTCTTTTTATATCACTGCCTAGGGTCATTTTTAGTGGGGAATGTGAGCTATCACCCAAAGCCACTCCTCAGAGCACACAGCCCTGACTTGGGAAATAATTTTATCTCTAGTCACGCTTGAACTATCTCTTGATAACATAACAGGGTTTTTTCCTTTTCTCAACAAGGGCTGTATCAACAATGAAACAAAGCAGTTTCATTCAACTCAGACGAGTTGGGCACAAAAGCAACGACATTGAATGGAAGATAAGAGCACATGGAAAGCAAACTCTACAACTACACTAAAGCATGAACTTCCCTACTCATTTCTGAAGGAACACAGAGAACAAACTTTTTTTTGGCTATTTCTCAATCTTGAGATCTTTCTGAAAACTTTAAGGAAACAGTATTCAAGCAAAACATTACACAAGTGCTGCTTCCAGACAGCACAGTGTGGAGGAGCTGAAATTTATGAGAAGGGTGTGTTTGGTTCTTTGTAAGGGGGGGAAGAGCTGGATTCTGCCTCAGAAAGTCCTACCATTTCCATCTCTTAACCCTGTTTGCCAACTACATCCTCCACGGACTTCTCTTTCTAAGTTCAAGACCCATTAACCACTAAATCATTTCTGTGGGAGCCCATGAGGGTTTAGAATCTTCAGCAAGACCTACAGCTTAGGGGTTGTGAGTGTTTTTAAAGTAGCACCACCTGAGGGTCATTTATACAGAGAAGGGGATTCCCTTAATGAGACCACTAGGCCTCTAACTTTCTTTTTACAAGGCTTCTCACACCTCTCTGCCATGAAGCATAGAAAGAGGGAAAGCCTTCAAGTGGGACGGCATTAATGCAATGGTAGATGTGGTGCTCAGGGACATCGTTTAGCAGCAGGCTTGGTAGAGCAGGGTTATGGAAGGACTCGATCTTAAAGGTCTTTTCCAACCTAAATGATTCCATGATCTGACAGGTGTCCTAAAGCCTCATGTGTGTCTTCATTCCCTCACTATGCAAGCCAAAGCAGCTGCACAGATACTTTTTTCCCATTGACACAGTCAGTGCTGCTACCCACAGAGAGCAGAAGGTGCAAAGGCTTGAATACAGAGCAGAATAAAAGCCATCTGACAGACTCAACGTGTCTCACTGAGTATTGCAAAGAAATTCATACACAATATTCTGGAGAGAACCAAGTTTCTGAGATAACATAGGAGTTGGTCGTTATATAGGTCACTTTAAGAACATACATAAGCCAGCAAGTATTTACAGGAATTCTTTCCCTTTTTAGAAAACCACACACATCTGCCTTGTCTGGTCTACAGCAAGCAAGTGAAACAGGTTCCAAGCCTAAAGCAAAAAACAGACCACATGAAAGCAACCCAATTAATCATCCCACACATTTCAATACACTTATAGCAAAGATTACTCCAAAAACTCATGTTCTCTCCTACTATCTGCTCTCTCAAGCCCATTTATTCATCTGCACTTCCCATCAAAAACTCTCAATCTAGAAGCGCCTTCAGCTTTAGTTTACAGACGGCTTCCAAATATATATATATATATCCCTGGTGAAGCAGAACTCTACAAACCAAGTACCTCCAGTTGTTTTGATTATATGCAGAAGATTTAAAATATATATAGCAGGTTTTTTTAAAAAACAATCTGCAGTCTGAGGTCTCCTGGGTATTGATCAAGAACTTAATAGAGTAATTAGCCAGGGTTCATTATAACATGCTTCCATTAGCCTCCCTAGATATCTAATCTGAATTCATTTACACAGTCATGTGTTACAGGTGCACAATTTTAACCCCCTTACACTCGGTCTCCTGTAACAGGGACATCTTTCCCCATCAAGGCTTCAACAAATCTTTGCCTTATTACATGGCACCAAACTACTTTCTCCTCCTGATTTTAGCACCAAGCACCAAAGGGTCTTGACTTGCAACTTCAGCCACCAAGGGTTTAGTGTGAGTAAGCCAACACTGTCCAAAGCTCTCCTGAGATGAGCGTATCTGGAGCAGGGACCACCAAAACAGATGAAGTCTCTTCTAAGTGCTGCCAAACACAGTGAAACCAGCTCCAATTTTCCCTGTTCAAGAACCACTGTGCATTTAGTTCAGCCGGCCCAGCCTCAGTGAAGCAGACAACTGTCAGAAACTTATTACTCCCAGATTTAATTTGCTTCTTTAAGTCAAATCAGCGCTCGCTTCAACAATTGCCCAGACCTCCAACTATCACCGTGATTTATGCTAATAACATGCAGTGCATAATATGCAGCACATCATCCTAAGAACAGGTCTGTTCTACCTCCCTGTGTATAGATGCTCATGCCAATGTGCTCTTTTAGAACATCTTTCTCTATCCCATCAGCACTGAGGCTCTAAACCAGAGAGCTGAGCCCCTGAACAGCTTTACTTAGCCCACAAGGCATCACCCTTCAGCCTGTCCCAAAAACACTTCTCCTAAGAGCATCACAAAACACAACGGAATAAAGCGAGACGTGGCTTTTCAGAGAACACTCTCTCTTGAAGTGCTCTGGGGAGTTTTGAATGCATCACAAAGCATAAAAAGTGGGACAAGAGCCAGGTATCAAGGGCTGGCTGGGAAACCTCCAGGGAACGCTGCACTTACAACCAGGGCATTTGGAAAAGCACAAAAAAAAACCCACCAGGAAAGGTTCATTAGAACGTTTTCATCATCTTCCCCTGACACATGACAAATAAAATGCTTGGTTCAGAAAGGAAAGGCTAAAATGTACCCTATAATCAGCCCACGCTGTTACTGGCATTATTGAACACCATGGTATGAGTTGTTGAAGAGGACAAACTACATTTTCTATCCATTGAGAACACGCTGTCCACTCCTCCCCCAAACCAGCCAAATACAACCCTGAGATGATCCCTTTTTCAAAAACAAGCATTAAATCAGTAAAAAAGCACTGTAACTAAATAGCTTGGAAACAAAAGAGCCACTGGAACAGGTTGTGCTCTAGACCCTTCCCCGGCCTCATTGCCCTTCTCTGGGCACACTCCAGCACCTTGTCCAGAATTTGGGGACAAGCCACCCATGCCTCTTCCCTCCTCCACTGCTGCTCCCAAGGTCTCTGTTGCATGAAAAGGAGGAATTTCCATTTTCCTGAAGGATGAATGCGTAGTGCAATCAAATCCCAAATATTTACCAGGCACATGAATCTAAGAACAAATAAGTTCTTTAGGGCAGTAACATCCTACTCCAGACCACACTTCTCTTCGACAAAAGCCTCACACATTTTCATGCAGAAATAGCATATTGATGTTCTTGGAGTCCTAGAATTCTTTTGGACTAAACCAAGTTGCAGATTTGCTCCAGAAGATTGAAACAACATCTCAGTCCCACACAAAGACTCTGAGATTGCAAAAATGATTTCACAAAGCACTTTCCATGGATTAGAGCTAGAAATGGACAGTAAGAAAGGACGTGAAACTCCAAGTGATTCAGATCTATGCCCAGCGTGCTGTTATCTTTTGATGCAGCAAGTTTTGCCAGCAAAAACATTAAGCATGGTTTGGTGGGTTTTTTTTGTAAGGAAGAAGAAACAGCGATGTCTTGTTCAGGTGAGAGATTAACGTTAAAAAACACATTATTTGCTCACCATTAAGAGATGCTACTTGTTCACAAGGTTATACAGGCATGTTATGGAACACGTAATGGTGCAAAGCAAAAAAAAAACCACCCCAAAACCCCACACCTCCCCGTGTGTTCACAGCAGCAACACAGACTGGCTGTTCCACCCACGCTTCCAGCCTCTGTCCTATTCTACTGTTGCCAAGTACTGTAGCTGAGGAAACCAAAGCAGAGCTATTTTAACCAGCAGCTCCCCAAGTGACGCAGGATCCTAACACAGGTTCTCATCCAGGTCCAGCCCAGGGTGTCATCCACTCCAGATACCTGTCAGATTTCTAGGATACCTGTCAGATTTCCAGGACCTTTGTCACCTTGGACAAGCAGACTCAAAAAGAACAAATGTGAGCTGAGCAACCCAGCAAGACAAAAAAAAAAACAAAACAGACAAGGTTGTAAATTAAGACTGTATCCATGGGAGTAACTGGTCACTAGTTGGAACATCAGGATAGAAGAAATTTCTGTCCTTTCCAAGTCAGTTATTTTGGAAGATTCACCTAATCAGGTACCTCTTCCAGGGACAGGCAGCATCTTTCTACTGTTATCACATCCAACCAAAACCACCAGGACTTCAAGATAAATATTTCCATGATCAAAAATCCAGCACTATTCCATGCATCCAAGAAGAGACTCTAATAGAAACCTCTTACTTGCTTCTCTATTAAATCAATCATTCTTTCCAGCTATTGTATTCACTGTCAGCAGGCCAATTCTGTGATTATATCAGTATCATTGAATATTACAGTATTTCTAGGAAAAGAAGTACTTTCCACACAAAAGCAAGCTGAAACAATAGCTCCTGTACCTTGCCCTGGAAAGACTTAATTGAGATTATTTGGTTAGCACAGTTTTGGTTTGACAAAATAGTGCTACCCAGACATAGGGCCCTAATTCTTGAACTTATTACAGAGGGGGGAAAAAAAAAAATACCAAGGAGCTCTGTAATATGGGAGCACTGTACTCACACTGCCCAAATTTTACTCATGCACAATGTTTCAACACCTCTGAGGTATTATTTTAGACTCCTTTCAAAGATGACCTCTTGATTCATTTCTTTTATGGCTTTTAATGCTACAAAAAGCACACAACATACAAACAAAGAACTTCAAGAAAACCACAGCAAACCCCAAAAGGGCTGCTCACAAGTACTTTCAGCCACATGGGTCCCAAGGCAGTGAACTCTAATATCAGCCAGTTCATTTTAAATGGTTCCTGAGAACAAACGTGCAGCTTGGAAAGACTCTTCTGGCCCAATTTAAGATCAGAACAAACAAGGTATATGAAATAATACTCTGTCTTAAAATTTGAGACAAAGTTTAAGATTAAAGTGCTGGAGAACCTTTGTGTATGTCTAACAGGCTATAAGCTCCTCTGCTACATCTTCCTTTTTTACCATTTTGCTTGAACAGCTCAATATAAGCTTCACAGAGGGGCTTTTTTTTTTATAAAGCCAAAACTTTGATCTCCCAAACAGGATCCCAATTCCAAATTAGTGGTCCCACTGGGTAATGCAGAAATGGTTACAGTCAGAGATCAAACTCCCATCTCCCAATAGACCAAAGATCACTAAGATGGCAACAATATGCTGCCACATTATTTAAAAGTTACTCACAATGCACAACTCTAAGCCATAGGAAGGGTTTTTGCCTATTTTCATTTGCCCTAAGCCACCTCAGACAACACACTGGACAATTCAGCTCTGGTGGGCAAACAACTAGCACGTAAAATGACTGGAGCACCAATTGTCACCTTTTCTTTTAGTTAGAAAAATCCAGGTTCAATACTCTTCCCAGCCACATGCCAACATCACACAGCCCACCTGAGCTCTCCAGGATTCTTTGAAACTTCCAACAATTCCTTTTGCAAGTATTCCAAGGTTAAGATACCATGAAGCCTAGTGAGTAAAATATACACTGAAAGACAACACTTATTAAATAATCTTTGAGGGCATCACAAAGTCACGATGTATTTCACTGGAATGTCTCAAGGGAGGAAAGTCTTTGGAGAAATTACTTTAGGAAGAGCTGACACACAAAGAGAAGAATTTGAATTCCAGCAGCACTCTCCCCAGCAGAACAAGTTTAGACGACTGTTGCATAAAACAGGACACTGGAAGAGTTCACAGATGCCTGGAGGAGGGGAAGGAAAGAAAACCCTGCACTTTGTGGCTCGTTGGATACTCTTCCCCTTTGTGTAGGCCTTCCAGGTGAGCTGCTTGTAGGAAGGAAGTCAACGTATCATGGAATCACAGAATGTTAGGGATTGGAAGGGACCTCAAAAGATCATCTAGTCCAATCCCCCCGCCAGAGCAGGATCACCTAGACCACGTTGCACAGGAACGCGTCCAGGCAAGCTTTAAACGTCTCTAGAGAAGGAGACTCCACAACCTCCCTGGGCAGCCTGTTCCAGTGCCCTGTCACCCTCACTGTGAAGAAGTTTCTTCTCATATTTAGGTGGAACCTCCTATGTTCCAGCTTACACTCATTGCCCCTTGTCCTATCATTAGACACCACTGAAAAGAGCCTGGCTCCATCCTCCTGACACTGTCCCTTAATGTATTTATAAACATTAATAAGGTCACCCCTCAGTCTCCTTTTTTCCAAGCTAAAGAGGCCCAGCTCCTTCAGCCTTTCCTCATAAGGGAGATGTTCCACTCCCTTCATCACCTTAGTGGCTCTGCGCTGGACTCTCTCAAGCAGCTCCCTGTCCTTCTTGAACTGAGGGGTCCAGAACTGGACACAGTATTCCAGATGTGGTCTCACCAGGGCAGAGTAGAGGGGCAGGAGAACCTCTCTCGAC
>VYZX01027370.1:242135-252400 GCA_013401335.1 Brachypteracias leptosomus | reverse complement strand
AGCAATTGCTTGAAAAGGCCAAAGTTGGCCCTACTGAAGTTCAGGGTTCTGATTCTGCTAGATATTCTGCTCCCGCTACATGAGATTCTGAACTCCACCATTTCATGGTCGCTGCAACCAAGGCTGCCCTCAACCTTCACTGCCTCAACCAGACCCTCCTTGTTCGTGAGAAGAAGATCCAGCATCGCTCCTCTCCTAGTTGGCTCATCCACCATTTGCATCAGGAAGTTGTCATTGATGCACTGGAGGAACCTCCTGGACTGTGGATAGCTGGCTGAGTAGGTCTTCCAGCAAATATCAGGATAGTTAAAATCCCCCATGACAACAAGGGCCTGTAACTGCGAGGCTGCTATCAGCTGCCTGTAGAAGGCCTCGTCAACTTCCTCGTCCTGATCCGGTGTCTTGTAATAGACACCCACAACAGTATCACCCCATGCCAGCCTGTCCCTTAACCCATGCCCACAAACTCTCAACTCGTTCTTCAACTACCCCTGGACAGAACTCAATACATTCTAGTTGCTCTCTCATGTAGAGAGCAACTCCACCACCACCTGTCTTTTGTGAAAAGGACATAGCCTGCTAAAGCACAAGGTGGAGGAAAACCATGAAACACAGCAAAGCTTTTGTTGTGTTCTGTGAGGAAAGTGCAGAATCACATCCTTCCTACAACTAGTATTTTGCACATCTACATCTAATTAAGGCTGTTAATAACCTTAGAATGAGCACACACCTTAAAAGCTGTAAATCAATTAAGGGAAAAGTCCATTCCCTAGTACCACAGCATCCCATTATCACTGGGATTCCTAGAGACAGGACACTTGCCATTCCAGTACTCACTTTAATAACAACACAGGGAAGATTTACACCATAAACCAGCATTTCAGCTTTTTCTTTTTCACTTTAAAAAAAAATAACACTGCTTCATACAACCAATGAGAAGCAAAGCAAGCAAAGAGAGCTGCTGATCACCTCCTGGAAGCCTTCAGTTAAGGCAAGTCAGTGATGTTACTGCATTCACAAGATGTTTGACTCCTGCTGCAGACAGTGACTCAAACAGCTCTGTGTTCCCCAGCAGCGACCACCATTAAGGATTTCCTAAGCTTTATTTCCCTCCAGTAAGCACTGACCTGATGTCCTGCTGAATCCCTGCCTGAAAAGCAGACAACTGAAGAAAACTTACCTGTTTTAAGCAAGAAAAAATAGATTACTATGGTCACCGTAAGGAATCTCCTGTTCAAACCACACTTCACAGCACCCCGAGCTTCTCCAGTTCCAGGTTTACCTGGATGTTGTTCTATACCACTCATTAAGAATGTGGTTCTGCTTGCCAACTGTAACATGAAACTCAAAGCCTTTGCCACACTAGCTGCAATGTATGCCACTGAAAAGCAGGCTGAGCCTTCAGGCTGAAGACTGGCAGCAAGAAAAACTGCATTGGCTTGTTGCTTAAACAGAGCTGACTCTATAGACTTCAGCAGGATAAGATAGATGCCATCCTGAGTTTGTTAAGGTGAGAGACTCAGCAACTCATGTGTCTCAAGTAGCAATGCACCAAAAATACAGTGCTTGTAGCAGCAGGTCAAAAATAACAATCGAAAAAGCAGCAGGGTCAACTATAACAAATACAACTTAAATATAAATATAAAGCTTAATCAAACCCATTGTCAACAGTTCTCTGCAAGGGTGTTTACTCAGGATCTTGTATCAATGGAGACCAGATTTGGACTAGCCTGTCTGAATTCTACAGAAAGAGAATCATATTAATATTGATTTAAATCACCATGAACACAGCTAAAGAACTGCAGTCTGGTGAACAATTCATGTAAATTATGACAACCACGGTGCTGCAGAAATTCTACTTGGAAAGGGGTTAGTTTTTCTGATTTTATGATGTATGGAGATAGGCCACAGAGACTCTGGCATAAGCAAAAAAATCAGTTTGATAATGAAAGAGCTTACTGTAAGCTTCTTCCAGATCTCATTTCAACTCAGCTGAGAACAGTACAACAAAAGTTGACTCAGCTCAAATCAAGCCTGGACTGTTACAGAGAGTCCACAAGCCAAGCAGGTTTAGATTTGGTTTGTTGTTTTTTAAATTCTGTCAAAGTTTTTTGTAGGGCAATTACCTCAACAATTACAAGAACACAGGCTCCAATGAGTTTGTTCTGCAGTTCGCTTGGGAGGAAAGGATTTTACCCTGTGCTAACAGGACACTCTAGGAAATAAAATCTCAATTAGCAAACTACTGAGCATGATGCAGGCTGGGAAGCCTCCTGTTAAGATACAAGAGATCTAGACAGAAAACCTGCCACCAGATTAAGCCAGGTGTTATTTTTTGAAACAAAAGACAGCACATTTGCCTGAATGATTTTGCATAGAAAGGCTGGAACAGTTGTTTGTTATTCACCTACCTTGTTACATATAAGTACTTAATTATATCAACATAACCAGCTGCATTCTCTAGAAGAGACAAGAACAGACTCAAAACACCTGAGAATCACACAAGGAAACCAGACAAGCACACACCACTAAAGAATATTTCACTAAAGAGTGAAACACTTCAGGCATGTAGAGAAACCATGAATTTATTACATTAAATGCTACATGGATTTATTATGTTAAATGCTACCTTTCTGTTAGCAGTTCTCACACATCGTTTCAGGCAAATATGCTAATAACAAAGGTAGCAAATAAACATTCCTGCCCTGCATGATTAATGGTTGTTTGTCCCCATGTTGTTACCTGGCAAGAGAGATACTAGGTGGGTACATTTAGTCTTAAGTCACAGCACTGACAATAAGAAGACATCAAATGTATAGTGGGAGTTCAGGCTAAATTTTAGATATTATAGACAAGCAACACACATGAAATTTAAGCCCACAGAGCTGTAAGAGCTACAACAAACACTTATCCAAAGGAAAAAAAACAACTCAGGCACTACACCCCCAAAAAGAGAGTGTGGAGAAAACAGACACTTCATTAACCACTGAAGGAAATTCTTCAGCTGGGAGCTGATCCCAGTGTGCCAGGAGACAGCTTTTCCAAATGCCACCACTGCTCAGGAGGGAACAGTGTGAGCTTCCATCTATGGTCTTGATAAAGAGAAGTTGCAATTATACTACAAGTTTGTACCTAGGGAAGCAAGGTTCTCCAACATCCCACTATGGATATGGATGAAAACAGCCAGAAAAATGGAAGTATCCCATGATGACAAAAAACGATCAGCTAACAGAACTGAAATTTGTTAATACCATAGCAACCAACTTCAAAGACCTTAAAACCAGATTAGTCAGGAGATCAAAAAACCTCTTCTATGGCAATATTTCAAATCAAGAGGCAATTACCTACACCCTTTATTCATCCAGTTCTTTGGGGTTTATTGTTAGGAAGAATAACTGCAAAGCCTTTTCAAAAGTAAGTGTATATTTTTCAAAGACCAAAACAAGAAGAGTCCACCCAGAAAGTGGTGCTCACACAGAGGGGAAGCTATGCTATAAAGAATGTCTAGATATTATTTCTATACTAGAAGACAGGACAAAGCTTGTCTGGAATAATCCTTCCTCAGATCATTCCATTCCAGCCATGACAACAAAGCAGCACCAGAGCTGGGGAGATCTTGGTTTCTCCAGTACAAGGCAGGAGGATGCAGGGGGAAAACACAATCTAGCTGTGTCTGTATCATCACAACTGACCCAACTTCAATATATTCAGCTCTTTGGCCCAGTGAATCACCTCCCCATGCCCAGACCTCTGCATAGCACAGCTTTCTCAGTTCATCCTGAGCCAAGCTGCATCAAACTTTACCTCTCTCCTCAGATTTCCATTCCTTTTCTCCTCTGTACTGAGCTGCAGCAGCCCAGCAGTGCCAGCTCACTGGAGGAAGCAGACTTGTAAGACAATCTCTTTTATTAAGCCAAACATCCCAGGCCACACTGATGCATAACCAGCTAGCACAATGATCAGCCTGCCAAGAACAGTACTGAACTAAAAGAAAAAAAAACCCCATCCACCAAAAAAAGCAACCACAAAAATAACTCTCTCAAGTGCATCGACCATTAAGATCACTAAGGATATGAAGCATCAAGAACTGGTGCTTAACACCCTGTTCACAGGACAGTAAGTCCAGGAGAGGGACTATCATACCCTCTACTCCACCCACACGTGCTTTTAGAAAGATGAAAAGGGTACTTTTAATATCTTTAAATATTGCTACATCCTGAGATGAAGCCAAAGGCTGATGCCAAAGTAATCAACCCAAACACAAATGAGATTTTTCAAGTGTATTTAGAATTTTACTTTAAGACTTAACTACAAAAGCTGGGAGGAAATTTGGCTTACACTATGTGAACATAAGAAAAAATAAGAACTTCAGAACAAAAACGTGACTTATCTGGGTTAAGAAGCCAAGCCTCAGAAGAAAAGCTTCAGAAAGTGTTCCAGCCTTGTCTCCATCATTTTATTTTATTGTTGTCGGTATATTGTTTTGGGTTTTTTGCAAAACTTAATCATCTCAATCCCTTCCTCCTAGTTCCAACCATTCCCTTCCATTGACTTGGATAGATCCACCTTCCAGTTTATGGATTTTAGAAGCAGGAGGGAGGAGGGACCTTGACTGTTCATTAATTTGCATCTGCCACAAACCACTGTAAATTCTTTGTTAAATTCCATTTGAGACAGAACAGTATCTGGAAATTTCTAATACAGATGCACAGGCTTCAACTTATACAGGGTCTAGCATCCAGTTCCAGCCCAATAATTAACTCAACCTCTTAAAATTGCAACATATTTTCACTTTGAGTTAGCTCAACTTCAACTGCGGGTACAAATTCTCCTTTGTTTTCTTTTTTTTCTTGCAGATGTAAAACTTCTTAAACTCTGGTGCCCTTTGAATCACCACCAGGTCAATATACCTTAGAAAAAAGGCAGAGTGTAAGCAAAGCCCTTGGCAAGGCTTAAGGTACATTTTCCAGGTTTCTGATCGTTGCCTTTAAAAAAAACGAACAAATCCCTTTGCGTGTTGGTATCTGAACCAGATGATAATGCTGTAGGCACTGCAAGGAGCATCACTGGAATACTAACTGCCTGCTCCTTTGCAATAGTAATGATTAGGGAAGCAGAACTGCCTCCATCCCACAACTCTGTACGTACCAGCCTGAGAAACAGGCGCTTCCCATTCATAACAGCTCACCTGAAAACCAGGGAGAACATTTGGAGCCTTTGTGGGACCAAACCAAACTATCAGCACTGAAAGAGATGGCCAACGCAGTCAACAGTGTCTTTGCTATTTGTGTTTCTGAAAAATGAGCCCACTCCTGTATCATATTTGATCCCCAGCCCTCAATTATTCACAGCTCAGGGCACGTAAACAGTCATTTGCCACCACAGCCCAGACATCTCAAAAAAGGTATTTTAAGTGCTAGCCTCCACTTGTGCACGAGAGAGCTGAGAGGGACCAAAATAATCCGAGTACGTGCTCAAATAGGAGATAATGTCACATGTGGAGTCAAAACAACCCCCTTGTCCTTCAACTCAATATATTACAGAGATAAAATGGTGAAAAATAAAAGAAATAAACGGAGCTACCATGAGAGATCACACTTATTCACCTCAAAGCAACCAAAACACTTCAGGGAAGCCTTCACCTTTCCAACCCCTTTACCAAGAAAGCTGAAAAACTAGAGAACTGAGCACACACGACTTCCACAATGACAGTACTACCAGATGAAGACCAAGCAAGCATTACCATCTGATTTCTCTTTTCCATCCATAATTTTAGAACTTAGGTAATCTCCCTGGCACTATTTCATCAGACCACTTAAGGAGCTCAGGTACATGCAGAGTTTTATTCCTATAAAACCTTTATATGGCAGAAAGGTGCCAGTTCCCAACACATCAACACACACTTCCTAGTCACATCAAATGAATTTTCCAGCCTTTTACTCTGACTATGCATCTGAAATAACATGAAAAATACCACTCTTAAAATACCTGGCTTGAAGATTAACTTGTTTTTTTCTTAACACAACCCTCAACATTAAGAGGCTCTTATTCTTTCCAGAAAGCAGAGCATTTGGGCTCAATTATATCATGCCTACCATAAAGGTGCTACCAAAGAAATGGAACCATCCAGGATGATGAAAGTAGCAGGAGAACAAAACTTTCATCTCTAATCCCAACTTAATCACGACTGTTTGATCTTCAAAATATTATTTAAGCCTATAATGCATTAACGTTATAGAAATGGATATAACACTTTAAATATTACATCATCTTTACCAGCAAAATGCAAGTGAAGCTCAACAATTATGGCATCAAGTTAATTCACCGATTAATCAGACCAAAGGTATGTTTGAACATTAAAATTACCCTCACTAATAAGCTAAAAAAGGGAGCAAGGCCAGTTTAAGATATTTTCATACCTGCTAATGTTTCCTATCTCTAATTCAACAACTCACTCGTGCTTTAAATGCAAATCATCATTAATCATGCAAAAAAATTTTTACCTAGCAAATATATTAATATTTCATGGGTTTATTTATACTATAACCCCCATGAAAATTAGTGTAATAAGCAGCCCATGAAATAGTGCTTAAAGGCCACAGTCTATATTGAGTGAAATGAAAGCTCTGAAGCCTCTCTAGAAACAGGCCAGCAATCAAAATAACTTTGGGAAACCAAAAAACAACACTTTAAAAACACATTTTTGAAGACTAGAAGTATATAGCGCCTCACTCAACTCTTTTTATATCTTGGCATAAAGTTATCTGGCTAACAATTAAAACACCGATGGCAAAATTTAAGCGACTCAAACCAGTAATGCATCCAGTGCACAAATAACTTTAATGAGAAGGAAATTAATTCCTCTGGAAAAAGCACCAAAATTTGCTTTTGATTCTATTTTCTGCTTATAGCCAAGGAAGGTTGAGCTGCCGAGCTCTGAGCCACCTCCTCCAGTTAAGGATGAGCCCTTCTCATTCTTCTCCTGTGAAAGGACAGCAAGAAGTATTGATTGCCCCTTGATTTCTACCTTGTGAACAGCTGAACAACCTGAAATGCAGGAGAGTTCTGCACCTGCAGAAGGGAACTCAGCACTACACCAATTGTTTAATCAAAAATCAACAGGAAAATACTGGAAATCAGTTTAGGGGGTCTGAATTTTTAAAAAGAATTCTAAAAATAAGCCATGCTTAAATGTCTGTGTTGGTAATACTTCAATTTGATGCTCTACAAATAACCTCTCAAAACCAAAACTTTAAAATTTATGATTTGGGGGTTCGGTTTGTCTGAGTTTAACTGTTTACTCTTGTTTCAAGCTATTCTTTGCTGAATTCACCCTACACCACAAGCTGCTGTACCCATTAACCACAGACTCCCATTCTTTAAATTCAGGAGAACTACCTAGGAAGAACAAGGGAGGACTTAAACACATCCATGGGAACAAATGAGCAGACACTGAAATAACTCTATCCCATTCACATTGCCTAACAAAACAAGCACATCTTATCTTTCCTCTCTAGTTTATGGACTCAAAAAGAAGGTGTCAAGCAGTTGTTTCTGCTGGTTATTCAAATTTAAGCATTCCAGCTTTTCTGTATCCCACTAAGAAGAAAATAAATGGATAATTTTAACATTAACCTTCCCAGTTTTGAAGTTTCTCCACTTTAGAGGAGCATTTCTTAAGAGAAAATTAAGACCACCTTGAACACCTATGGAGAAAAGGCTGCACCAAACTCTATCCAGCAATCTTATCTCCTCCTTGTAGCAAAGCAGTGTTCAAATACTGTACTATACACATAAAGCATCTTCCCCAAATAATCCACTTACTATAGCACAGATTTTTTTTTTAAATAGGCTCGTATGACTTATTACATTTTAAAACATAATTGTTGCTTCTCTGGTATTGTCCAAACAAGCCATCAGATGCTCTAGGGTCCAAATTAAAAGTTGTATCAACAAGAGTAACAGCCAATACATCACTTATTTCCTCTGTTGTCACCTCCAACGCAAAGGAAACATCTGAGATGACACCTGACCCCCTTCCCTGCCACCCCATGTGCCACCCAATGTTTACACCCCCTGACTTTCATTTGGTCTAAATACCAAGAGTTAAACAGCAGGGGTGCACAGAAGGCAGTTATTTTAATTTAGCTGTCAGAGCTGCACCCTGGGAAGTCATTTTTACATCAGGATACAGCCCATCAGGCTACGCAGAACTGTTGAGTCTAAGCCCAGCCGACAAGGCTCCTCAAAGGCTGGCAGACAAATAAGGACAAGGCTGCAGACAGGCACCTTCAGAGACAAAACTCCATCCAAAATGACCCCGAGATGTCCTATCGAAGCCTGGGATGTCACCCCAGGGAAAGATTCACCTTCAGCATTGGATATCAGACAGCATCACAGCTAGACGGGACCAACAGCCAGCAAGCTACTGACAACAAGGCAGGCTTTGAAAGGGGAAAAGGGAAAGCACAAGCAAGATGTATTCAAAAGAGAGCTGAGCTTTCATGAGATATGCAGAACCATCAGGACTTCTACTCGCTGAAAATAAAGTGTGATGTGAGGTATCCCTCGATCCTTTGCTTCCCCCTGCATGCTCCTGTGCCTCAGCCCTGCACTCACCCCCCTCTGTGTTTAAAGACAAAACTATTCCAGCAGAAAGCCAATAAACTAGATGATAAAAAGATCCACTTCACTAAAATGGCAGAAAACCAGTAAGTACTAGAACTATGAAAAGCAAAGGGAGGGGCCACACAACTGGAAAGAAAGGAACAACAAGAGCTTGCCTTTTTGGCAGGCTGGCAGCTTGTGAGCCACCGCCTATAAGCACAGCTCTGAGATCCTCTCAGAGATGGTGCCTTCCTGACAGGGTGTCAAAAAGGTTCCCAAACAGGTGGAAAAACCAGCAAGGGACAAGTTATTCACAAAGCAAATATCAGAACATTTTATTTCCGTGACAGATGTTGCATCAGGACTCATTGAAAAGCCCACCATGTGTCTAGAAAGCTTTAACTGTGGACAGATAGATTACAAAAATCTAAATTATTTTTTAATTTTAAGCGAGGAAGTAATAACTGACAGTTATTGGTTCAAGGCTCCCCTTGATGAGAGCAACCACTAAGTCGCAGCCATCTGCTGTTTCCCAGATAACAGAATAACTATGAAAACCGACCCAGCCTGACGTTCCTGGACCACACAGCAGAGAAGCCATGAACTAAAGAGACCTCAACCCCAGAACTGCTCACCAAAGACACTCCTCCCCAAGCTTCCTCAAAGTGAGCAAGGATCATCGAGGAATGAATGAAAAGATAGGGCTAGAAAAGCCTCTGGGGTGACAAGACTTTGAAAAAAGACTCTGAGAGCCTTTCTTCTTGAGCAAGACTTAAAATCACTCAGGAGAGACGTCTGGGGGCAACAGCTTGCCCAACCAGACTCCCCACACAGACTAAACCAGGTCTAAAGATTGTACAACCAGGTTCATAAAGGCACAAGCCAGCACTGGAAACCAACCACCTCTGCAGCCGAGCTCTGCGGGAAAGTGGGAACCTGAGCCTGAAAAAACCCTTCTGGAGTCTCTGCTGTTACCAGCCAGGAAAAATTTCCTCAGCACAAGGCAGGTAGCTCTTCCCAGAGCGCTGAAAGCAGAACAGCCCCGCGAGGCACCCAAGGCACAGCAAAGCCAGCCCACCGAGAGCTCTCCCTCCCAGGAAGCCGCTGCCAGAAATGTGAATGGAAAGAGAAAGGCCCCTCTCCGGGGTGGGCCCCGGCCCTCACCGCCACCCCCGCCAGCAGCTCTCCGAGCCGCCCGGGCCTCCCGCACGGCACAGCGCGGGAAGCGTCAGCCTGCACACAAACCCCGTTTTTTAAACCCAAAACTCTGAGGGAAACAAGGACGGGCGGCCCGGGGCGGCGCTCGCCCCGCCGAGGAGCTGCGGTGGCGGTGGGGCCGAGGGGCGCGGAGCCCCGCTCTTTGTTCGCCGCCGCGAGTAGGCCCGGCCCGGCCCGGTGCGCGGCCCTCACCTCCCGGACGTCCTGCAGGCACTCGAGGACGGCGAGGTTGTTGGCCCAGCTGTGCTTGGAGCAGAGCCGCACCACGTCCTCCCGGCACACCGCCTCCTCCGACAGCTTCCACCCGCTGCCCGAGCCACCGCCGCCGCTGCGGGAACTCCGCTGGCCCACTGGGGCCGGCCCCGCTACTTGCACCGGTAAGGCCATGGCGCCGCCAACCGGGGGGCCGCCGCCGGGAGCGGGGCCGCCCGCCGCCGGCC
>VYZX01027370.1:216988-241795 GCA_013401335.1 Brachypteracias leptosomus | reverse complement strand
GCCGCCATCGCAGCCCCGCAGCGGCCCCCGCAGCCCGTCAGCCACGCAGGACGGCGCCTGGCAAGCTGGGGAGGCAGCGCTGGTGGCAGGGGATGCAGGAGATGTGCCCCAGGACCTGCGCCCCAGGACCTGCTTATGCCTCTGGGAAGGCAGCTCAGCCCTGTGCCTCTCACAGCAGGTGTCCAGAAGCTGTGGGCAGTGTTTACCCTAAATCTCTTGGTTCTTACCTGTGAAACAGAGCTCACAGTGCTCTCCTCTTCAGAGGGACATTGTGGAGAGTCAATGACAGTGTGAGAAGCTCTGGGATGCCCTGGTGATGGAATCATAGAATCATTTTGGTTAGAAGAGACCTTTTAAGATCATCAAGTCCAACCATTAACCCAGCACTGCCAGGGCACCACTAATCCATGTCTCTCAGCACCACATCTCCATGGCTTGGAAACCCTTCCAGGAATGGGGACTCCACCACTGCCCTGGGCAGCCTGTTCCTCAACATCCTCCTTGGAGTGAGGGGCCCAAAACTGGCCCCAGGATTCAAGGGGAAACCTTCCCAGTGCCAAGTACAGGGAGATGAGAATGGAGAGAAACATGCTCCTGGAAGAGTGATCTTGTTCCCAAAGCAGGATCTGCAATGGCTGATCCCATTATAGATGGGATCTACAAGTTCCTCCTAGGGTAATAAAGGGAAGATGGATACTGACTATGGTGATGGATACGCTATATGCAATGTGTGCAACCACATGTCAGAGCAGCATTTCGGTAATGCCTCAGCCCCCTCCACCCCAGCAGCCAGACTTCTGAATTTCACAGAAAAAAAATGTGTCCAGGTGCTGGGGTGGCAGCAGCAGCAGGACACAAGTCCCACCACCAGTGCAGCAAACAGCTTCTCAGGTGCTCTCCCAGCAGCAGGATCTCTCCAGACCATCTCGCAGCACCCTCCCAGTATGGGCTTGCCCCAGAATCTCAGCTTTGCTTCCAACAGCAGATGGAAACGGGACAGGGAGAATCCCATCACAATTCCTCTGCCTGGTTGATTCCAGGAGCGGTTTGAGTGTCACACTCGGACATGACGCTTGGGAAAGTAGCTTTTTGGTGGCACCCAGGGAAAGTGGCTTTGGGGTGGCATCCAGGGGCCCTGCAGCTGTGAATGCTTAAAAACAACAGCCAGCAATTCCAGGCAGTGCTTGGCAGCCCCTTTGGCTCAGCAGAAGTTGTTTGAAGAGCTCGCCCAGCTCCAGAGCTGCCTCCACTCCTTCCTCCATTGCAGGACAAGGACGGAGGGGAGCTGCTGAGCTGGGTTCCACCTCCCTTCTCCATCCCACACCCTTGGGAGCTCTCCAGAGAGTCTTTTTTTAACGAGCAGCCCACATCTTTCTGCCAAGCTTCCCGTGCTCAAGGGAAACTTCCTCCCAGCCTTGGATTTTACCATCCTGCATAATCTGCCCTAAATCACTGTGTCCACGCAGCACCTTAAACAAGGAGGAGTTTTTTCTGTGTGCACAGCGACATCTCTGTCCATGGAACAACCCCAGGGCCTCGCTGCAGCTGCAGCCCCTCGGTGGAAATTTCCTTATTGCCACATTTTAAGGATTTTACCCTCCAGGCTCTCAGGTGCTGGGTGGTGCTTTAAGTCCTTCTGGGAAGCCTCTTGCTCCTTCCCAGCAATGTCCTCATCCTCCAAGCTCACTGCTTTGGGGAGGAGAAAAGCTCTTCCTCAGTCCGTGCAGAGGAGCTGCTCCAGTTTTTAACTAGATACAGACCATGCAGCCACGGGTATTTCTCTGAATCTCAGCTCAGCCTCCACACACTGAGGCCCCTCACACACTGACTGGCTCAGCTGCCTCCCTCCAACCTTTGGATCCCCAAAAATTCAGCACTACCTTTCCCAACTGATGGTCATCTCCTTAAACAAATGCTTCCAAGGAGGATAAATACTCCCCACCCTCAATCCTAGGTTCGGTTTTGGGCCCTTCCTCCAAGTACACTGAAGGGCTGCAGCATGTCCAGAGAAGGGCAATGTAGCTGGGGAAGGGTCTAGAGCACACATCTGGTGAGGAGCAGCTGAGGAATAATTTATTCCTGGCAAGGGTTGTGACAGGCTGTCCCAGGCTGCCCAGGGCAGTGGTGGAGTCCCCATCCCTGGAGGGGTTTCCAAGCCATGGAGATGTGGTGCTGAGGGACATGGTTTAGTGGTGCCCTGGCAGTGCTGGGTTAACTACAGGATTTGATGATCTCTTCTAAAACAAAAATGATTCTATGAAGTTGTGGAAAAACAGCAGTTTTCCTTATCAGCCTCCTGAATGTCAAGCACAAGGGGAGCTCCATGCCCCTTAGGCATAACCCTTCCTCCAGCCCGAGGTGACACGGGTGCTTTTCACAAGAGTGATGCTGTTGCCACATCTCTGCGGGAAGCCCCAGGTCGCTCCTGCAGAGCTGCTGCTCCCCCTGGATTCACACAGCTCGTGTTGCAGTTCCCACCTTTACAAAAAAACCCCTGGCCTTTTCCCAACCCTTCCTCCAACCTCTCATGATTCTTTCCCAATCCCACTTCTGCCTTCCCAAGCAGCCCATGCTGGTCCCAGTTTGACACTGTCGGAAGTGTGGGGGGCTCACTCCCCCTTCTGCCACTGGCAGAAACACCAAATTGGATGTGATGCAGGACTAAAGCCCCTGGACCCTCACATTAATTATGCTTCACTGGGGGGAATAATCACTGAAATTAGTTCCAGGCACTTTTGACTAGCACAGGCTGGACATTTCCTGGTACCTGCTGAGTTTGTCCTGAGGATTACTTGAGCATTTCAGGGCATAGTTCCCCAAACTCCTCTAATTTCTTTTGCCGCTTTAAGGCACTATTTTGCAAGAGATGGGGTAGAAGCAACACCCCACCTGCTCTCAGTGCTCTCAAGATGCTGCTACAGCTCCAAGATTTATCCATGAAGCTCCTGTACCAGGGCAGGAGCTTTCTATGGGCATCCCTGCAGGAGCACACAGTGCTCTGGCAGACCAGGGTGCCCACAGCCCATCTTCTTCAGCAAGAAGTGATGCGAGCATGGGGCATTTCTGCCTTGTCAGCAGTACCTCTAAATATCTTTAACTATTTACAAAGCAAATAAACAAAGGTAAATACTGTTATCTTAACTCAGAGAGTCTGTTTACACCGAAAGGCTTGACTTTGTGGGCTGAGAATGCTCACAGGGGACAACAGTTCTGCTGCCAAGGTGCTGCACCCTCCTCTGCTTGATTTGGCAGGATTAGGGCTGCAGCTAGACTCAGCTGCTGGAGGGCAGGAGGCTCTGCAGAGGGACCTGGCCAGGCTGGATTGATGGGCCAAGGCCAATGGGGTGAGGTTTGACAAGGCCAAGGGCTGCGTCCTTCACTTGGATCACAACAAGCCCCTGCAACACTCCAGGCTGGGGGAAGAGTGGCTGGAAAGTGCCTGGTGGAAAAGGACCTGGGGGTCTAGAGCACAAGTGTGGTGAGGAGCAGCTGAGGGACCTGGGGGTGTTGAGCCTGGAGAAAAGGAGGCTCAGAGGAGACCTTCTGGCTCTCCACAACTCCCTGAAAGGAGGTTGGAGCCAGGTGGGGTCGGGCTCTTCTCCCAAGGAACAAGCTGACGTGGTGCTGAAGGACAGAGTTCAGTGGTAACCTGTTAGTGCTGGGTTCCTCCTTCGTTTCCCCTCTCCTCTTTCTTCTCCCTGAACTCCTTTTCCTCATATTCTTCCTCCTCCATAAACCAGCAGCCAGCCAGGTCTGCTGAGGGAGTTACTGCCTTGCTGAAAAATCTGCTAATCCACATCAGCAGAAAAACTTGCCACATCTCCTCACAAACCAAGAAGGACTAAACCAAATTCCCCTGGGATGCTCTGGCTACCTCAGTGTACCAAGCTTCAGCCTAAGATGCTTGTGTCTCTCACTGCATTGCCTGATTTTAATTTGATTTGGTTCAGAACACACCAAATCACCACTTTTCCACCCTCCAGGAAGCAGAGCCAGAGCCAAGCAAGGTCCTGGTGTGGCGTTCACAGCAAGCAGTACCCACTTCTCCACTCATGCTTTTTTAGTACTACCTTTTGTCATCATTTTTGATTATATTTGTTGAAATCTCACCTCAAGCCTGATTTTAAATGAACTGAAATGAGGAAAGGCACTCCCCTGCAGCAGCCTGGAGAAAAAAAAAAAAAAAAAAAAANNNNAAAAAAAAAAAAAGAGTAAAAAACACCTGTGCAGAGCCAAGAGCAAGACCCCGTGCAGGGGCTGTGGTGCTGCCCGGCTGCACCTCTTTGCCTCGCACCAGATTTACCACAGGAGGTGCCAAGGGGCCGCCCTGTTCCATGATAACAAAATCTTCCCAGAGACAGCAGCAGAAATAGTCACAGAGCAGCTTCTTGCCTAAACCACCAGTGAAACAGCTCAGCCTCCAACAACAGCTGCCTTGCCTCGTGCAGAGACACCCATTTTTTTTCCTTCCTTCCATCCCAGAACCTGCCCCTTTGACTCCAGGCAGAGATGAGCAAACATTGCATTAACACATCTGCCCTTTCCAACAGCCCTCGCTGCCCATGGCTTTCTGCACACAATTTAGGTGCTCCCTCCTGGAGCCTGCTGCAGACCTGTGACCAGGACAGTGTTACAACGTTCTGCACATCTCACATCTTCACAGATTGTCTTAAAGCTCTGGATTTGAAAACAGAGAGAACATTAAAGCAGCACCTGCCATTATTATTTTAATAACATTTAATACATTTGTACCTCTTATTCCTGTAGGGTGATATCAAGTAGAAAAGGAGCACTACCTAGAGAATAAAAAGCTGATTTAAAATCCTTTTCCTGTGTATGTTTAAAATTTTCCCTGAGGGGAAAGAGGGTTTGCAGTTGTCTGAGCATAAGAGATGCCCCAGAATAGCTGAGAACAAGCAGTTCATTGCACCAAGCCACCAGAACCCAACCTGCTCCTTCTGGTTTTAACTGGTGATACTGGAGCTGACCTCACAGCATTATTCCCACTAACCCTTCATTCCTGATAGAATCATTTAGGTTGGAAAAGACCTCTTAGATCAAGTCCAACCTTCATCCCAACATCTCCCTGACCCCCTAGACCACATCCCTCAGTGCCACATCTACTCATTTTCTGAACCCCTCCAGGGATGGTGACTCCACCACCTCCCTGGACAGCCTGGTCCAGTGCCTGACCACTCTTTCAGTAAAGAACTGATGGTTGTTAAAATGCCAAAGCCTCACACCAGTGGGTTTATTTCTAGTTAAAAGGCTGTGGGAGGTGCACAGCCTGACTGCTCAGCCCTATCCCTTCCCTGGTCAGAGCAGCAAGGCTCACTGAAGACTCCCCAGCCCCTAAAATTCTGTTATTTCAAGTTGAAGCTCAGCAGGACCTGGAAGCAACAGAAAGCCCCAGAAATCTCACCTGGTTGTGGGGATGCCTGTTCATCTTCACCAAGTACACAGCGTGAGACTATTTTTCAAGTACAGCAGCACCAGTTCTATTTGATAACTATAAACATTTTATTTATGCTGTATATAAAAATAGATGAACAAAATACTATAGAGAAAAGTATAAAGTTAGGCAGAGATCTTCTCAACCTTGTTTTTTAGGACAGGATTACACTCTGCAAGCCCCAGACTTCTGAAAATCAATCAGTTCTGGCAGTATCTGAAGAGGATGGACACTGAGAACACGGCCAGAGGCAGAGCTCTGCTGAGGGAAGCTATTCCAGCACAGGGAGCTCATCCTGCAGCTTCCAGCATCCTTGCAGGTTTTCTTTTGTTAAACATCAAATGAAACTGAAGTCCTGTTTCATGATCTGGCGTGGAGAGAAAGGTTCTGACACCCCTCAGCATATTCCAGGGGGTAAGAGCCTGCTGCATGACCCCTGACCTGCAATCCCACCCCGCGGGCTCTGATTTACACACACTGGTGAGTCCACAGCACACTCACAAATACAACATGAGTGGTTGGTGAGCTGGCAGCTATGATGTAAGGAAGGCAAAAGGTCAGTGGAAGCGAGCTGATGTAATCCCCGAGGTTCCACCAGTTCCTCAAAGGGGAAAAAAACCCAAAACCCCACATAAAAAGCAGCCAATATTTCTTTCCTGAGGTACTGGCAACAGCAGAAAAATCATCTCCTCCTCTTCACTCTCTACTTCTCTGGTTTTGCTTTCCACAACCAAACTGTCCAAGTTTGCTTGCAGGAGGAGAAGGGGAAGGAAATGGGGACAGAGAATTAAGGAATACAGTGCAAATTATACACTCATGGGGAAAAAACCCAAACAAAAAAGGTTCTTTGTAGATTTTCCAAGTCTGTTCTCTCCACAGTTACAAAACAGGGTCTGTCCTCATCAGGGAGGAACTGCTGACTGACCCCAGACCTTCAAAAGAACGTGGAGTATGTTCCTTGACATGGTGAACTTGCCTTTGTACCGAGCCAGATGCTGGTATCACCAGCTTTTCATCACCTGGCAATCACAGCAGTGCTCCATGTGTAAGTGCAGCAGGACTCTGACTCTCAGATCATGTTCCTCTTATTTTGCTGATCCCCAGAAGAGATTTGCCAAGTCCCTGTGCTGGATTCACACTGGGAAGGAAAAAAAAAAAAAAAAAGGTGCAGCAACACATGCTGGAGACAGTCCCAAGAATTATTGCTGTGCTGAGGCGGCTCGTGGAGTTTGACTGCAGAAAATTGACCAAAAAACTAAGGACAGACCTAAAAAGGAAGATGAAAGAAGGGAATTGCTCCAGGCTCCAGCACATCCCAGCTCCCGCCCACTAGTGCTACAGTGGTTCCTGTCTCATGTAAGCAGCCCATGCAGGACAGTAGAGCATGGGCTGAGTGGTGGTGTAAGGCTGATCAGCAGCATGTTTGGAAAGTCTCTGTGACTGGGTGGGGACCTCTTTCACTCCCACTTGTAGATCTTCACCATACTCTCAGTCAGGGTGGCCAGGAGGTGGGTTTGATTGACCTCCAAAGGGCAGATATCCATCACAGGCAGGTCAGCCTGCAGCTTCTGCAGCAAGGAGCCACTGCCAGCATCCCAAAGCTGTGGGAAAGAGAAGGTCAGGGACTGCGGGGTTCTCCCCTCTGCACCAAAACAGAGCTTCCTCTCTAGAGAAAGGACTTCCCTCAAGTTCCTTATGGACCCTTTCTCTACTTTCACACCTTGCTTGGGTGTGTGTACATGTCACCCTGTGTGCCCTCTCCTCCAACCCTGACTCATGCAGCCTCTTATCCATCCTCTGCATGCAAGCTGCTGTTTCATCTAGAGCACAACCCTTCTCCTCATCCTCCCTGTCATTCCCAAAGCACCTGCTTCCACCCCTCTCAGCACCTACCACATTCACTGTCCCACCAAGCCCATTTCCACCAGAATGCTGTGACTGATACAGCTTCTCTCCCAAGAATTGCAATAACCCCCAACATGGCACCAAATGGAACGGGAGATACCAGGGCAGATTTTGATGCTTCATCACCAGCACACACAAAGACGCTGCCATCATCCTCCGGGCTCTGGAAAATGGCGTTCTTGGTCAGCAGCTTGCAGGTGGGCCCAGCACTGAAGGTCTGAACAGGGTTAGAATAACATACCACGTCTTCTGAGGCCCCTGTCAACGGGCTGCAGGTCAGCTCCATCATCACACAACGCACACGTGGGTTATTTTTACCTGCGTGGCAGAAGAAGGGAACCTTTGGAAATACAATTGCAGACAAGTTTTAACTGTGGAAATACAAGCAACCCCGCCCGGCAGCTGCCTCCTTGTGTCCTCAGCCAACTCTTATCTCAGTGTGGATGCTTGTTGCTCCATCTAGGGCAGGTTCTACACCTCTGCTGAGCCCTCAGCACCAAAGGTGCTGTTGAACTCCGGCTGGAGCAGCCATGAGGAGCACGCTGGGGGTGGGTGTGTGCTGTTACGTACTCGGCCTGTACGTGGCGAGGCAGTGCCGTGTGTTGATCTCCGTTTGAATATCGATGCACCCCCCAGGTTCCAGGGGCAGGTGATGAGGCCGGTAGGAGTTGCCAGCTTTCTGTTCCCAAAAGCAGGCTCCTTCCAAGGTCCCAGCTAGTATTCCACCGTAAGGCAGCGAGGCTGAGGCCACGCGGGGCAGGTAGGACAGTGAGACCATGGGGCACCTGAAAGAGCGATTGGCAGGACTCAGCACCTCCGAGCTCCATGCTGCAAAGAGGGACTAAGCAGGGTACGAGATGGTTCTTCAAACAGACCTCCACGGGGTTTGTCAAGAGTAAATGAAATTCAACATAGCTACTGAGCCTTATGGTTTAAAGAAGCATCAAACAGCACAGATCAGATGTGTGTAAATCAGCATCTGATTCCCTGAGCAGGGCAGATAGAGGCACCAGCATCTCACACCTTTCTAATCTATCCTTTCTGAATTAAATACAAAACTCAGCTCCAAACCAAAGTGGGTCCATTTCTGACCACTGAGTGCCTTAAAGATGCAGAGGCCAAGCACATGTATTAAGTTCTCCACATACCATGCAGCCTTAGGAGAGACTTCTCACTTCTGTGCTAAATTTGAATTTTTGAACAGGAGAGTCACATAAAACAATCTGAACTCTTACAAGTGCTGTGTGATTTATGGAAGAAGTTATGTTTAGCTTAGAGTATATTAGAGAAGTGCAGAGGAATGAAAAACCTTTCTGCCATACCTGGATTTCTGAGGGACTAGCTCCTGAACGTGAGAGTTTGTGTCTCTCAAATCATAAATCATGATGGATCCATTGACCAAGCCAGCGTAGATGTAGTTTGTGTCATCCAGACACCAGCAGCAGCTCCAGACAGGCCGGCCCGTGTTGTATGTCTGCACTACAGTGTTTGTTGCCAAGCTGCAGAAGAAAAGCAAAGTGTTGGCCCACAGCACAAGCAGCCACTGATGGGAAAAAAAGCCTAATTAAGGTAAGCAAACCCAGCTTTTAAAAAGTCTTCAGACACAAGCATCTCTCTTCAGACTGAATTCTGAATTAACTCCTCCTTTGCTCCAGACACAAATCTGGAAAATCTAGACAGAATAATCACTTGTATATTGTCAAGGGATTTAGAATTCTTCCAGGCTGGTGCTTCCTTTTCCAGATTGGTCTTTGGAGACTGGGAAAGGAAATCTCAGCACTGTGTTACTGGAAAGGGAATGCTAAATTACTTTTCTAGAAGCAATTAAGAGAAGTGACTCTGGTGTAATCCTGTAATACCACACATTCCTGAGATCACAGGTTCATCTCTTCAGATTACAGCTCTTATTAATTGTTTCCCTCTTTTCACACGAGGCCAACAGCACTCAGGCCTCAAGAGAACCCAATTTAAGCAAGAATGAGACAGCAAGTAGGGTGAAGACAGTTGAGAACACATTCCTTTTTAGAAACTCCATTTGTGGAGGGACGACGAGGGGAAGATGACGAGGGGCACAGACCAGAACAGCAGATGAAGTTGGTGTTGGATTAGAATGTATCTACCAAGGAAAGCTTTGTTGACACAGGCTCAGCACATGGAGGAGAACAGTGTGAGACAGAAGACAGCATGCAAAGTAACTCTGGTAGCCTTCACAACACACGGGTTTCTCCCTGGGGCAGGCGATTCTGCTCACAACTCCAGAGAAGCAAGTAATTGCTCCCAGGGAAATACAAGGGGAACAACCACAAAGACAAACCTGGCTGGGGAAAACTAACAGGAAGCTTGATATCAGAACAGTGAGCGGTTCAAAACAACAGGAAAAAATTAGCACTGTGACTTTGTTGGGCTACTTGAAACACTTGGAAGCCAGAACAGGAGATAAGGATAATTCCTTCTGATAGGATGACAATGAAATGAAAAAAGAAAGAGAACCAAAAGGGGACTGTTTCAGAGGAAGACTGAAAGAAGTATGAAGATGCTGGTGAAGCAAGCACTTAACTCCAAGACACTCTGGGATCAAGAAAATGCAAGAGAATCACAAGTTTGGATGCAGCCAAGCAGGCAGGTGTGGAGTGTTTGAGCAGATACTGTGATGAAAACCCACTTTCCAGATTAAACTATGAGAAGAGTACAAACCTCATCAGATAGCAATCTGACATGCTGACTTGAGCATCAGGGACAGAGAGTTTTGTTTAATTTTAACCAGTCCAGCAAACATTTCAACATGGTAACAGGAAAGCAACATTCTCTACGTTTTTGTTGCAGGATTAAGTTCTCTTCATGGCTTCACTCATGGGAAAGAACTGGGACGAACTGGCCAGACACGTATCCTGCCTAACCCTGTACTGACTGACAGCCAGATATGCATACAGGTGTTAATATAACTCAATAATCAATCAGCCAAAGTTCTGAAGCAGCTTAAGCTTCAGGTTGAAGAGCAGCAGAGTGCCAACAAAACACACTCATAGGCTATAAATTTTAACAGGACTGGCCAGTTTTCTCTCAGCCTCTGCATAGTCTTCAACCCACTGCTTTAAATCTCTACAAGCTCTAGAGAACCTGTGTTCTTCTAGCTCATGGTTAACAATGCTCTCTACACGTTTTACATCCCAGATGAATTCCATGCTTAGCAGAAGAGTGAAATCAGAGAAACCAACATCAGCACAGGGAACAAAGTGCCCAACCTAAACAGCCCTTGTTTCTGTTTCAGGCCATACAAGTTCCCATGCTCCACATCTTGGTTGTCTGTTGCTGCAGGGAGCAGACAACAAGTTTCACATCTATACATTATGCTACATTTGTTCTCAACACAACTTGGTCAATCTGTTCTGAATTACTTGTTTTCCATCAAGTTCTCCATGGGAAAAGTATCACAGACAGCTAGCTCCATAACACTTCCACATAAAAGATCATAGAATCATGGAATGGTTTGAGTTGGAAGGGAACTTTAAAGCTCATCTAGTCCAACCCCCCTGCAGGGAGCAGGGACATCTGCAACTAGAGCAGGTTGCTCAGAGCCCCGGCCAACCTCTCCTGCAATGGTTCCAGGGATGGGGCAGCCACCACCTCTCTGAGCAACTTGGGATAGGGGCTCACCACCCTCAGCATAAAACATTTCTTCCTTCTCTCTAGTCTAAATCTCCCTCTTTCGGTTTAAAACCATCACCCCTTGTCCTGTCACAATAGGCTCTGCTCAAAAGTCTGTCCTCATCTTTCTGACAGGCCCCTTGAAGTCCTGAGAGGCCCCAAGAAGGTCTCCCTGAAGCCTTCTCTTCTCCAGGCTGCACAAGCCCAACTCTCCCAGCCTGGCCTCCCAGCAGAGGGCTTCCAGCCCTCCCATCATTGCTGGGGCCTCCTCTGGCCCCGTTCCACCAGGTCCATGTCTCTGCTGTGCTGAGGACTCCAAGATCCAAAAGCATGAACAAGTCTTTCCCTTTGTTAATTCCCACATGCAGACCTGGTCTCATCTCAGCAGCATCTTTTGGAAAACAGACGAGCAAGCGCTGCAAGACATTTCCAGTGACACAGAACAAAAGACAGTCCAATCTGTTGCACAGAGCAAGACCTGGCTGGGCCAGGCTGTTCCCTGCAGCAGGGCTTACCTGGTGAGTTTGAGAGTGTTGTCCAGAGCAGCAGAGAGGAGCAAGCCATCTGCTCGGCTGCTGAAAGCCAGCCCTCGAATCTGCTTGCTGTGGATGGGGATGTACTGACTGCTCTTCAGGTCGGCCACGCTCATCATCTTAACCCCACAACCTGTCACAGGAAGGTAGAGCTGGTTATCCCAAAGCAGCACATGTGTAGAACTATCAATTCTATGTCAGAACTATCACATCTGAGATGAAGCCCGTGGTGGGATGAACTCGTACAAGTTATTTGCTGTTCTGGATAAGAAAGGGCACAAATAGTTCTTTAGCTCAAATGGCAACAGGGCTAAATCCTTATGGATGTCAGCCAGCAAGAGCAAACTCCATCCCAGCATTACAGTTCCTGTTACAAGAGCCTGCTGCTCTTTAGGCAGTCTCTTCAAAGCCATTCTTGCTGAGATAAAAGAACACACAGTAGGATTACATGGCTATTAAGAGAACAAGCATCACTGCAAAGAATGGTTACAGGTGAACTTAACCTGTGTGCTACAAGAGGCCCCACAAAGCCTCCGTTCAGGGATTTGTTCTCTGGCTCCAAAAGGCAGAGAAATAAGGTCAGCTGAATGTAGAAAACAATTTTGTTATGCCTCGATATGGCATGTGAATCTTAAAACCATTACCCAAATAACATCAGTTTCATCATTCAGAAAGCACTGAAGTACTCTGCAAACAAACTCTCAGATTCCTGACCTTACTTTGATTTCACTGAAGTTGGCACTGATCCCTTGCCCCCAGCCACAACAGTGAGACAACCAGGGCTGCCCATGGCCTCTTGGCTTCCTATTTCCTCACTGGAAACAGTGCTCCTAGCAGTCATATTAAAAAAGGTTTTGGTTTTTCTTTTATTTTTAAAAAGCACTGGCAAATCAGCTGCATGTAAATCAATCCACCTGCAATTTAGGGAGCAATGTTCCTCCCTCAAGCACTGGAAGCTCCTCCCCAGGGCCTAGTGCAGTGGACAATTGTTCCTTAGTCAGACCCACCTTTCAAGGAGGACCAGACACTCCTTGGATGGGGCACTTCAGCAGAAGAGCCAGAGACTCTTTGCTGGGATTCTGCTGTGGAGGTGACAGAGGAACAAGCTACCTTGCTAGGCAGAAGCCACCAGTGCAAAGGCCAGATGAACTTCAGGGAGCCCTACAAACATTCCCAGTTTACAAGGCACACACAAAGGTCAAGCAGAGAAGCAGGGAGCAAGTAAAAAACACATTTAACTTTCACCTATGAACCCCCCAATCTCAACTGGCTTCATTACCAGGAATAAATGTAGACTGTGGAGAAGGCTGTGACACCACGAGGCAACTCAGCGAGTCACAGTATGCCATCACTCTGCAGTTCCCTGTGGGAGACACCACAAAGACCTTCTCCAAGTGGTACTTGCGCTGGCTCTGACTGGCAGGGAGGCTGCTGGGGAGGCAGGGCCGGGAGCTGCCGGGTTGCTGAGCACCACTCCCTTTGTACTGGGCCACCAGAGCCTTCAGCTCCTGCAAAAGAAAAGACCCAAAGAGCTTGAATGAGTCACTAGAGAGGTAACCTTCTGGGCTATCTGCTCCTGATGCTCCAACTGTACTTCTTCTCTGATAAAGAGGGAAAATATGGTCCTATTTCCATGCTGTTCCTGAAATACTGGATTTCCAAGTACACTGACTATGACAGTGAGCAATAAAAGCACTTAAATGCTACTTAAGCTCTGGTAGAACATACTCAGAGTCCACTACTGTATGTCTGAGACTCCATGGAAGAAAGGACTCTTGAGCAATACAGAAAAGCCAAAACAATTCTTACCAGATCAATGCTGTTTAGAAGAGAATGACCTGCCAAGTTTTACAGGCAGCTAAACCACAGGAGAAAGTCAATTAAAACCATTTTCCAGGATTTCCAGCATGCCCCATAAAAAAAAAAAAAAATAATTTAAAAAGCGCCCAACTTTCAACAAAGGGCGTTGCAGGAAACAAGTCAGTCTATTTAATGAAGATGACCCTGTTCTTGTAAACCCTGGGCAGCAAATTCCAGGAACAACACAACTCTCAAGAGCTCCAGCCCTGTTTTCTACCACCTCCTCCTCCTCCCTCTTCCTCCACGGACGCCCAGCAGAGATGTAGTCAAGGATGTTCCACCAGCAACAAGGCATTCCCAGAATTCCTCTTTCCACAGGCATCCTCAGGGTTGAGGTGGGCATGTGAGCAGGGGCACCAGAATTTTGGGAGTCAACTAAATGCCCCCCAGAAAGCATTTTGACCAGCTGGTTGTAACCCAAGGGCAAACCCAGTCAGTGGAGAGCCCCAGGGATACCAGCAGGACTGCATATATTAAGAAAATTACTGCTTGCCTACTGTTGTCTGAGCAACATGGGTTGTGCTTCAAATGCAGTGCAATTTTTAAACAATTAAGGGCCATGAGAGCAATATTATGAATATATTAGTAGTTTGCCAGCTAACTTCACTATTGAACCAGCCACGATCACTTAACTCATGTCTGTGCAGAGGCAGCACTTCTCAAAGGGGCAAGATCAAAGATCAAGCTCTGCATTAATAGTTATCATCAAGACCTCTAACTTTTGGAAGTCACTCAAGAGAAGAGCAATTCTGAGATGTTACAGAGGTCTGACCTGTTCTGCATTGAGCACTTTGCAAATTCCCCAAGGGAATAACCAAAAAAAAAAAAAAAAAAAAATCAGAAGTTGAAGACTTCAGATGATCCCTTTAGAGCAAGCAGAGACAAAATATCCTGGGGAGGAAGAAGAGGTGTGGGGGTTGCCAGGATGCTTATGATGAAATTTAGCTCCAGGCTTTGAGTAAGCAGTCAGTGAAAACACTTAGAAATAATGAGGTTATTAAATTTTTTTTCATTAAAAGTCACTTTCTTCTAAAAGGCAGGAGGATATCACCACCATTGAGGATCAGAAGAGAATAAAATTATTTGTTGCTCTGGGAAATTTACCAAACTCTCCTTGTCACCTGCACTCAACAGTCAACTTTTACCCAAGTTATTAAAAAGGAAGCCAGGCAATTAAAGCCACATGGACTATTAGTGCAATGTTTACATTTAAACACAAGGAAGAAGCCAGCTGAGTCAGGAAGTCTTCCTGGAGACCCATTACCAAGGTGATTAAAACTGTTGGGCTGCAGAACAAATTCCACTAACTGTGCTTAAAAGAGCACTTTTTTGGTAACTTTAAGTCTCTCTCTCCCTTTAAGAGGCTTTGCAGAATTTTCCTGACACCTGGTGTGAAGTAAGGGCCTTGAGGGCATGTGCTCTGTTCAGATTAGGTATTAGGGAAAAAACCCAACCAAAACTTCTCAGGAAGGATGATCAAAAAATGGGATGTCCAAGGAGGATGTGTGACCTGCTTGCAGACACTGTGACAGTGCCCTCAACAACCCAATGCTGACGTTACCCAACTAGGGCTGGGCTAGAAAATTCCAGGGGCCTTTCCAGCCTCAGCAATTCTATGCAAGTAGTTGCTTTACTAGATGACCTCTAAGACAAGGGGCTTGTTAGGCACATCAAACTTGAGACTTAGTCCAGGCTTCCTGCTGATTTTCTCCTCCCCAGATTGTTTTACTTTGAGTTTATTCATAGTATGAAGAAGCACCTTAAAATCTCTTCCAGCATTCACGTTATCCACTACAGGACAGTGATGAATGCAGCATAAATACTGAAACAGAGCTCTAAAGAACACAGGGCACTTAATCTTTATAACTTGAAGTCAGTTAGACTGGATACTCAATCATTTAAGACCAAAAAATTGCAGGAGGACATCGTGGACCTGCAGGTTTTATCTTTTTCGTATTTTTCTTAAGCCAAAGTTTGAAGTGGCTGAATTTTCTTAGGCAGTCTGATAAGCATACAGCTTCATGCAGGAATTGAGGCAAGCAATTTATAAAGCCTTATCTTACGTCACACAGGAAAAGTTCAGCAAAGAAGATGTTACTTAATGTTCAGACATGAATAGCCAAGGCTATAAAAAGTCCAGAAGAAGTAGAGAAAAGCATAAAATTAAGTGAATTAAGAGTGAGAGTAGATATCATCTACTTCATACAACAGGAGAACAGCAAATTGCTATCAAACAGGCTCTTGGAAAAGCCAGCACTGGTGGAACATGCCAGAATTCAGTTGGGAGCACCAGTAAAGTCCACAATTTATAGGAATCCTGAAAAAGCAGCTGTGATGGGTTACAAAATGTCACAGTATTGCCTAAGCCAGAAAGGAAGCAGTTGTTTAACAGCCAGTCATTTACTTTCAGTAATTTGTATTCCAAGGGGACAGAGGTGTCACTCTGAGGCTGTCAGCCCATGCATACAGCCTACCCTCTTGACAGCCCACATCTCATGAAGGTGCTCCAGTAGAATGTTGGCTGACCTTCACAAAAAATTAGGGGTTTCCTGTTGTTTCCTTTTGGTTTTGCAAATAGCCACAAGTTCACAAACCACTTCTCAAAGGCTCTTGAGTAACTAGTGATAACAGGTCCTGTGGTGGGTTTACTGGAGAGATTTTCAAAGCTTATTTTGATGCAGCTGAGAGAAAGATGAGGAAAAGTTTGGTGCTGTGTTACCAGCCTTTTCCAGTCACAAACCTGAGGAGGAACCTGCAATATCAGCAGCCAAAGCACTCTACTGCTAAGCTGTACTTACAGCTTTGATTAAGTCTTAGAAGCACAAAATAAAAGGTCAGTGCTATGTAGGATGCGTGAATATGCCAGCCTGGGATGTTTAGGATGCTCCTGATGATTCACCAAGTGAGTTTACTACATCTTGCTGCTATAAAAAATGGAAGCCTGTCTTCTCTCCTCAAACAACGGGTTGAAGAGAAAGGTAATCCTCCTTGTATTAGTAGCACAAGACTCACCTGAACTTGCTTGCAGAGTTTGCTGCACTCATCTGTCAAAACCTGCAACTGGAGTCGGCTCTCCGCGGATTCCAGCTCTGCCTGTCTCCGTAACATCTGCTCCTTTTCTAAAGAGCTGGAAGGAAAAGCAACCCTTAGGATGAGGTATTATCTGGGATGCTTCTCTGGGCTGTCCACTCTTGTCCTCAGGCAGTCCAACACAAGTCCTGTTCAGGTAAACTCAGAAGTAACAGAAAATCTGGTACCACGCTCATCCAGTTCACCCACCTCGAGATGTTCTCAAGTTATGCAATTGTGCTGAATGACTCACTCAAGTATTGTTCCACAGGAACAACAGCCTTTCTCCTCACCCTCTCAAATTTAGTAGAGGGGAAGAGAAATCAGGTGCTTTTTCCCCTACAGAAACAGTTTAGCAAATTCTACACCATCCATGTCCATGTAATATACCATGTCAGTAATACAGCAAGTCCCATGGCAGCGAGATCTTCAAGCTTGTTTCTACTACTAGTAACTAATTTAGTATTTAAGGAAAATCTCTGTAATGGAAATAGAGGAAAAATTCCCTGCACAAGCCCATACAGAAGCTATACTTACTACCTCACCTTGAGCCTAAAGTGCATATGCACCATCTAGCAGCAGCAGTCTTGATAACACACTTAAAGTTCTTTCCTATAGGCTTTACATAGGAAGGACTAGTTAGAGCAGAGCAGAAACACCAGCATTCCTTAATTATCTGTACATTTAGGTCTATAACATTGACCACTGCATTCTGCACCTCAAAAGCTGCAAGATTACAGTTATTTTAGTGGTTCATGGACAGGGAGATCTTGCTTGCTTAAGTACCTCCTAAATACACCCAGCACAGAACTCAGTCACTTCCCCACAGCTTCTTCACCCAATTTATTTTTTTTCCTGCAGAAGCAGCAGGTGAAACACTATTTACCTATCACAAACACTTCTTTACACAAGTACCCAGAGCCTGAAGGCTGGTTTTTTTTGAATGTGAAGAACGAACCTGATGACCTTACACCTAGTTCAAGGCCACGTACTACCACCACCAATACAAACATCAGTGCTGGCATTTGTCCTCCATTCATGTCTCACGCCTGACTGGAGCAGGAGGCAGAGGATGCACAGGGCCTGAGACACAGGCAGCAGGTAGACAGCTACCCCTCCATGAGAGGTAACAAGATTTAAACACCCAAATGCCTTCTGTGCTTTTATTCATAATTTGTTTCACAGCATGACCCTTCTAAAGGTGCAGTTCAAATGCCATCAGGCAGCGGCAATCTGGACAGACGAGATGTTTTCCCTTTCTGACAGTTACTCCTCAATTATTTCTGATTAATCATTACCAGGATAGTGAGGTTTCTGTTGAAAGGCTGGCTTGAAAGAGCAACAATGAAGTCAGAAATATACGAAGACCCCAATTAAATTCTATTCACTACAAGATTCATGAGAACTCAGATATCTGCAGCCTTTTAATTTCAGAATAGTATCAGTGACAGCATCTCCCTGAAAAGAAATCAGTCTCCATTTTCCTATCTGCTTTTTCTTTTGAATAAAATGTCTACATTTGGAGGGGGAAGCAGAGTCATAGCAATGCTTGCTGACCTTTTGTAAGTAAAGCTACATGAAGAGTTTGACAAAGCAAGATGGAAAGTGATTCATACAAAAGATTCTTCCATTTGATGCACGCAGGAAAGGTCAACTACTCACCCCCCTTGCATCTCTAACTACACCTCACTTTTTGTGGCTAATAATGCATTAAAAATATGCAGCTTTTTGGCAACAACTCTGCCCAGCCCCCCGTGTTGACAATTCAGGACATGGCACTAAATCACTTTTGCTATTTCAGTGCCACAAAGCACAAATTCAACAATTCTGTTCCAAAAGAAAATTCTCCTTCTGGGTAAGACATGGAGCCCGGCAAGGCCGTGGTTTGTTAAATCAGTTGTACTCACAGTAACCCCAAAAGGAACACAGATTACTTCAAAGGAAATCAAGGCATGAGGTAGAAGCTGGACTGAAGCTTTCTATTGCACACAGCCAGTGAGGTCATATTGCTACATGGAGACCTTTTCCATACCTTTTCATACGTTCCTGTTCGCTGGTGTCCAGTGCTCTCAGAGTGCGAGCGTACAGGACCACGATGTCAGAACGTTTTGCTTTCTTATTGCACTGAAATAAAAGACAAGTTCAGCTCATCAACGTGAATTTAACTGTTGAAACTATGCTCCTCAACGAGTTGTGACGTATTATTTTGAAAATCCTTAGGGCTTTGAAGGGAGGGATTGTCTATGTGAAAATAAATCTACAAATACACAAGTACTAACACAGCATGTGTCCTGGGCTGCAGCAGGGTGAGGGAGGGGATCCTGCCCCCTGCTCTGCTCTGGGGAGACCCCCTTGCAGTGCTGGGGCCAGCTCTGGAGATCTCCTTGCAGCCTTCCAGTATCTGAAGGGGGCCTACAAGAAAGCTGGGGAGGGACTTTTTACAAGGGCTTGTAGTGATAGGATGAGGGGGGTGGCTTTAAACTGAAAAAGGGGAGATTTAGATTAGATGTAAGGAAGAGGTTCTTCACTCTGAGGGTTCTTCACACTGGCACAGGTCGCCCAGGGAAGCTGTGGATGTTCCATCCCTGGATGTGTCCACTGGATGGGGCTTTGAGCAACCTGGTCTAGTGGGAGGTGTCCCTGCCCATGGCAGGGAGTTGGAACTAGATGATCTTTAAGGTCCCTACCAACCCAAACCATTCAAGGATTCTTTGTTTGCAAGACTCCCTCAGACAGGCACCAGTGCTCCAGTCAGGGCTACAACAATTGAGGTCGTGTATCCTACTGCACCTTTAATAATGTACCTCCTCACTTCCAAGGTCAGTAGGGAACACCGACATCCCACTGATTCCAGTAACACACAGGGAATCAGATATTTCAGTAGTTTTCTGTGTCTGGCTGTGACCATCAAGTACTTAAGATTCACCTTAAAAAGAAGGGATAATACCTCCTGCTGAGGTGGGAGGGGAAGGAGTGACAGCATCCACAACCTTATTGTTTTGCAAATATATTTTGCTGATCAGAACAGCTGCAGTGAATACTCAGATCACGTATCCTCCACTAAGCATTAAATCACTACCTGCACTTCAAATGTGGACTCCTCTATTATTTAGTAGCACAAAGATCTCATGGGCAGCAGCTACAGCCCAGACAACCCTGCTCCCTTCACAAAGAGCCACCGTGCAGAGCAGTAAGTGCTCAGACAGCTTTCCTGGCAGCCAGCAGCTGTCCCTGGCAGGACCAGGAATGCTGCAATTTCCCAGGAACTCAGAATCAAGCCACTTAGTAAACAGAGCACCACACACAGCAACCCTGCACCATTCACCCATTGCAAAGGACAGCGACTGGAAAGGGAAGGAAGATGACTGGGCTGCAAAGTTCTCTCCAGGGCAAGTTCTCCCAGGAAATTTTCAGTAATTACATCACTGGAAGAAAAAATGGGAGCAAGCACCCCTTAGGAGCTGTGAGGGTTCAAGAAGAAAGCAGGCACAAAATTCCAGAGAGCAAAGATGCTGAGAAGGTCACTGAGAATTCCATCTGGGCCTGGACTGGGTGAAGAAAAGCTTACAGAGAATTGACAGGGGTAAGAAAAATAAGGTTTGGGCCTTTGCTATGGCAACACTGATTCCTTAGGTTTAATCCCAGTGCACATCAACAGGAAGTCTCTTGTTGAGAGGAGGGAATCCTGTGCTCTCCCTTCCAGGAGGGAGTCCTGGAAGCTCTCAAAACAACACAGCCAAAGAAATCCTGGGCTTCCAGCCACTGACTTGGAAAGCAGCAGGACTGAACCCTACTAACAAGGTACTCATTGACCTATTTTTTTGTCAACACTCCTTTCTGGAGAAAAGGAATATAGAGTGGAAACACAACACAGAAGTGCAGACCTAATCTAAAGAGATCAAGGTTACCCATGGAAACAAAACCAAAAAAGAGCACCTTAAAAAGCAGATCTACCAAAGAGAATGGAGCGTGTTTCTCAGTTCACTCTCCACAAGCTACCTTGGCTTAAAGGCTGCAAAAGCAGACGTGGTTCAAAAGAGATTAACCACCTGAGAACGGTTCTCAAACAGGTTTCTTGTCCAACAACATATTCTCTATGCTTTGGTTAACGGCTTTGAGGAGTCTGCCATTCCCATGCTGCAGGACCACAGCACCACATTCTGAAACCAGTCCCAGGTTTAGCACTTGAACTCGCAAACTTCTGAGCCTGCTACTCAAACATTCTCCTTCAGGGAGAAGATCCAAGTCAGAACTCTCCCCTCGAAGCAGTGCTAGATGTTCCTGGCCTCGTGACATCAAAAAAACAGTGATTATTGTTATTTCTGACAAAGGTGGATTCCTCATGCAGCAAGTGGTTGGTTGCAGCCATTAGTGACCACACCTGCAGCAGAAGTCACCTGATAGTGTGACTTCCCAGCACACATAAATGTCCATCTTACCTGGGGGCACTTCCCTGCCTGTCCCTTGAGCCACCGTGCGATGCAGGCGTAGCCAAAGAGGTGCCCGCAGCGCAGCGCTGACAGGCGGTGCTCGCCAGCATTGGTCCACGGCTCAAAGCAGATGGCACAGGTGTCCCCTTCCTCCTCTTCCAGTGGTGCCACAGGAGCTGGTGGCTCCAGTTTTAGGGGAGATCTCTAGGATTAAAAATTAACCAAAAAAAAAAAAAAAAGCACCACACTTTTTTTAGACAAATGCAGCATTGACCTGGAGTCCAGCTCTAGTCTTCAGCAGAGACATGGAACTGGTGGAGCGGGGCCAGAGGAGGCCCCAGCAATGATGGGAAGGCTGGAAGCCCTTTGCTGGGAGAGTTGGGCTTGTTCAGCCTGGAGAAGAGAAGGCTCCAGGGAGACCTTCTTGGGGACTTCAAGGGGCCTGTCAGAAAGATGGGGACAGCCTATTGTGACAGGACAAGGGGGGGATGGTTTAAAACTACAAGAGGGAGATCTGGACCAGAGAGAAGGAAGGAATTTTCGATGCTGAGGGTGGTGAGCCCCTGTCCCAGGTTACCCAGAGAGGTGGTTGATGCCCCATCACTGGAACCATTCCAGGTGAGGTTGGCCGGGGCTCTGAGCAACCTATTCTAGTTGCAGATGTCCCTGCTCCCTGGGGGGGATTGGACTAAATGAGCTTTAAATGTCCCTTCCAACCCAAACCATTCCATGATTCTGTGCATCTGTCTCCAAAAGCATTTGGGACATCTTACCTGCTTTTGCTGGACTTCAACCCCTTCACTTTCTTGACTTCCATGCTCTGTGGAAGCTTGAGACAGAACTTGAGGTGGCTCCTCTTGGACCTGACTGGAAACTAAAGAAAGCATTGGTTAAATGAACTGGTATGTAATGAGCTCTCCTTGCCTTCACCTGAAATCACTGAGGCATGAGGTAATCAGTGCAACAACAGCACAGGTTACACACAAAGTTCCAGATGGTACAAAGTTCATACATATAAAGCTCACCAATGGTAGCGCTGAAGAATTTTATGCTTTCTTTTACAGAAAGCAGCAAATTTTTAGCATATTCAGTGAAAAAGGAGAGGTCTTTTAGAGACAGCAGTTATCATCAAGGTCTTCTGGACTGCTGGAAATAGATACACCTGCGTAGTGGTCAATGTTGGGCTGACTTAAGGATAGAACCCCTGCATCATTATGCCTGGAGAAAAACAAACACCAACAAGCAGTTCTTTTGCCAAGGGATCTAAGCATGCATATTTCATGTGCCAAGAAAGCATTTACTGTATGCTAGCTGCCCATCCACCCTGACTGAAGCTTTTCCAGTTGGTTGTTATCCCAGCCATCAATTCTGCTGAGCCATATGGTTTGGTGGTGGGCCTCTGTTAGCCCTTCTGTTACAGCATGGACACACAGAAACACGTTTGGATTATCACCACCAGCATACTCAGAAAAGGGGCAGAAATCACTGTCTCCTCCTTACCTCCTGACAAAACAAGAGTTATCAGACATATTAAATATTGGAGGCAGATATTCTAAATCTAAAGAGGTATCACCTAACCCTGGTCTATAGTTTTTCAGTCTTTGTGGTTCTGGGCTGAGCACAAACCAGTGGCTTATATAAGCAAAAGACAATGGAATTCCAGAAAAGCCAACAGAGAGCATATGTTCACCCAGTATTAGGCAGCACTTAACAGCTTGAGCTCCTGTCACATGTAAGACTAGCTCAGAGCAAGTGGAATCATAGATGTACTTCCAAAAAACCCCAATCAAGACCAAAACTAAGGGCAGAGCAAAGCAGAAAAGCAGAGACCAAAGTAAAAAAAATAACCTTGTTCTCATATTCTTTGGGCATCAATAACCTTGAGTACCAAGTTACTATTTGCCATCCTTACATAAACTGCATGTACCCATCACAATGTCACTGAGGTGCTTGGCAGCCTGTGAACTTGAGTCTAGATAAAAGACTGCAAGCCAGAAAAACCTGAGAAAAGAAAAAGACAAACAAAAAGCCCACAGTCCTAAGTATCACTGTCTCCTCAGCCAAGTGTCACAAGAAGTTAGAGGAATGAAAAGAAAACACTCAACTGAAGCAGACTGAAATCACAAGTCATTAAAAAAATACTGAATTGGATCCTTCTGTGAAAACTGAAAGTACAATGGCCAAGGTGTGACTTGATATCTTCAATAATATAAACAGTATAACTGTAGAATATATTCCCAGGATTATTTATAAGCAGCAGCCTGCAAATAGCAAAAGAAGGACTGTATTTCATGTTACAATAGCAATCACCCATTGATGCTGCGGCTCTTGTGAGCTGCTTGCCAGAAAGCCTCGTGGAAGCAGCCTGCTGCTGTCAGCTATGGGCATCATTGAAGGGTTTCCCCACCGTGTTTTGAGACAGCAAGAGGAGTTTCTGCACTCAGTCTCAAATATAGCACCAACCTCCTGAGCTGGCAGCTGGAGGAGTCTCCTGGGCTGATGGTATCAGTGGTGCTGCAACCTCCACCACCTCTTCCTCAGAAGTGCTGCTGTCAGAACTGCTCACTTCTATTGTTTCATCTGAGTTGAGCTCCTGGTTGTCCCTCGTGATATGGGAGGGCTCCAGGGGCAGAACTGCTCCTGTAGCTGGCTCCTGGGTCCTGCTGAGTTGGAAGTAACTGTCCAATGCTGCCCTGAGTCCAGAAAAGCAAGAAACAGACAAAAGTCAGTTATTTCAAGTAAGTTAAAGGCTCAGTGTTTCTCCACACTTGTTTATGGTAAAATCCCCAGGCAACAGGAAGGTATCGAAGTTATGAGGACACTTTCTTGGGTAGAGGGGTGATTTCAGGATCAGGCTTGATGGGGCTCTGAGAAACCTGACCTGCTTATTGTAGGGGGCCTGGACTAGATGACCTTTGGCGGTCCCTTCCGACCCAAACCATTCTATAATCTCATATGACTGGCCACTCTAGGCCCAATCAGCAGATTCATTCAGCAACCATTCCTTTTGCTCAGCTCAAAGAAAAACTCCTTCTAACACTGTTATTGTCTTCTTTTGGGGTGGGGGTTGGAGGGAAAACAACATAAGTATTGTTCACCAACAGCCCAAGGAACTTCTAACCTGTCCTTACAACTCCAACTCAGCCCTGGTTCCCAAAGCCAGTAGTGACATTAGATGCACAAGGCCTGTATCAGAGTCTCATTCCACTGACTACTTTGCGCTGGGTCTTTCTACTGGAACTTTGTCCCTGGATAGAAACATCCTTCCCTCTCCCCTCATCAGTTCAGCTTTCATCTCAATTACCCCTCAGATTCAAAAGAGAAGTTTGTCATGTTATCTTCTAGCCCTGAGAACTCCAGCAACTTTCACAGACAATCCAAGGGCAAACAGTGCAGTGATATTTAATCATCTGGGAGGAGAGGAGTTCTTGGTCACGCTGAATTTAAAGGCAACGCTCCAGTTAATTATAATTTCACCCTTGGCATTTACAAAAGCTACAAAGATGAGACAAAAACCAAACAAAGCAGAACCAGGGATTTCTTTTTGGCTGGAGAGCATCAATCTTTAAACTCATCACTAATGGTATTAAACATATAAATTTTTTACATTCTTTGCCTGGAGTTTACAAAATAACCCCAGAAAAATACGAGTGTGCATGATTGTGTAAGTTTCTGCAGCACCTGTCACCAGAAAAACCTGATCAGGCAATCCCCAAATCCAAGGTGAAGTGCAAAGAGAGCAGCTCTGCTGAGACAAATGCTGTCTGGAAGTGCTGGGAGCCAGCCCTGCTGCAGGGAGCACCAGTGGGAACCTGGCGGGGCAGGGGGAACGGTGTGAGCAGCAGCTCTGCAGGCAAGAGGGACAGCACAGGAGGGATCAGGAGTTGACATTACCACTGCCAGCACCAGAAAT
>VYZX01027370.1:138744-216962 GCA_013401335.1 Brachypteracias leptosomus | reverse complement strand
GGGGGGGGGGGACTCTCTTAACAAGAGTAAAGATCCTCCCAGCAGAGATCAGAGAGCACTGCATCATTATTGAGCTTAAAACGTACATGAGCTGCACAGAATTTGGCCACGGCCTGGGCTGAAACTGATGCCAGACTTGGTAAGGGGGCAGTTCAGATCCAGATCTGCTTTACCTGGCACTGACTGTCCTCTGGGAAGCACCAATCCTCCGCTGCCTGCGAGCTCTCCTCACTGGCGGGCGCTGCGTGACCTGCAGCACAGCCCGGAACAGACCCAGCGGCCCTTGGAGCCTCTGCTGCCCGCTGAGACCCAGCTGCTGGTCAGGCTCAGGAGCTGCTTCTCTTGTACCAGCACTTGATGTGACAACAGTGTCATCAGCAGGGACAGCCTCAATGCTACTGCCTCCTGCTTCATCCAGCGCTGGAGCCCCAAACGACAGTGCTGAGTGACCAGAGGGCTCTGGGGAAAGCATCCTGGGGTTCTCTACAGCGGGACCGGCCACTGCCTGGAGATCAACTTCCATCTCTTCTTGAGCCATTTCTGCAAAGAGGTGAAGAAAACCAGGATGTACTTGCAAGCCTGCACCCTGCTTCTTGCCTGACGGTGGCAAGAATGAGGTGCAGACGAAGTGATGACAAAAGCCTCTAGAATTCAGACTTGAGAGAAAATTCTGCAGCAGAGTTAAACCATCTCAAGTCAACATGTGCACATGGGCTGGCAGAGCAGGCAGCACCCTGCCAGAGCCCTGGACACAAAGCCTTTGGCTCAACCGCAGCTCACACCAAAGGCACATTACACTTAAGTCAGCCTTGGGGTTATGATGGAGAGTTAAGGATTTCTGTATTTCTTTCATCATTTACTCGCCAGCAAATTCACATGGATCTTGGAGGACAGAGTTTGGAAACATTCTCAAGATTCTCCATAGTGAGCAGAACTGCACCAACACAGTCAGACACAAATGCAGTTCTTGGCACTGCACTCAGCAGGTGGGTTTATTTATTTCTTCAAATAAAATTCCATCCTGGTAACAGATTGCTGTGATCCTTACCCACAGAATGAGTACTTTATATTCAATAACACCAGGCAAACCCAGGATTGCAGCAGAACTCATGACTGAGACTTTACAGGCAGCAAGTTACCTACAGCACCAGCATTTCAGATCCATGCTCAGTCTGTGATGAGATAAACCCAAAATTTGCAGTAAAACCTCACTTGTATTATTTAAGGATTGTTGCTCTGCAAACACTTTTGGGATAAAGATTTCAAGTTACCTCCTAAATCAAAACACTACCTCAGGTTTTGAAGAAAAACAGAGGAGACAAGCCTGTGCATTGTTAATTATTAAGCAACCATCAGCCACCTAATTAGAGCACTTTAGTCACTCTGTTCTACAGGCAGTCTTATAACACAAAGAAGTTCAAGATTATTTCATTAACTGGATAAACAGGCATGGCCAAAGGGAAAAAAAAAAAAGGTCCTTTTTTGGAGGGAGCATGCGGATTAAATTCTGCAAGGTCATTTGTGTTCTCAAAACATACTGAGAGAATCCTAAACCTGAAAAGCCTTGGGAGCTGCGGATCTTCAGCAATACTTAACAGCCCAAAACACACACCAAAATTTCCTAGGCTGGGCAAAGGATAACCAGAAAACACACACAAGAATTACTAGAGAGGAATATACTGACGCTCATGTTTTTTAAGACATTCTAAGCTACAAATCATTTTATAATTCTTATCCTAATTACCAACATAGCCTAAATTAGGCCATAAATAGATGTTCAATGCCATCTCCCACCAGAATAAGATATGATAATATTCAAGGACTGCTTCTCCAGCACTAAACTCACATTCATGATAAAATTGCTACATGTGAGCACAACAGGCCCTTTATCTTCCCCATGCATTAACTGTGAGACTTCAAAATACTGCATACATCTGCTGCCATAGGTTAAATAACCCTGTGTATTTCTTAATTTAAAAAAATCTTGGAGCCTGAGAGAAGCAAAGGCCAGTGTTCCCTCCAGCCAGACAGCTGCCTACCCGGCAGCTACTGGAAGTGCTCACAGACAGAAGGGCTCTATAAACAAGACTCTTGGGCCCAGATAAAAGAAAGATAGGTGCTGTCAGAGGACAGAGCTTGAGCAGCAGCTTCCCAGAGGCCTCTAAGAAGGCTGAGGCAGAAGCCTCCCCTTGCGGAGGGCAGCACCGCTCAGGCAAACGCAGGCACCGTTCCGCAGCTCCAGCAGTTACTACATCGCACCTGCTTTAACGTAAAATTAACCACAAAAACCCCACCCAAACACGACCCAAAATGAAGCGCACGCTCCACAAGCACGGCTTTATTTCTGGCTTTTTACAAGGCTCGCTTATTTTAAATAAGAACCGGGCCCATAACGGCGCGGGAAGGGGACATCTCTCCCCGCGGCACCCCGTCCGCCACAGGCTACCCCGCAGGCCGCGGCGGGACTCCCGCCCCTCCCCGGAGGCCAAGTCACACCTGGGGGTCCTCGGGGGACGTCAGGACGAGGGGACCGGGCCGAAGGGACCGTCCCGGGGGCACTGTCCCCACCGCCCCCCTCTCACCTGCCAACAGGCCTGGCCACCCTGCTCGAGGTCCGCGCCGCCCCGCCCCCGTCGCTCTACTGGCTGGCTGCCCCTCTAAGCCCGCTTCTATTGGGCGAGCAGGGGCCAGTCCCGCCTTCTCATTGGCCAGCCGCTCTGTCCGTCTACCCGAAGGAAGGGAAGGTGAAGGGGGTGAGGGGAGAGGAGGCAGGGCCTGCTCTGATTGGCCACAGTGCCGCGGGGAGGGCCCGGCTGATTGGGCGGCCAAACAACTGACAGCCACAGGGGGCGGGGCAAGCGCCGAGGAGCGAGTTCCCATTGGTTGGGGTGCCGCCCGGGCGAAAAGAGCGGGAGCGTCCAGGAATTCAAACAGGGCCGGAAGAGGGCGGGGCGTTGAAATGGCAGCGGGGAACGCTGTGCCCGGGGAGCCCGGCGGGCGCCGTGCCCAGCGCTCTGCTCGGAGCCCCCAGTGTCCCCCCGGCTGCTGGCGCTCCCGCGGCCTCCCCTTGGCTCCCCGGGGCGGGGCCTGTGCAGGGAGCCCCGGCCCGCCAGCCGCCACTCAGCCGAGTTCCGGGCACACGGGCAGGGAACGCGGTGAGGAAGAGGGGCGAGTACGGCTCGGCCTGCGGGAGGAAGGCCCGCTGCTTGCCCTGGGCTTGCTTTGGGCACCCTGTGTCCCGCAGCTAACTGCTTTGGTTTCTGCTCTTCTCCAGGTCAGCCAGTGTATCCACGATCTCTGTAGAGCACAAGGATGGCGTTAAGCAAGACATCATCTGCTGTCGACCTTATTTTCCCGCCCCTGCGATGAGCAGGTAAGTTCCCTCACTGACAACAACCAGGACCTGGAGTCACTCCCTCCTCAGGCCATCATAACTGGGTGACAACTGGCAGGGGACAGGCCTGAGCAGACACAGGTCAGTCCAAGCCCTAAGAGAAGCAGCCACGTATACAGAGAGATGCTTGGAAATGGCCGTGAGGAGACGTCCTTCCAGCTCAGCACCCTGCAGGCATGGCTGGGCATTGGGTTAGGGTAATAAAGACATGATATATCCCTAATGTGGCTCTGCCCATATGGTTTTTTTGGTGTTGTCACTTCAGCCACGATTCCCTGCAGCAGGGTCTGCTGTTGGGAGACCCAGGCATGCAGTGTGCGGCACATTCTGGTTTCTTGTGCACGTTTTCCACATCTCTTTTATGGAAACTGGTCCCATAGAATGGAGCGGATGAGACTGTAGGAAGCTTTCTCCCCCTGGAGATAGGCACTGAGGGAAGGGTATGTCCTCTATGCCTTCAAGCACACCAGAATGGTGTTCCTCTAGCTGTTCCTACTGTTTCTGTTAAATCTTCCAATGGAGATCAGTTATGTATCTGATCAGACCCAAACCAGCCTCAGAGATACTGACGTTTTCCCTGCCATAGAACAATGCCCAGGATTTATTGCTCAAAGCCCAAGGCAAGAAATGTTCCTGCACCCTGTCATGGCTCCTCCAGCTTATGGGATCTGCAGGACCTGAGTGGGGATCAACCCACACACCCCTTCTCCTGGTTTGGCACTTGTCTGAGTGAAAAAGCTTAGTCTTTTGTGCCAAATGAACAGTGATTATTGTCATGGCATGGGCAGATGTTAACTGTATGAACCGTCACACTACAGGAGAGAGAGCAGTCTGAGATTAGGGCTCATTAGCATGAGTTAGTAGGTCAAGGGGGGATCTTGAAACACAAAACCAGACAAATTCATGTGGAAAATAAGGGGCAAATTGGTCATTGAGGCAGCTGATTGAGGGATTCAAAGGGCCTGTGGAGCAATGCCCAGGACACTCACCCTCAGCAGAAGGGCGTTGGGAAGGGTCAAAGGCCCGGCACTGGTCAATGACTCTCCGCAGCTCTTCAGGACAATTCTCCCCAACGGGGTCCTGGTAGTGGTGGTTGCAGACCTTCTCTATGATATCCTGCAGAGTGCAGCCTAGACAACACACGTGCAAACAGGAGTGTCAGGACAGAGCTCTGCTCCCATAGGAAGGTGCTGGGAAGGAAACCCAATGCAAAGCCACACCACGAGCCTTCCTGCAGCCTATGACATGGAGAAGCCAGCAGAGAAGCCATCCAAACTATCTCTGCAATGACCCCCGCCATGTATTTGGCATGACGCCGTTGGGCTCCAGTGGAGCAAGGTGGGTTTATGCTTCAATGCACAGGAACATCAAATAGAGACGAAAATTACTCGCGTGTTTGTGGTTTAAGCTTGTTGCTGAAATGCTTTAGGGTGTTGGAGAAGCTATGAAGCTGTCATGCCGAGCCAGGCGCACCAGGCACTGCCACTGGGACTCACACACTGTGGGATGCTCTGGGAAGGAGCATCCAATGCCAGACCACAGCCACACTGGGCCACGTGGCTTTTACCCAGGGGACACCAGATCCTTCTGTCTCACCTTCAAATGGGATTTTGGAGGTCGCAATCTCCCACAGCACGATCCCAAAGCTGGAAGGAGACAAGCAAGAGTCTCAGCATTCATCCCACCACAATGTTCTCCTTTCTAATGGAGGGGCCTATTGGGCTATGCCAACCACAAAGGGCTGCTTATGTATTGGGTTAAACCTGCCCTTCTTCTGTAGCTCAGCAGGTACTCTGGCAGACATCTGCCTGCCTCTGGGCATCCCTCTGGGGGGGCCACACACACCTGTAGATTTCACAGGGCCTCTTGTAGGGGTAGTTGATGTCTCTCAGGTTCTCCGGGGCGACGTAAGCCAACAAGGAGACTTTCCAGTTCTTCTTGGCTTTTCTCTTGATGGATGACTCTGTTTCACATAGCTCAAATCCTGATAGCTGATGGAGAGAGAGAGAAAGGGAGAAGTGGTAGGAACACAGCCTGTGGAGACCTGTGGCATGGCTGGAGACTGTTCTGAGATGAAGAAGATAGAGCGAGGTGCCCTGGGCAGCAAAGGCTGGTGTGTAGCCACATGTGCTGCCCAGCACGTGACTCTTTGTGCAAGTGAAACCACAGATGGAAGCAGGGGAATGGCCCCAGCTTCAGCCCATCCCAGGGTGGGTCTCAGACATGCTCAAACAGCTAATGACGAACCAAGGTCTAAGTGTCTATGGTGACAGGGGAGATGGCTCTACTCTGGGTTTTATTCTGGTCCATCATAATTCCCTTCGGTGCTGGTAGAGGGAGACATCCACAAAAACATGCAAAACTCCCCAAAGCTTCTCCAAGCATGGTCCTCACCTTCACACAGTAATCCCCGGCTACCAGGAACTTGCTACTGCAGATGCAGCCGTGGAGTCGTGACTTCTCCTCCGTCTGGTGCAACCTGAGGCCAGACAGAGCCAAGGGTTACCCATGCTGGTGGTGGACTCATCCCTACCTCGGGGCTCCTTCCTGCTGTGCAGGGGATGGACTGACGTGCACCTAGACAAACCAGAAGCTTTCTGGCTGTCTTGGTGGGCCAACCCTTCCAGCAGGTGCTGAAGGAGCTACTGTGGGTGAAATAACGAGTCTTGCTCTGGATGAGGAGGACCTGTAAGGAGAATTGGCCATGCCATAGGGTGCTCCTGAAGCTGCCTTATGGGTGTGAGGAAGGGGGTTTCTCCCTTCAAGACTTTTTCAGGCTTGGAGTCAGATGCAGGGGCCAGTGACCAGAGGAGGTGGGTGCTACAGCATCTGAACCCACCACCTATGGCTTCACCAGCCTCCCATCCCAGCATCCCAAGGTGGTGGAAATGATGTCTAAGAGGCTAACACTGCTTACTGAGGGACACCAGGAAGCTAAGTATGGACTGCCAGGTGGACTAACTCACCAATTTATGCAGGCACTCACCTGTAAAGGCCTCTGGCTGCTCCCAGGGCCATCCGAATGCGGACCTCCCAGGAGAGATGCTGTTGCTTGGTCAGCACGTCCCGCAGCGTCCCGTGCTTGCAGTACTCCATGACGATGGAGAAGCAGGGGTTCCCATCTGCGAGGCAAAACCCTGAGCATCCTGCCTTGTGCCACCTCTCAGGAGGGGACCACGACAAATCATCTGCCACCAGCTAGCTCTGGGGACAGGCAGGAGAGGGAAAGGTTTCATGTGACACTTCCTACCCTTCTCCTCAATGCAGATCCCGTACATGCGCAGGATGTTTGGAGACTCAAACTTCTTCAGGGTCTGAATCTCCTTCACGAAGATGTCTCTCACCTTCCTGCAGAAAGGGGCAGCACGGTGAGATTCCTGGAACAGGCATGATACGATGCTCTGCCACTCCAGTCCTGACTGCCCCATGTCTCTCCCACCCAGGACAACTCACGCTGGGTCAGTGGTCAAGGGCCTCTTGAAGGTCTGGATGGCAACGGGGTACTTGAGGTACTCGCCCTCGTAGAGGTCGTAGGTCTCGGTGTCTTGCAGGTGCCTGTAGAAGGTGAGGTGGTCCTGCTCAATCTCAGTGATGTCTTCTCTTTTACCAACGTTGACCTTCTTCAAAGCTGCTCCCACCACGTGCCAGGAGGGAATAAGGGACGCATTAGGCAGGGCTTAGGGGAAAGGTCACAGTGCACCAAGAGATAGATGCCAACTTACACTCCATCACGCGCACGATTTTGTTCAGCTCGTTTTGCATCCAGTCTACCTTGCTCTCCATACATTGCCTGTCAATGTAGATCTCCCCAGCTTCATCTTCGGGCTCCTCAGTACCTGGGAAGAGAAACGTGCAGAGGTGGGGCCGCTGGATGAATGTGCAGTTAGTTTTTCTCGTGGTTTAAATGCCCCTTGGTCTCTCCTTGGCCATGGCCACCAAGACAAAGCTGGGGAGAGGTGCCAACCACGGGTCTCATGGAAAGAGGGTTTGCTAAATGCTCACTTACTTGCGATCACCTGGTCCAAGAAAGCCTTGTCGTCCCTCAGGTCCTCAGCATCCTGCCTGTGACACGTCTTTGCCTGGAAAGCCTCCAGGAAAGTCTGCTTCTGCTCGGCCTGCAGCAGGAGCGAGAGCCCCTGGGCAATGTCCCCCAGGCTCTCGTTCACCCAGACAAACTCCTCACCAGCACTGCGGGCTCTCAGGAACTTCTGGATCCAGCTGGTCTGGCTGTATTTTGTCACCAGTTTCTGGGCTTCCCCCAGCGCCTGGAGCAGCTTCTTCAGCAGTTCCTCTTCGTGGTGGGAGATGTGCTTTGGAGGCTGAGCCTTGAGGATTCTCACGGGCTCCAGCAGGATCTGGATGCGCTCCACGAGGCGCTGGCACTGGTGCTTACAGCACTTCACCTGCTCAAATTGGGCGTGGATGGCCTGGGCCACGGAGAGGACCCTCTCCACGATGTCCATGCTCGCAGCAAAGGGCTTGGCCACTGGGGGTGTCTGGTGGAGGTGAGTCTTGAGCACTGCTCAGAGATCAGCTGAATGCGGCTCTTGCACCCTAAGGAACAACCTTAACGTGACACATCACCCTCCAGGTCTCCTACAGACCCTTGAATCTCCTCTGCTTTTGCCTGGCCCCACAACTGCTCCTGCCAGACCAGAGTGGACACACACAGACATGGGAGCAGCAGTAGCAGGAGATGGTTTGGCTTGATTTATGTAAATTAAGTTGGTGTCAGCCACCCCAAAAAGCTTACGCACAGACAAGCAGGGTCAGTAATGACCTGAGGAGCACCCCTGGGCAGCACTCCCTGACACCAGCCCCACACCACCCTGGGGTCCTGCCTACAGAGCCTACAGCTTGGACCAGAAAGATCAATTTTCACTTCTAGCCAACATCTCTCTCTGTTGTTGAGACCTCCACAGCCCCAGCATCCCCGACTTCTCCATATTTTTACCCCATAGCCCTGTATTGCTCACTTAAGAGTTTAAATCAAACTCTTTCTCTGTGCTCAGCATCCCTGCTGGGACAGTCTCTGCTCCCCAGCCCACATCCAGGCAGCAGGGACAGAAAACTGCTCCTTTTTAGCAGTAGGCACCCCTACCATTGATGGAACCAGTGCTAAGTGAGACTTGCTGGGCTCTACCAGCTAAAAATGAGAGGAACGCACCCAGAAATGAGCTGCAACCGCTCTCCTGTCCTCTTCAGGCTCTCTCCAGCATGGCTCCCAGGGAAGAAGCTTGTTTGCTAAGAGAAAGAAATCACAGAATGATGAGGTTAGAAGGGACCTCTGGAGATCATCTCCAGCAGGGTCACTCAGAGCAGGGTGCCCAGGATCATGTCCAGGTGAGTTTGGAATCTCTCCAGAGAAGGAGACTCCACAACCTCTCTGGGCAGCCTGGGCCAGGCTCTGGTACCCTCAGAGTAAAAAAAAGAGCTGGGTTTACCCAGTTGCTCTTCGCTCGCCTCGGCCACCAACGCAGACTGGAGCGGCAGCGCGGGGCCAGGGCGGGTTTATAGGGTGCTTTCCCAGCAGAAGGGATGTTGTGCAACCCCCACAGCTTCTCACACTTCCCTGGCTGCCGGAAAGCTACTCAGGAGGAAGAGGCCAGGTGGGTCATGCCCCGTGCGCTGAGCTGTGCCTGCTGGGAGAAGGAATTGCCCATAGGAAGGGCACCGGGAAGAAGGGGATGGGGAAGGCTGCACCCCTACCTCCCCCAACATTTGCTGCTATTTCAAGTACCCCAACCCATTCCTACAGCCTTAGGACCCTCTGAACAGGAGGAGAAACTCCTCTGCCGTGAGGGTAGCAGAGCCTGGCCAAGAGAGGTTGTGGAGTCTCCTTCTCTGGAGAGATTCCAAACTCACCTGGACATGATCCTGGGCACCCTGCTCTGAGTGACCCTGCTGGAGATGATCTCCAGAGGTCCCTTCCAACCCCACCATGTTGGGATTCTGCAGCCACTCAGCATTCAAGGAAACAGGCTGTGGGCACCAGTGCTGGAAATGGTGCTTGAGCTCTGCCGGCAGCACAGGAAGCCTTACGGGAGGCTTCGTCAAAGGGTCAGGCTGATTTTGGGAAGCACAGAGGGACACGTGGTGCCATTGCCCAACTTCGGAGAAGTGAGTGGTGGTTTCAGCCGACTTCCACTCACCAAGAACCCAGGGTCAGGCAGGTTTGCCCCAGTTCTCCACTCAAGGAGCATCTCCCTCACCCTCACTGTGGTTGACGGCACAGGTTTCATCAGCACAGGGTGACGAGAAAGGCGACCGCAAGGACCAAGGACCATCAGCACCTGGGAAGGGATGGACTGAGGGTGGGAGAAGACGGGAGCAGCCCCAAGGAATACGTTTGCCAGACCCTTTTTAAAAGGCTTTATTTTTCAAAATATACAATTTATTTACAATTGTAGTGTCTACAGTTTTACATATCACTTTATTCCAAACCTTTAAATATCTGCAGTAAACATTAGAAAAAAAAAATAAATCACAGGATCAGAAAAAAAAAAGGCATCTTGTAGCGATTCTGTCCATTCGAGTTTGAGTTTCAAGTAGCCAGAGTCTACAAAAAGCCATGAACTTGATAAATCTGGCAGAGAGATACTGGTGCACTGGTTAGAAAAAGGCAAAATCCAGACCTGTGGGATCCCCACCCCCAGGGGAAGAAAATCCTGTGCTGGGGTCAGGCCGGGAGAAGGGCCCGGGATAAGGAAGCCCCCTGGCATGAGTTAGGTGATGGGGTTAACTGCAGCGTGGTGGGTGCCCTGGGGAGGGGGCAGGGGCTCGGGGGGCTCCAGCAAGGTGCCAGGGTGGAGGAGGCAGGGTGGCATCAGGCACTTCATCTCTTGGGCAGCAGATCTGCCCACACATCCATGGCCTGGAGCAGGAGGGTGGTGAGGAAGAAGTGGGAGCCCCCCAGAAACCCCCAAACAACCTCCTCCTCCCCTTTCCCCACATCCTCACCCCCTCACCCGCCTCAGCAGTGCCACAGCTGGACCAGGGCACATCACAGGGATGCTCTGGTGGAGGAGCACTGCTGTGGCACAGCCCCTGGGAAGGGGGCAAGGAGCAGCCTGCCTAGCTGAGAGCCAGGGAGGGATGCCAGCCCCAGCCCGGAAGGGACGGAGCCGACAGCCAGGTGCCACGCCAAAGCCATCAGTCCTCTTTCTCAAAGGTCTCCTCAGGGATGAGTGTCCGGAAGGGGTGATCCCAGAAGCGGGTGCTGATGCCAAAGCCTGTGGGCAGGGGAGAGAGCGTTCAGCCCTTGGCACCACCATCACCAGGATGCTGCCAGGGACAAGGGCACAGCTCGCTCAACCTTAACTGGGAGGAAGGAGCACTCGTGTTTTGGGGAGGAAGGCAAGGTGAGGGCCAGAAGGAAGAGCAAGGAGAGCAAAAGGAGCTGGCTGGGCCATGCCACAAGCCTCATGGATGATAGCTTATCTGGATGGGGTGTTTTCTCCTAGGAAACTGGGCAAAGGGCAGGTTGAGCAAGCACTGGGCTGGGGAAGGTCTGCGGTTGCCCCGGGGAGCCTTGGGCCAAGAGGAGATACTGCCCTGAAGATGGGCACCCACATTCCAGTGCCACAGGGGCTCTCCCTCTGCCCTGGCATCCCTGGGTGGCATTGGCATTGGTGCCCACTGGAAAGACGGGCTGCTTCCTTCACCCCCATGCTGTACCAGCTCCTCGTCCTCAAGCCAGGGGATGAGGAATGTACCCCATGGTGCTGCAGCACCTCGTTCATCACTTTCCCAGCAACATATAAGTTTCCCAATCCCAAATCCCAAATATTTCAGAGCATCAGCCAGACACACACAGGCAGACTGGGCTTTGACAGCCCTTGTCCTCACCAGTACGCACGGGGAACACGGGGCTACCTGATTTTTGGTGTTCAAAGTGGTGCTTGACGTGGTAAGCCTTCAGGCCATACAGGTAGGTGCCTTTTTTGGGCGAGCCATAGTGGAGGTAATAGTGCATCATGTCATAGATGACGTAGCCACAGAGCCCGCCGACGAACACCGAGAGCCCCAGCACCTCGGGCAGCATCAGCTGCAGGACCCCGTAGAAGAAGGCAATCACCAGCGAGGCCGGCACAGGAGGGAAGACCAGGCGGGAGCTGTCGAAGGGAGACTGGAAGAGAAGGAGAATAGTGGGACAGCTGGTTCCTAGCTCACCCCACATCCCACAGTTCCAAGCTCAGGCCACGTTCCCAGCACGTCTGGTGAGACACTGACACAGGCTGTCCAGGGAAGCTGTGAATGGTCTAACCCTGGATGTGTTCAGGGACAGGTTGGAAAGGGTTTTGAGCAACCTGATCTAGTGGAAGGTGTCCCTGCTCATGCCAGGGGGGTTGCAACTAGATGATCTTTGAGGTCCCTTCCAACCCAAACCATTCTGTGGTTCTATGATCCCCATTAAGCATTTCCCATTTGGGAAAAGCCAATACCAAAGCAGTTCCCAAAAACCCTCCCCAAAGGATATATCCAGCATCAAGAGCAGCCCCTTGCCTGCACTAAGGTGGCTGGGTGGCTTTGGCTGGCATGTCCCCAAGCTCCTTGGGGACATTTCCTCCAGTGAAGCTAGAGGGAGCCCATGGGTTTTTTGGTCTTCCCCCTCACTGAGAGCTTGCAGATTTAACTCCAGCTTCTCCGAGCCCGTCTTGCAACCCTGGCTGCTGTTAGGTAAGGGCCCTGCTCGGGGCAAAGATGCCACAAATCACATCGAGCAGGCACAAACAGGCTCCTCCTGAGCAAAGGCCACGGTTCCCACGGCCCGGCGGGCACTGGCGGGGGCGGGAGCAGGAGCTGCCACTCACCTTGTGATGCTGCCCATGCAGCAAGAAATGCAGCGTGATGAGATAGTAGTTGCTAGCAGGCGGCTTCATGTGGAAGACAAAGCGATGGATGAGGTACTCGAGCAGGGACCACAGAAACATCCCCAGGAGGAAGATGAAGGGGAAGAAGTATTTGTGGATGGGGATGGAGTACTCTACACAGGAGACGTGCAGTGGTCAGCGGGGCAGGCAGTGTGCAGGGCTCTCCTCCATCACCATCCTCCCTTTAGCATCCCGAAGCTCGCCTTCCCTCTCACCCCTCCCCTGCCCCGAGCTTTTTCAGGGAGCTGCCTTCCCAAGCACTGCTCCAAACCACATTTTCCCCTTGATTCCCATTAATTTATGCTCTTTATGGAAACAGTTGGCTTCTCACCGCTGCAAGGATGTCCCTGCAAGGTCCCCTGCATCCCAGATGCCAATGGGGGCTTGAGCAGCCCTGTCCTTACAAAGCTGCTTCGCCCACCAGAACAAGACAGGAGGGACCTGTCAGCACTAGTGACAGTTAAACAGTGCTGCTGGCATTGGTTTTTCTTTTAAATTTTTGGGCAAAAAAAGAATAGGTTTGTTGGGCACTTTCCCCCGCAGAGCATTTTTCAGCCACCTCCTCCTTTCAGGGCCAGCTGCCAGCACTTGTGTCCTCACTAGCAGAGTTCAAATTCCCCCTAACCTGTTCATTTTAGGGAAAAAAAAAACCCAAATCCATAACTAAGTCCTTGGCAGCAAGGTGTCAAATGCCACAAGGAGCAGGGGTTGCTGGTGCACCCCGCAGCCGGGCACAGCTGGCACTGGGTGGCACCTTGCAAAAAAAATAGGAAGCCCAGCGAAAAAATAAAATAAAAAAAAAAAGCACAACAAAGAAGCCAGCCTGCCCTGGCCACGCTTGTTATTCCCGGGGGAGCAGACAGTGGGAGATTGAAGGGCAGGCTCTCTGGGTGAACAAGCCCCGCACTGTGCGAGGTCGGCAGTGCTGAGAGCCGGGTTTGTTTGCCTGCCACGCCGGCATCCAGCCGGGGCTGGGGTGGGTGGCAGCGGGTGCTGGCACGAACCACAGCCCCAGTGGGGCTCGGATTTGGGGATGAAGGGAAGGGAGGCAAAGGGGAGTGGGCTGCACCCTAGGTCAGTAGGTTCCATGCCTCCATTGAACCCCCCCAGGGACATCTGAGAGGAGGGGATGGAAGTGGGCAAGCTCAGGAACTTTGTGCAGGGGACATGCTGGTGGCTGTAGGCTCATGTGGTGAGCATGCATGGAAGGAGGGATGGGGAAGGGATGCAGAGGTCTCCCCCCATCCAGGGGTGTCCTGGCCCTGCACCCAGACCCCAAAGGCTTTTCAGCCACTTGTACCTGTAGTGAAGGAGGAGAAGAGCCTGGTGTTGCCCTGGGCGAGGGAGGTGTAGCTGACCCAGCTGAGATAGAGCACCACGGGAGCCCACACTAGGAACACCACGTACCTGGAGGGTAGAGGAGATGTCAGAGGGAGCATCCCGTGGAGTAGTGAGCCACCCCCCCGCCTCCCCCAGGCCCCCAGGAGCTCACCACGCTGTCTTGGAGAGGGACTCGAGGATATCTGAGTGGAAGAGGCGGATGGGCCGGTCCACAGGCTGGTGTACCCACTCATCATACTTCTCCCCCAGATAGCCCACCTGCCACAGCAAGGGCTTCCGCCAGTCCACCAGATCCTGAAGGAGCAGACAGTGGTTGTACGCCCATGGGACCCACACATTACCCTGGTACTGGGCACAAAGTTGAGGGGTTTAGGCTGCAAACCCCTTCCCATGCCCTACAAGAAGCTACTTCTTGCCCCAAGCAGCCATGACTTCCCCATAAGCACCAGCACAGAGCAAATGAGCAAACCTGAACACATATCAACCCCATCAACCCATGAACACGGAGCTGAGCTGGCCCCTGTGCCGCCAGGTACCTGCTGGTGGGTCAAGGTGAAGGTGGCTGTACCCAGACCTGGCTCAGCATCAGACCTGATAACCCAGGCTCTTTCTCCACCAGGAACTGCCTAGATTAGATAGGGAGCAGCAATACCACCTGCTCACTGGCCACTGGCAGGACACGGAGCCCATCCCCATGGATTTGCCCCTGCCAAGGGCTTTTCTCCTTGCGGAGAGGACACCCAGGTTGGCTACAGCCATTCAAGCTCTCCAACAGCGAGGAGCAAAGCCCGAAAGGATGGAGAGCAGGGATACGGGATGGGAATTCAGGGACAAGAAGGGTCCTGTGCAGGCACCAGTGTCTGCATGGCACAAAACCAGAGAGATCCAACCGGCAGCACCGCCTCTGCCGCCGCTTGGCATCCCCAGACGTGTCTTCTGCTGGCCCAGCCAGATAAGGTGGTTTCTGGGTCCCACCTCTGCCCTGGGACAGAAACCGCACTCACCTGGCTAAGCCCCAGGCCTGGCAGCTCTCCACCTGCCGGCCCGTGCCGCATGGCAACCAGCACTGGGGCCGTGCCACTGGTCATTTGGCAGCTGGGAAGGGGAATGGCTCGGCTTGGGGTGCTTCAGGGCAAGGAGGCAAGGAGGCCATGGGCATTGCTGGGGTTTTGCTGCAGGCAGGGATGGAGGAGATCACCCGGGATGGGAAATAACCCCAGCCCGCAGCGGGTGCATGGGATGGGGATGGAGACATCCTCGGTCAGGGAGGCAGAGAAAAGGTAGAGCAGGAAAGGTCACTTTGGGAAGGCAGACTCACTTTTAAAGGCAGTCAGCAACAAAATATGGAGGAGTGGGTGAGAGGTGTTCTCCTGCTCATAAAAAAAGACCTTTTGCAAGATGAGAAGAGAGAGCTCTAGGGAAATCTTTCAGTACCTCAAGGGGTCCTGTCAGAACGACAGGGAAAGATTTTAGCAGGGCCTGTTGGCACAGGACAAGGGATGATGGTTTTCAACTAAAAGAGGGAGATTTAGACTAGAGAGAAGGAAGGAATTTTTGATGCTGAGACTGATGAGAGCCTGTCCCCAGAGGTGGTCACTGCCCCATCACTGGAACCATTGCAGGTGAGATTGGCTGGGGCTCTGAGCAACCTGCTCTAGTTGCAGATGTCCCTGCTCCCTGCAGGGGGGTTGGACTGGATGACCTTGAAAAGTCCCTTCCCACCCAAACCATCCCATGATTCTATTCTATGATTCCAAGATAAAAGCCTGCTCAACAACGAGCCAGGGCTGTGCAGGGCATGGTGACTAGATGGTGCCAAGGAAGGCAGGGACACCCAAAGGCACCTTGGGGACAGATCCCTGCTCCCATGTCATGCTCAGAGCAGAGCCGGCAGGGCAAGGAGCTCCCTGCACACACGGGGATCACCCTGCCTGGGCCAGGGGATCCCTTAGTGCTCACTGCCAGTGCTTAGTCAAGAGGGAAAAATTAAAAAAATAAAGCCAGCAAGGTGTGGCCTGGCAGCACGTCCCACTCAAAGGGCACAGGCGCTGTCAGAGAAAGCCATCTCCACCCACGTTGCTGCCACAGGAGCCTCCCAGCCTGACCATGCCTGGGCCATAAAGCATGAGTGATGCCAACTACTCCAGGAGAAGTGGCAGTAGCAGCCAGATCAGCTCAGCTCCCTCCCAGCATCCCTCCCATCCTGGGACTCAGCAGAAAGCCAGAGACCTTGCCTGCCCCAGGAGCCCTCTAGCAAATGCTGTGCTGGAGAAACCCCCAGCTCTTACCTTCTCCATGTCCACCGTTTTACAGCGGGGATACATCTGTTTTGGGGTCTGGGCTGGGGCATCTTCCACCTTCTCATCCACCAGCTTGAGGTGGCTCTGAAAAGAGAAGGAAAACCCCATGGTGAGGTGCCAGTGACAGATGTGGTGGGGAATGGTGGTGGCCGGGTCACCCAGGGGCATGGATAGAGCAAGCTCATGCCCGCCCGCTAAATAAATACAGGAAAAAATCTGATGCATTTCAGTCAGTCAGTTCCTGCCGAGCAGGTCCCCAAGGGATGTGGTCGCCAGCAAGCTGCTGCCCTTCAAACTGTGCGCCCAGCATTGCACGCTCAGGTCTTGCTGGAAATCTCCTCCTCAAGCCTGGTTTCTGGAGCACCCACTGCGCTGCCGGGAGGGCACCGGGTGCTGGTGCTTTAGCCTTGCAAAGCGGAGGCTCCTGGGTCCTTGGCCAGTGTTTCCCCTTGAAAATTCAGCGCAGCTCACCCATCCCCAGGCCAGCCACCCAGGTCCTCAGAGAAGCTGGGCTGCCAGAGCTGGGGAGCGTGGCACGGCCGCTGACATCACCCTGGCTACAGGGAAAAATGCAGTGGGAGGGAGCTGACCCTAGGGAAAAAGGCAAAGTGCCCTTTGTATGGTGGCACTGGGCTGGGCACCTTCACCACGGGCCATGGGAGATGGGTGGGGGGCTTGGTTTTGGCTACAGAGGGCATGCCAAGGTCTGGGGGATGCACTGGTGTGGGGACAGCAGCACAAGGCTGCGGTCCCACTGCCAGGGCTGGCGCTGAGAAACAGGAGAAACCTGCCTTGTCTGATGCTTGGAGGAACCACATCTCCACCTGCCAGCACCGGCCTCCTTTCCCGGCCCTGCTAGCTCTGGCGCCGGCCACGCCACTGGTGAGGGGCTTGGCGAGACCACAGGGTGCCCGTGCACAACCCGAGCCAGCCGTGCACCCCAGCAGGACGTGCCAAACATGCCTTCTCTCCCGCTCTGTCACCTTGGGTTACCCATTAACCCGGCAGCAGGGTACGGCGTGGCCCGGCAGCCCTGGCATAGCTGTGCCTGCCAGCTCTGCTGCTCACAGCCAGGAAAGGTGCTCTCCTGGCAGCAGCTCTGTCCGCTGCTCTGAGAGGGATGCAATTCCCACAAGGGGTGAGAGGCATTGCAGCCCTGGTGGGAATAAATCCTCCATTACGGGATGCAGGTGAACCGGCATCACCTGGCCAGGGTGGACAGGGCTTTGCCTTGTGATGCGTTGGTGATTCCAAGGCAGAGCCCCCTAGCACCCTTTGCCAGCAGTGGGTACTCTGTGCCAGTCGGGCTTCCACCCTCTTTTCTAGGCTAGCTGGCTTTCATGGCTGGCCGATGCTGTGGACCACCACCCATCCCTCTGCAAGGATCCCCACCCTTTGGCTTTGCATGCTCCATCCTCCAACCAGGCATCCCAAAACCCCAGGGGAGGTCGGATGCCTTGAAATCCAGCCAAGGATGGTCGAGTTATGGCTTTGCCTCCTCCCCACAGGTGCTTTGGAAGAAAATGTGGCTTCTCTATCCCTGAAGTACCAAGCCCACGCTTTTCACCTCAAGGCTTGCATCGCAGCCTTACCAGCAGCAGGAAGGATGCTTAAGAAAGCTGGGCTGATGCAACACCCTGGCACCTCTCCTTCCCTTTCTGAGATGTCCACACACCTCCAACTCCCTTGCCCTCGAAAGCTTGAGCACCACACCATGGCCAGAGGCTTCCCCATCCTCCCAGCTCAGGAGGTGGACAAGGGGCTTGGACCTCACCTTGGCAGCAGAGTGGGTGCCACCAGTGACATGCCATCACCCTGTGAGCCAAAGCAGCTCCCACCCAGCCTGGCCTGAGTCACCCCCTCCTCCTCTTCCTCAGCTAGGGAGCAGGAGGAAGGCTCTCCTCTTGTTCACTCCAGGGTTGGCACTGAAAGAGCAGCAGCTGTGGTGCAACGGGAGCCATGCCTGCATGTCCTGGCTCACCCCCCGGAGCCATGATGTGCTCCTGCCTGTCCCAGGAGAGGACTGAGTCCCACTGGCACCTGGACCAGTGCTGAGGCTCCTACCCTTCCTCCTCCTCCTCTTCACAAAAGGTGGATTTGAAGGAGGCTGAAGGGATGGTTGTGAGTGCTGAGCTCTGCCAGTCACCCATGGGTGATGCTGATGCATCAGAGTCATCCCCAAGCAAACAGGTCCTGCCAGGAAAGATGCAAGAGGCCTGATGTAACCAAGGGAAAGTCAACGCCTATGAAGCGCTGCCTCCCAGCACCACCACCCCAGCAGCACCGGCTGTGCTGCCACAAGGCAACAGGGCATGGTGTGACGTGGTGCCAGGGTCACCGGGCATCTGTCCCTGAGCATTTCACCACTCTGCATGGGTCAGGCGAGGCCATGGGGAGCTCAGCATCAGTCGTGTGGCAGCTACATCACCCCGGTGCTGCCCCGCATCAGGGCTCGGGGTGTTAAGAACCAAATCCAGCCGTGGTGTGGGAGGTACAGACAGGAGGAAAGGTCCAGCTTGGGGTTCAGTGTGCCTAGGATGTAGGTAGGAGGAGAAGCTGAACAGACAGCTGCTCCATCAGCAGCCCAGACCCAGTTTTTCTACCTGCGCCCATTCGCCCAGTGAGTCATACACCACAGGAGCCTCATTGTTGCCTCTGCTTCATCCCACAGCCTCCAGCTCCTTCACAGAGGTCCTACACAGCTCCATTGGCTAATATCATAGAAGCATAAATCATTTTGGGTTGGAAAGGACCTTTAAAGGTCATCTAGTGCAACTCCCCTGCACTGAGCAGGGACATCTGCAACTAGAGCAGGTTGCTCAGAGCCCCGGCCAACCTCACCTGCAATGGTGCCAGGGATGGGGCAGCCACCACCTCTCTGGGCAACCTGGGACAGGCTCTCACCACCCTCACAGTGAAGAATTTCTTCCTTATATCGAATTTAAATCTACTCTCTTGTTGTTACCCCTCATCCTATCTACTACACTGATAAAGAGCTCCCCAGCTTTCCTGTGGGACCTCTTGAAGTCCTGAGAGGCCCCAAGAAGGTCTCCCTGAAGCCTTCTCTTCTCCAGGCTGAACAAGCCCAACTCTCCCAGCCTGGCCTCCCAGCAGAGGCTTCCAGCCCTCCCATCATTGCTGGGGCCTCCTCTGGCCCCGCTCCACCAGGTCCATGTCTCTGCTGTGCTGAGGACTCCAGAGCTGGCCCCAGCACTGCAGGGGGGTCTCCCCAGAGTGGAGCAGAGGGGCAGGATCCCCTCCCTGCCCTGCTGTGAGCACACATGGGACAAGCAGTGTCCACACTGGGCCAAGCTGTGTCAGCAAGGCAGGCTCAGGCACATAGTGTGAAAACACCCCACAGGGCACAGGAGCCCAGGTGAGGTCCCCACCCATAGTGGCATGGCCCCAGCATCACCATCCCAGCAGCATCACCATCCCTGGCTGGCAGAGCCCCGTGAGGCTGCGTCTCAGCCCATTAAGTGCTGGGTGCAGCAGGACTACTAAAAAGAGCTTAAAATAATGATGATAATAAAAATAAGCCGCTTCTTGTCACACCCCTCCACAGACTGTGCAGGCACCTACATCCAAGTAGGACACTCGGGATGGAGAAGTCAGGTCAAGCCCAACATGTGGTGTGAGAGGAAGGGAGGACACCAGCCCCAAGAGGGACGAGGGATTTACTGTGACTCATGGCCACGTCACACACCCCACAGAGGCTGTGATGAAAGCCTCTCATTGCTTAAATTGGAGGGATAATTAGATGATCCAGTTTCCCTCTAGCAAGGCTGAGAAAATCCACTGTCTCGTTGGGGTAATTATTGCTTCTCATTTTGATCTCCCCTATACATTCTGTTGGCATAGATAAGAAGTTTGGGGGTTAATTTGGCCTCAGCCAAATGGGGCTGGGTGATGCAGGGAGGAACCTGCAGCTGAAGGATGGAGACAACCTCCTGACAGCAGCAGGAAGGGGCACGGAGAGGTGTGTGGGTGGGGTGAAGGCCAGCTTTCATCTTCCTCTTCACCTCTCCTGCATTTACACATTCTTTTTCCCTTTTCCAAACCCCTCAAAATCCCCGGGTGGAAGCAGGGGGGACAGTGGGTGTCTGCAGGACCATGGGTATGGGGATGGTGCCATCCTGGGATCTCAGATGGGTGAAGGGATGCACTGGCAAAGCTAGGGGGGTCCAACGCTGGACCAGGGCCATGCAACAGCTCCTTCGAGGAGCCTGAAAGCAGTCAAAGCAAGAACCCAAGTGCCACTGAGGGCACTGGCTCCCCCATCTCCCTCCAAAGGGGATTTTGGGGGGGAAGAGCAGCTCACCCATCAGGTGCCTGCCAGACTCAGCATAACCAGCCTCTCCAGGCAGCTTTTTCCCCCCTTACCCCCCCATGTCACAGCCTGGGACGGTTTATCTAGTGCCAGGTCATGTGTGATCTCCCTGCGCCCCAGCGTTATCACGCCGTGTATTTGCATTGGGACGGTGGCAATTCCCCTCAGCGCGAGAACCCGTTTGTCCGGTACCTTCCTCTGCCTCAACCCGTCAGGCCTGTCACGCCTGCGAGGAGGCGGCGGCAGCAGTGGGTGTCCCAACGGAGGATGTGCCATGGCTGGGATCTGGGGAGAGGGCAGGCGTCAAACTGAGGCCAAACAAAGCCCAGTCTGTGGAACAGCCACCGATGGTGGCCGAGGCTGCGCCACAGGCAGGAGAACCAGAGGGCAAACAACCAGCATGGAGGGACCAGCCGGTCACCGACCCTGCCGCGGTGTCCGGTGGGGAAAAAGGGCGCTGGGCTGGCAAAGGGAGCTGGGCTGGCCATGCTGCCCAGGTATCCTGTCCACGGCACACTGGTGAGGGCCAGTGCCACCCTGGTGCCATGCTGCCTCCTGGAAGTTCACCCAGTGGCAGAGCTTCCTCAGGCACTTTTCCTTCCGGCTGGGCGCAGGGCTGGTGTGGTGGAGCTGGCGTTGAGTCACAGCCACCCTTGCCCCACACCCAGACAGCTCAGGAGGTGTCTGGGCTCCTTGTCCCAGTGGTGACCACTTGTTGCTAGCAAGCCCCGGTGCCCAGCACCCCGGTCCCTCACCAAGCGCTGGTGGTGCCAGGGAGGGTGCCCTGCCCAGTTGTCCACCTTGTGCCACATGGTCCTGCTGAAACCAACACCAAGCTGCATATCCCCATCTCCTGCACCCCTCTGAAGACCCAAATACTTCTGCACCGTGCTGGGCACAGCCAGGGTCATCCATCAGCCCTGCTTCCTGGCACAGCCAAGGTGGGATATGAACATGGGGTGAGACTCCATAGACATCAGGCTTGGACACGGCCCCAGCTCCCTGAGAAGCCTGGACTCTATGTGTCCTACGGCACCTCAGGCCCCACAGATCTCAACCCCATAGATGCTGACAGCCCTACAAGGCTCCCTGGAGCCACCATGCCCCATAAACCAGGACCTTTGCACCCCATACCCCTCAGGCACCATCCACACAAGACCCCGGAAGCCTCCAACACTCCCTCTTCCATACACCCCTCACACCCCAGGCCCTCCACAGCCTGGACCCCAAGCATCCTGAGCAGCTCAGACCCAACACACACCACATCCCATGCAGCTCAGACCTGGACCTGGGTGCCCTATACACCCTATATACCATATTGTGCCCCAAAGACCCCATGGTCTGTATGCCTCAGACTCTATACAGTCCCTGCATGCCCTGTACTGCTCAGACCCGGGGAGCCCTATAGACCTTGTACAGCTCAGACCCCATGTGTCCCAGATTTGAGGTGCTTTCTAGACCTTGCATTGCTCAGATCTCGCACAGCCTGGACCTGGGGCACCCTACAGGCTCCGTGCATCCCAGATTCTCGACACCCCAGACCTGCGGCACTCTATAGACCTCTGTATATCCCGGACCTGAAGCACCCAATAGCTCACAGACTCCTGTCGGTCCAGGTGCAGGGCAGCCCCGTGGAACTTGCTTGGTTCGGACCTGGGACACCCTATACCCCCCAGACTCCACTCAGTGCGGCCCCGAAGGTGGCCCCGGGGACCAGTCCCGGACTCGGGGGAGGCTCCGCGGACCCCGCTCGTCCCGGACCCGGGACATTGTGGACCTGGGGCACCCTATAAACTCTGTACATCCCAGACTCGGGCTAGCCTGGACCTGGGACACCCTATAGACCTCTATACATCCCGGACGCGGGACACCCCGTACCTGGGGCACCCTATAGACCCTGTGCCTCCCGGACGCGGGGCACCCTATACCTCCCAGATCCTGCACAGCCCGGCCCCGGGGACCACCTCACGGTACCTGCTCGTCGCCGAGCTCCATCTCCCCCACGTAGTACTGCTCGAGCCAGCGGCGGGCGTTGGCGGAGTGCCGGTGGGGGGGCCCGTCCAGCGCCGCGCTCACGTCGGTCCCGGCCCGGCGCCGCAGCAGCTGCTCCCCCCCCGGGTGCAGCCGCACGAAGCTGCTCAGGTCGTAGAGGCGGTGGCGGCAGCGGACCAGGCAGGAGCCCTGGGCGCAGCGAGCCCGCACCTCGGCCTCGCTGAAGGACCGCGGAGCCGCCGCCATGGCCCCGGTGCCGCCCGGTCTTGCCCCGTCCCGATCCGGTCCTGTCCCTGCCCGCCGCCCAGCCCAGCCCGGCCCCACCGCGCTCTGCCGGCACCTGCTCATCTGCATACATGCATATGCCGCCCGGACACGCCCACCCGCACACCCCTAGCCCCACGAGAGGATGGGGAGGGGCTTGAGGAGGGCCCCGCCCCCTGGCAGGTGCCCTGGTCCGGGGGGGGGAGATAGGGGGCACCCATGGGTGGGTGATGGGGAGAGAAGGATGGGGTGGGAAAATGAGTATGGGGCACCCAGGGGTGGGGAACAGGAGATTCCCCAGGGAGGGGAGTAGGGAATATGGGGCACTCGTGGGTGGGTGATGGAGGAGTAAGGGGTACCCACGGGTGGGGAATAGGAGTAATGGGGTTAGATGCAGTGGGGGGTAATGGGGTATCCTGGGGGAATGGGGAGGGGGGGATTGGGTAACCCAGGGAGCACATGGGCACGCTCGGGGGGGAAATAGGGGGGTCTGGGCAACCCCAAATAGGTTATGAGGGAGGAGCACTGGGGCACCCTGCCATGGGGGAAGTGGAGTATGGGCACCCTGGAGTGTAGTTGGGGCCACCCCGAGGAGTTATGGGGGGAATGGGGTACCCCCGGGGGTATCACTCTTCCTAGGGGCCCCCCCTACCCAAGTTCTATGGTGGCCAAGGCAAAGGAAACCCCAGTCCATGCTCAGAAACCCCCCCAGGAGAGCCGGGGTCCCTCCCGGGGCCACCCCACCCCCACATTCCTTGCTTCGAGGTGCTCCGTCCCCCTGGCTGTTTACAAATTGGTTTCAATCTTTAATTAAATTTCACATGTGTAATTAACCCTGTGGGCGGGAGGCACTGCAGCTGGGCCGAACAGCCCTAAACCCCCCCAAAGAAGCACAAGAAAGTAGCTTTTCTTCCTATTTTTCAGGCAGCCCTCCCTCCCAGCAGCCGCTGGGGTTTGGGGGTGTGTGTGTGTTCTGGGGGGACACCCTTGTCCACAGAGACCAGCCACATGCCGGCAAATTTTGGCATCGCTGCCGAGCTGCAGCCGATGATTAAGGCGGGGTTTGCCAGCTCAGGAATGGGGACCCCCCCAGCCCTACCCCAGGCCCCCGGCTTTGAGGTGCTGCGGGGTGCCGGGGGGGCACAGCAGTATGGGTGTTAAACGAAGCCTTTAATCAAGACGGATCCCAAACCTGCTGTGGTGACTCCAGCACGCCACCCGGCTCTAGCATCGCCCTGTCACCAGCTCGGGGGGAAAGGTCCTTTTTTGGGGGGTTAATTTTCCACCCCGATGGGAGCAGTAGGGTTTGGGAGGGCATGTCCCCACCCAGGGCTGCTGCGGTGTATCCATAGTGCATCAGTAGATGGGTGCAGAGAAGTGCCTCAAAGGGGTTTTTGGTGTGGGGGTTCGAAACACCCTTTGGGGGCTGAGCAGAGGCTACAGGGAGCCCTCAAAGGAGGTGCTGGAGGTGGGGGGCCTGATTCTCCTGGGGGTTTTCCTGACACCCTCCGTGAGCTCAGCCCTGGCATGGTAGGGTGGCTCCGGGTGGGGATGGGGGATTTCTGGGAAAGTGTGAGGGTGAGGTGAAGGCGGAGGTAGATTCAGATGACCTGAGATCTGCACCCACATCTCCAGCTGGGGGAGCACCCCAGAATCCAAGTGTGCCCAGGGTGGGCGTGATGGCCACCACCCCATCATACAGTGCTGGAGGAGACAGAGGGGACTCCAGCTGTGACCCCACCATGACAGCCCTGCTGGCTGTGACACCCTGACCAGGCCTGCCAGCAGCACTTGTCCAGGACGTCCTTGGTGGCCCAGCCTTGTCATGGCATCCCGTGGCCATGGTCATGCTGGGAGCAGTGGCCCCAGCACTTCCCAGTCTATCCCAGCCTCTCCCCACAGCCGCAGGGGCTTATGAAACTGGGAAAAGGCATTTCCTTTCCTTCCCTTCCCTTCCCACCCACGCCCCAACCGACACTCAAGGGCAAGAAGAGCAGGTCAAGTGCCACAGTGATGGCCCAAGAGCCATGAGGATGCACCACACACCTGGGTTTTGGGGTGTCCGGGCCCTTGGGCACCCTGTGCTGCAAAGGGCCACGCTGGGAGCTCAGTGTCCCAGCCCAGGGCAGGGAGGGGTCCAGCCTTTGCCAGCCCTGGGTACTCCAGCACAGAGAGCAAAGCCACCAGGTGCACAGTGGGTCTGTGCCACCATCCTCTCCCCAGCACACAGGGGTTGCTGTCCCCAGCTCCACCACCACAGCAGAGCTCAGGGACACCAGCGAGCTCAGTGGGAGCTGATACCCCATCTGCCCTTGTTTTGGGGTGCTGATGGCTCCGTGGTGGGGGCTGGGGTGAGGGACAGGGTGTCCCCATGGTGGGTGAGCTGACCTCCAGCTCAGTGGTGGGGACTGGGGAGCAGGGATGCACCAAACACTGGTGGCACTGGGAAAGGGATGGCGCTGGGCTGGATCTGTATGACAGACACCCCCACAACAGCACTGAATTGGCAGCTGAAGGCTTTGCCCACTGTCCCTGTCCCTATGCCAAGCAGGATCAGGGAGTGGAGCCAGCTGATGATCAGCCTGGCCCAAATGAGAGCAGCCAACTGGTTTTGGCTCATCAGATCCTGAACTGGTTTAACCCACCAAACAGACGGACAGACGCTGGGGCTGGTGAGAGGGAGATGGCAGGAATGTGCTGCTGGGCTCTGGGCAGGATTGGGCCCTGCAGCGCTGGCAGGGGCTGGCGCTGGGATAATGAGGCTGAGGCCACAGAGGAGGGGGCTGGTACAGACACCACGAGGAGCAGCAGCCATGGGAAAGGTTCTTTGATACCATCATTCCTTGTATTTCTGCCAAACTGATGGTTGGAGATTAAACTTCCTTCTCCGTGCCTCAGTGGGGGGACAGGGTGGGCACCCCCTCTCCTCACACCCCTGTGAGCTCCATGGAGCAGAGAAAGGGCTTAAAAAGCTGGTGGTGTCCTTGGGGGCACGATCTGGGCTGTTGTGGGAGCTTCATCCTCCAGCTCTCCTTGGGAAAGGATGGAGCCAGGCTCTTCTCAGTGACATCCAGTGCTAGGACAAGGGGCAATGGGTACAAGCTGGAGCGTAGGAGGTTTCTGGTAAACAAAAGGAAGAATTTTTTCACAGTGAGGGTGACAGAGCACTGGAACAGGCTGCCCAGAGAGGTTGTGGAGTCTCCTTCTCTGGAGACATTCAAAACCCACCTGGACGCGTTCCTGTGTGACCTGCTCTAGGTGATCCTGCTGTAGCAGGGGGGTTGGACTAGATGGTCTTTCGAGGTCCCCTCCAACCCCTAATGTTCTGTGGTTCTGTGAAAGGCAGCAGGGATGTGCTGGCAACAGCCCTGGGGATGCATGGGGCAGGCAGGTGAAGCAGCTCTTGCTGAAGCAGCTCTTGCCAAAGCAGCCACCAAAAGTTGGCCCAAAGGTCCCCACCTCTGCAGCAGCCAGCAGTGATGGCAGGGAAGGATGCAAGAGCAAGGGCCAGGGACACATGGGCAGAGCTCTCTGGCTGGCAGCAGTGTTGGTGGTGGCTGGGGATGGAGCTTCCCTCCCTGGAAGCGTCCAGGCACTCCTGGAGCCCTGGTAAACCTGTGGTACCAGGGATGTCCCGAGGGAAGCGGTTTCACACCAGTCCCATACAGTTAATAAGGAGCTTGCTCTCACCTTGCACCAAGTGACCAGTTTCATCCGATGCCCCCCAGTTCCTGCACCAGCAGAAGCCATGAAGGGGTCACCCCCACCCCAGCACTAGGTTTACACCACTACACCGTGGTCTACAGCACCGTCCTTTGGCTGGATGACCTACTTAATTCGCCCAGTTTGACCACGGCAGCATCCCCAGAGCTGGTTTGGTGTGTGCTGGCACGCTCTATGCTGAGACCCGCTTGCCAGGCAGCACTTTCTTCCTCTCACCCTCCCAATCCCTTCACTAAAGTCTGATCAGAGCGAGACTTGGCCAGATTTGGGAACCTTTTGCACCCTAAAGACCAAGTTGGGGGGCAGAGCAGAGGAAGGGGCTGCTGTGGGTCAGCAGCACGGCTCATTTATTTCAGGCCAGTGCCTGCAACACGCTTCTCTTCCCTCCAGGCTCCAGCCATTCCTGTTCCCTTGCGATAATCCCTCCTGTGCTGGGCAAGGCCACTCCCAAAGCACCCAGGCTGCAGGGCGTGAGACGCATACCCGCAGCGTCCAGGAAGGAATTCCAGCTCCCTGTGCAGGGTTGCACAAACAACCAGGCTTTTCCTCCTTCCCCCGAAGCGAGCTATTCAGATACTATGGAGATAGACCATAATGAGCTCTAATAACGTGCTGAAGCACCACGATCTATCGGCCCGCCACCTTCAAATGACAAGTCTCCTTTCCCTTCCAACCTACGCTCACGCTCACATGTGGAAATGGAAATGCTCCTGAGCTGAGTGGCTGCTGTCACGTAGGGAGGCGAGGGCAGGAGCCCTCTGCCCGCAGCACCCAGTGCGGTGCCAGGCAGGACGCCAGCACTGCTGGGGGGGGTGGATGCTGTCCGGGGCCTCTCCGAACTGCAGGACAGAGGGTTTGCTTCTTCATCAGCTCAGACAGCACCTGGCTTGGTTTCTGCAAGAGCTGCATTGTGACCCACGGGCAGTTCCCAGGCTCAAATATCATCCCTGAGTGAAGGCAGGGAGGGTTGGGGGGCATGGCAGCACCCAGTGACCCCTCCCAGCTACTGCTGCCACTGGGCACAGATATCCAGAGCGGGACCCCCAGCTTTGGGGTGCAGGGAGAGAGCTGTGGGGTACAACGCTGAGTGCTGCAGTGGGAGGGAGAGCTGCTAGGGGCTCCCCATGGGGCTAGAACTAGCACAGCCACACCACCACCTAGCAGAAGAGCACTTAAAAAAATAATTTTAATATTTAAAGATACACCATCTGTTTATTCCACGGCAGGATCTCACAGCCTGAGCTAGCACAGGGGTGGGGAGCAAGTATGGCACGGGGTGTGGGCATAGGGGTGCCTCCAGAGGGCTCGTCCCTGCCCCAAACCAAAGCTCAGGCTGAAGCCTGCTCAGCAGAGGCCCAGGCTGTGTGCTCAGGGTGGGCACAGCCACTCAGCAGCCTCCAGCAGGAACAGCCCCCAGCAGACAGATCCAGCCGGTACATTCTCCCATTGAAGCTCCACAGGGAGAAAAGGCACAAACCTTTTGCTTCCGTGAATCCCATCACCCCTTTTCCCCATGAAATTGCTGCCTCCCTGGCTCAGGAGTCTCATCACTCAAGCATACTGGCATCAAATCTCAAATTATCCATCGATTCCCCCTGTAGAGCCTGGAGAAAACAGCCCAAAGGAGCCACATGGAGCAAGCAGCATCCTCGTGTTTCCTCAGTAAGGAAGCCAAGGCTTTTCTGAAGTGCCCTCAAATGCCACCACCCATGGAAACACTGCATGGACCCCAAACTTTCCCAGCCACCAGGACGTGTCACCAACAAGGCAGGGACAGGCAAGTTAAAGTGCATTGTATCACCCAGTCAGAGCAGGAGATGGAGACACACCTGAAGAGCAGCGGCACTAGAACTGCTGGAAGAAAAAGACTAACCCCAGTGACCTCGGGCACAGACACTGGCCAAAGCATTGGAAGCTATTTAGGAAGTAATCCTGAAAAATCCTGTAGTTTCACTGTCACTTTATAGGAGAATCTAAACGATGTAAACAGCCAAGGACCTTCTTGCTTCCAAGAGTACCTCTGAGCACAGTCCCACGGCCTTTGTGTGCAGTTCCCAGCTCACCTTTAGAGCTCACTGCTGCTCACTGCACAAAGACTGTTTCACTCGCTTTGAGCTCCTGTCAGGAGGCACCTGGAAGGACACGACGCAGCTGGAGCAACTTTGGCTCTGCCAGGCAAGCCCTTCCTAAGCCTTCCTCATCCCAAGGGAGACAAGCCAACATTCACACACCCTTCTGCAGGAGAGAGCAATTCTTCTGGTCTGGCACATCCATCACCAGCAATGGACACAGGGAGTTTGGTCAAGTCAGTCCTAAAGCAGCCTGGGAAGCACAGGAACACTGGAAGCACTTGTGAATGTCACTGCAGTGCATCCCCAGGACATCCTGCTCCAGCTCCCCACAGCATCTCCCCCTGAGGCTGTGGAGCAGCAGCTGGTTCCACATGGCTTGGGAATCCAATCCTTCATCGGACTCACAGGCACCCGACTGCTGGGTAGTGCTCAGAAGGTGCTCTCAAGCAGGCAGTGGCACCCACAGCCTGTGGGACACACCTCCTGGGTGCGAAACCACTCCATCATGTGGCTGGTGTGGCCTCCGTGTCCACACGTCAGGCAGAAGTTGGAGGAGCCCCGCACGGCCACGTGACAGATGGCACACTGGAAGGTGAAGCCCTTGCAGATGGCACACTGGGTGCCACGCACCTCGCTGCGGCAGTGGCTGCAGTACACCCCGAACTCTGCCCGCCAAAGGGAAACAGAGAGAGACAGTCAGTGCTGGCAGAAGTGAGGAGAAAGAAGCCCTCAGTATACCCCCACCAATCAACAGATTGAGTCCACCACCCTCAGACCCACCACCCAAGAGATCAGACTCAAATCTCCCTCAGAGTGAATAGTGTCTTCTAGAGGTCTCAGCTTGGTCTCCATAGGGGAGCTAGGAAATGGGCAATCACCTTGCTGGGACCCACACTGGACCACCAGTTCTGATGGCTAGACAGCTGTTGGCTGGGAATGTGTCAGGTTTCTAGCTCAGGACATGCCAATGCATGCTGGAGAGATGAAGGCTTCCTGCTGGTCTCATCTGCCTCACATCACTACAAAGCGTAACCAAGAGCAAACAAGAAGGGCCTTTGTCGTTGTGGAGGGAACAGGGAGTGCACTCAATGCCATGACTGGTAGCCAAGAAGGGGCAATGGCAGTGGTCAAAGTCACCCATTTTCACTCCAGTTACTCCCCAGGAGGAGTCCCTGGTGACGAGGTGAGACAACCAGTGCTTCTCTGGCATTTCTCTCTCCACCCAGGTTAAGCTCATCTTTTCCCAGAGGTGTGGGAAGAAGACATTTTGGCAGCTGTCCTTCTGGGCACCTAAGCTGCTGAAAATATTTTGGGAGAAACATCCTGTTTGTGCATTTTTGGACACTCACCAATTCCTTTGTGGGGATCAGGAGGACAAGAGACAAACTTCAGAACCTCAGCCCGCTTCTCTCGCAGGCCCCAGCGATAAAGGATTTCTCCATAGCACTTCTTAAAGTCATCAAATTGCTGTGTGTTGGCAGGATCCAGGAGCCTGGAGGAACGAAGAGAGTTGTCATCATCTGACTGACTCTCAGAGACTCTGCTGCAGGCCCCTTCCCAGTGAAGGGCTACGCAACCAGCTCATGTTTCTAGAAGAGCAGTGGATTACTTCCCACACGTTGCTGAAACTCTGCTGAGTTCGGCCTTCACTGGTTCTACACTCAAGGGTGTAGACATAAAGGGTGTTCCCCCTCCCAGCCAGTTAGAGATGTATCACACCCAACCCCAGTATGGCTGATCTGCAGCATGAAGCTTCTCCAGATGACTATCTGAACCACAGAACCCCAGCATGGTGGGGGTCAGAAGGGAGCTCTGGAGATCATCTGGTCCAAGCCCCCTGCTCCAGCAGGTCACCCAGAGCAGGGTGCCCACGATCACATCCAGGCATCTTTGGAATCTCTCCAGAGAAGGAGACTCCACAACCTCTCTGGGTCAGCCTGGGCCAGGCTCCAACACCCTCACACCAAACAACTTTCTCCTCCTGCTCAGAAGCAACCTCTTGGTTTCCAGTTGGTGCCCGTTGCCCCTTGTCCTGTCACTGGGCACCACTGACAAGAGTCTGGCCCCATCCTCTTGCCCCCTGCCCTTTAGCTGTTGATCATCATTGATCACTAAGGCTCTAACCTACCTTTTGTTTTTCTCATGCTGGTCCTTCTCGCGCTCCCGATGGTCAGGATACATCAGGTTTCCGTAGCGGAAGTCATCTGGAGAAGACTCACACCAGGGAGTGGAGGCCTGCTCCGTGTCCTTGTTTGCTGCAAACACCAAAGGGTCGTGAGGGTCCCTCAGAAAGCACAGCACTGAGCACAACCTCCTCAAAACCAGGGTGGGGAAGGAGACACGAAGGTCACACATTCAGACACCTCAGTGTTCTCTCTAAGACATGGTCACATCACCTACAAACACTGTCCTGCCTCAGAAAACTAAGTGCCAACCTCTGCTCTGCTTCTACCATGCTTCTGGTGACAGGATGGGAAGAGGGATCATCAGGCAGAGAAATATAACACAGAGGAAGCCCTTTTGCCTTCAACTTTAGACAAAAACATCCAGGAGATCAATCCAAGGAGGGTGCTTGGGAACATTATCCCTGGAAGCCCTGGGCTCCTCTTTCTTAGACAGAGAGGACTCTTGTCACCAGGGCTGCTGTTACGTAAAGGGGCCTCTGTGTGCAAGGTGTTGCCCTGGGGGCAGGGAGAAGACAGCTGATAACTGCTGTGAGACAACACCAGCTCCATTAATCCCCACTTTCCACTCTTCCCCATGTCACAGATGCCTTGATATCGTCCTGAAAAGTCACAGCTTTGGGACCAACAGTGCTAAAGCTGTCCCAGGCCATGAATATCACTAAGGATCAGCCAACAGCTGCAACTCTGACACTGGAGCCCTTAAGAGTGACTTGTCTGACACCTTACCTTCCAAGCTCAGCAGAAAGCCTCCTTAGGCCCACAGGTACTCCCAGCACTGTGACCCCAGCCTGCACAACTGCTGCTGCTTTTCCAGTGACAGGAGGGAGTCAAGCATTGTCTTTTCCCCCTGGACCCTGTGGAATTGGCTGGCTGAGTAACTGAGAGAGTTTGTCTTGTTCAGCCTGGAGAAGAGAAGGCTCCGGGGAGACCTTCTTGGGGCCTTTCAGAAAGATGGGGAAAGACTTTTGAGCAGGGCCTGTTGGGACAGGACAAGGGGTGATGGTTTTAAATGAAAAGAGGGAGATTTAGACTAGAGAGATGAAAGAAATTTTTCGTGCTGGGGGTGGTGAGCCCCTGTCCCAGGTTGCTCAGAGAGGTGGTGGCTGCCCCATCCCTGGAACCATTGCAGGTGAGGTTGGCCGGGGCTCTGAGCAACCTGCTCTAGCTGCAGATGTCCCTGCTCCCTGCAGGGGGGTTTGGACCAGATGAGCTTTAAAGATCTCTTCCCATCCAACCCATTCTATGAAGACATTACCCAAGTCTCCATACCTATGCTCCAGCCTCCAGTGCCAAGACCGGGATCTGACATGCTGGAACAGGAGCCAGAGGAAGTAAAGCTGGGCTGTTCAGGGGGAAAAGAGAGGAAATCATGTCATCCACCTGAGAGATGTTCAGATATCCAAGACGAAAGGGAAAGAGATGGTGGTCGTACGTATCGGCTGTGGGAGGGCAGGGTGGAGGCACGCTGGTGAAAGGGGCCGCAGGAGTTAGGGCAGCCCTGTAGCCTGGACTGGGCTTCAAACACACTGCAGAGCATGGCCAGGGTCTGCACGTCGTGGAGCTGTGAGTAATGAGCCAGCCTGTGAAATGGAAAGGAGAGACAGTGTGAGACTGGGCAGGGTTCAGGGGCAAAACCACCGAGACTCCAGGAGCCTGTTGCATAAATCAATTTGGGTCCCATCACTGCTCACAGGAGGGACATGGGTTCTGCAGGACAGGGTTGTCTTTTCCTTCACACCTTTGAGGAGCTAAGTCCTCCTGAAAACACTCGTGGCCTAACAGGTGGGAGAAAGAGGGGAGCTCTGGAATCCAGCAGTACTTGTGGGTGGTTACCTCAGGTCTGTGCAGCTTCAGGAACATCCACAGCACTGATCTGAACTGGATGTAAAGCTGGAGCCATTAGTCTCACCCTCAGCTGCCATGTCTTTTTGACAAAACCCTCTACACTCAAGCATCCTGCACCTAGACCACAAGGCAAAACCCCACCACAGGATTTCTGGATGGTTGTGTGTGAAGTTCCTGGATCACTCTGAAGACCCAGAGCGATGAAGACCTACCTGTGCTCCACTGCCACACAGCAGGAAAGAGCTACGTCCAGCAACATAGGAAAGATACACCACACAAATCCTGTGACCCAGACAAGGGTATACCAACAGATAATATAAATCACTGATTATGTCCCCACCTAACCAGGTTCACTGGCAGGAGGAGATCTGCAGCTAATGCTTGGCTTTGAGATCAGCAGAAAGATCGCCCAGGAATGGCAACAGTGAATCTGAAGGTGGACAATCAGCTGCACCAAGATGCTCATTTAGGAGGTGGGGAGAAGGAAACCAAAATCCTCAAGCCAGGCATTGTGGGCATGCTGGAAAGCAGAGCTCCTACTGCACACGGCCTGCTGCTCAACGTCAGCCAAGGATGACCTGGGTGCTAGATGGAGGCCAAACGTTGTCTCCTGCATGTCAGAAACACACTTGCAGCTTCCCTTCTTGGTGTATCTCAGGCTTGAGAGGGGAAAAAAATACATGCTGTGGCACCACTCCCATCTGAAACGACGCCTTACGATGTACATAGTTATGGAAGGCTCTGCTCTCCCCTTCCCCAACCCCTCCTCAGCATTCCAAAGCTTACAAGGACTCCAGTAATTGACGTCCAAATGGATGTTGTGCCCAAGGTATCTCCAAATCTGGGTCAGACTTCGGTCCAAGACAGAGATCAGTGGCTACCATGGCCAGTGACCAAACCTGGCAGACAGGAAGGAAAAGTATGAAAGGTACAATTAGAAATAACCACACTCCCAGGGCACAGGTATGCAAATTCACTCACAGACAGATAATAATGGAACTTGTTTATGCCTTTTTTTCTTTTCCTGGCAGCAGGAAGCAGTTTCAGCCTCTGTGTCACAAATACTATATAAAGTAACAGAAACCTGAAGCTTTCCCTGTGTCTTTTGCTTTGAATTTGGGTTAAACTTTGAAGAAGAACAGTTTATAGTCTAAGAGACGTGTCAGGGTAGCTTAACAGACCTCAGAAGGGTTTAGATTTGATACAATTCTTGGGTTCAGAAATATCTGGGGGCAGAAGGTTTACTGGTGACTCATTATTTGCCTGAAAAGTGTTACTGAACATATCTGTTCTCCTAGCACAGCCCAGTGGCACAGACAGGAGTAGTCTGCCATTTCTACTCCACTGTTTAGCTATTTCACATTAAATTTCTCCTTCATTTACCATTCTCTACTCTGAAAACAGTTTTATCTTTCCAGTCATTACACCACTGATCTAGGACTGTTTTTTTCTGCTTTTAGAATGGGGCAATTTGAATATCCCAGGAAAAAATCTCTTGGATTGGCATGAAGAAAAGTGCAGGAAAGGAACAGGAACGTGGTGCTGAAAAGACAGCATAAACCAGAAAGCTGACAACACGGAAAAGTAAAGAAAACCCACGTGCTCCAGGTACAAAGAACAAGCAGGAACAGTGGTCCCACAGCTGCTCACCATGAAACCAGAGAAACAGGAGAGAAACTGGAACGAGGACAGGGCTGAATAGAAGAGAGCACAGAAAGAAAATGGGAAGGACACCACTTCCTACGCTGCTACAGAGTGCATCTGACATGTAACCTGCAGCTTGAGCCTCCAGGGCTGCTTGGAAGAAGGCAAGCCACAATTCAGGATGGAGTTACACAGGACAGGGCAAAAAAAGCAAGAAACAAGTATCTTGGAGAAATCCTGCTGAAGTTATTCCACTCCAGCTCTAGTCCAACATGAGCAAACTGGACAGCAAGATGAAGCACAGACAGGGAGAACTAGACCTACCTTCTCTCTTCTAGCCTAGCAGAACCCACCAGAAAGCAAGACAACAGCTTGAGTTTGTTTCTGCTTAGAGCAGGTAAAGCCTACGCACATTCCCTCCCCAGGTCTAGGAAGAGGCAAGTGCTGAGGAGAGGTGCACAGCTCCTCTGGCAGTGCCACCCACTCCCATCTCTTTTGGGCCCTCCTGAGTCCTGTCAAGTGTCCTGCCTGTTGCGATGGACTAAACACAAGGAAAAGGACAGGCCACAATAGCCATTTTTCTCCTATGACTAGCTGGAGGTCAGCAGCCAGCCCCGTCCTGGGGCTGTGTCCTTGGGCTCAGACTCTCAGGGTGAACCTGCAGTTAAGCACCTGGTGACAGCATGGATGGATACTGAGCAATGGGAATGATTACATGAGACGAAATCATGGGTCACAAAGTTGACAGCAGCTAGGGGGATGTGCATAGCCACCCCCTTTGCTGACTCCAGAGTAGGCTGCAGGAATTCCCTGAGAAATGTGCATCCCTTGGTTTGGCAAAGGGCATAACACAATCTGCTCACAGCCCTGGGAAGGAGTCTCTCGATGCCAAGAGCCAGTGAGGCAGAGAAGAGCCTCCATGGCTCTTCCACAGGCCTCGGTTCACCAGCCAGAGGCTTCCTGGACCAATTGCTAAACCTGGGTGGGTGTTGGGACTCAGGGGGACAGCAGAAGCTGCTCGAGGAGGTCTGATCCAAGGCCATACCTGTACAAGATCCCTCCGGCCCACAGCCAAGGCTGAGGCAGCGTTCTTCTGGCACGTCTCCTGGATATTATTCACATTCAGTCTGAAAAGAAAGGAGATAGCTCAGCTCTGGTTGGCACGTTACCTACAAAGGTGGGGAGGGATGGGGGGAAAGTGGTACTGGCAGCAGTGAGCAGCCCAGAACTTCCTGCCAGCATGGCCAAGATCCCATCCTTTCCATTATTTAGGGATCTCTGCTATCCTTCTCCCACTATTCATCTTCACTAACACACTGCACATCAACTCCAGCTCCAAACTAGCTGGGATTGATCCTAAGAGGCACCATTTCCAAGGAGATATTGGACTAAACTTCCACCAGCATATCACCAAGCCAAGATACACTCTCATCCCTAGAAGCTGGTGCCACCAGTTACACAGTGCTGCTCCCATTCAGCCTGTTGGTCTGCTCTGACTGGATGGAGATGGTGGTTATGCTGTGGAGAAGCAGGTTGGTCTTCAGCCTCTTCTCCACTTGAATAACTCACCCAGTCTCTGAGAGGCTGGGAAGGTGGGCTGAGGAAACCCACATGGGCTTTCCTGCTTGTCATCAGAAATCTTCCTGAGACACTCAATGCCTTTACTGCTTAAGATCTTATAGAAAATGGAAAAGGGTCAGGCTCTTTACACATGAGAGATCCAGAGAAGAAAGGTCCAACAGGCCTTTTTAGAGAGCATTCTTTTTAATAGTATAGAAAAGAGAGAAGGAAGATTTCTTCTCTTTTTTCCACCCCTTCTTTCAGAAGGGAAGCCTGCTGCTTCTCTCAATGCCCATAGTCTGGAAACACTGTGGAGGACCAGACAGTATTACTAAAACTAAGGAAGTAAAAATTCAGGGACAGAGATTTTGTAACTACCTAAATTAGTTTGGAAAAAGCAGCTCCTCGTTTTTTAAAAAAACCCAACCAACCCAACCAAACAGAACTTCTCTATCCTCTCCATTAAAGCAGAAGAATTTGCTGTACAGACACTGTACAACCAAGTCTCCAAGTGAACGGGGCACTCCAAATGCTTTGGAAATTAAAAAGCTTTACGAACTAATAACAGCTTATTAGTATGTGAATGTGCATTTATTGGGATTTTTAAGCCTGTGCATTTAAGTGTGGAATTTAACATGAGATTTGAAAAAGAATTTGTGCTGATAATTTCTCTCTTTAGCTGACAAAAACCTGAACCTGTAGTGATGGTGCTGGAGCTCCACGTACAATACACCACCACAAATTTCTTCCATCGCACTTTTCAGATTCATTGGAGACAAGTTCCCTCTCCCAGGCAGGGAGGGATACCATAAAAAAGCAGCAAGGCAAGGAAAGAGGAAGTAGGTGAGGAAACATTACAAGATGTCAGGATTAAAGCACAGCAATGCCAAACGTGGCTGCTTTCCTTTGGGAAAGGGTGGCAGCCCGTACTCACATGTAGAGCTCTCCCAACAGCTTGTGGACAGGCAGCAAGCAGGAGATATCTTGGATAATAACTTTCCCAGCAGCTTTGATGGGTCGGTTGCTGGCATCTGTCCCTTCTCGTTTGCTTTTCCACCTCCTGGATTTCTGCAGAACAAATGGCACCGTGTTATGGGGAGGAGGAGAGCAGGCTTCCTGGGCCGGGGAACAAAGCGCTAGGGTCAGCAGTAATGCAAGCAGCACCCAAATCTGCCTTTCAGAAGGCTCTGTGCTACCCTGGAAAACATCCATGACATGCCCAGGAGAACAAGCATCTCCATCTGTAGGAAGGGAAAAGCAGGTCAAGGCAGCGAGCTCAAGGTCAAACTCACTCAAAAAGTGTTTTGTGAGTTCCCCTGTGAAAGCCAATATGAGAACAAATCAGCATCGGGATGCCAATCAAACCTGGGCAGGTTTGGCAGGAGGACAGTTCAATGATCGTTCTCGTTAGAGGTCTGGTCTGGGAACCCTCTGCACACAGACCACCACTGACTCCAGCCAACATCAGCACAGAGCCATGCGGGAGGCAGCTCCTGCCTGGGCAAGCTGACAGCTCCAGATGGTCTCTCTTGGTATCTGCTTTTGGTGTTTGAGCACATCCCTGTTTAGTGCCAGGCTCCCACCTCCTGCTTTATCAACAGCTCCAAACAATCAGCAGATGATAAAGCAGGGCTCAAGTTTTCCTAGCAAGAGTCCTTAGCTACCATGCTCACAGCTACGTACAGCTGGCTCAGGACATAAGGTCGGTGGGGCAGAGAAGAAAGGAGAGAAATCAACACAAGGGAACAAAACCAAGAAGCCAAGATGATTCCCAAATACTCCCAGTTATAGACACAGAGGCCACCTTAACACCAAGCTACATAAAGCTCCCTTGGTGGTAGGAAGCACCACAGAGTATTTGGCTGGTATCCTGGTCTCTCCCAGCTCCTCACTCTGGGAGGGTGAGAAGGAGGAGGAGGAGAGGCTGTGTGGCAGCATGACAGGCAGAAGGCACTGGAGCTCTACCAAGGAAAGCACTGGCTGCTCCACAGGACTCTTGCAATGCTGCTGCTGCTCCCCCGTGGTGTGTTCCCTCACTGACACACCGAGTCCTACGTATAAGTGTCTCCTGATCATGCTGTGTTACGGAGAGTCTCCTGAGGCACCTATGGTGGGGCTTCCTACAGCCCTACCTGAAAGGCCAGCAAAGGAGCCCTGTGCTGATGGCTTCACAGGGCTCCAGGGCTTGCCGAGGCCACACATCGGGCTCCTAAAGAGCAGGCTGGGCTACAGGAAGGGCAGGACTGGGACCTGCAAGCAGGGTCACCTCTACTGCGGGTGCCAGGCCAGCTCTGGGATGGCTGGGTGCCAAACTGTCTTTGACCATGATTGTGCAAACCTGGGCAGGCTTTTCACAGACACAAAATGCCCTTGAAAAAACCCAATTAATAGCCTTAAGAAATTAATTCTTCCTTCACTGCCTGCCTGTCCCAGGCTACCCAAAGAGGTGGTGGCTGCCCCATCCCTGGAACCATTGCAGGTGAGGTTGGCCGGGACTCTGAGCAACCTGCTCTGGTTGCAGATGTCCCTGCTCCCTGCAGGTGGGTTAGACTAGATGAGCTTTAAAGGTCCCTTCTGACCCAAACCAGCCTATGATTTACCTGCTACATCATTCTCAAGCTGAGAAGTGCTATGTAGTGGAAGAACATGGTTGGGTGGGAGACCAAGCTCTCTTCAGTCCATCAGCTCCTAATCAAGGCACTGTCTGGATCAGCTCTGGCTCTCCTGCTGTGGGGCAGGCTAAATCTCTTTTAATAACACCCAAAAACGCAGCTCCCCTTCCCGTGCTGAAGGATGTGGGCTGTATTACAACAAGGTTCCCAAACACCAGTGGCACCTGTACCCCAGTCCTTGTCAGGACAGCCAAATGCTGTCTCCTTGGTGCAGCGAGGAGTGATGATGCTGCCAAAATCAATCCTTGAGCAAAGCTTGGGAGCCCCAGCACAATGACATGCCACCAGGGTAAAAGCTCAGGCACTGCCCATGAAGGGCTACCAGGCTTCTTACAACAAAAGCTGTTATTCGTGCTGCGTCACAGCAGATATTTGAACCTAGGCCTACAGACACAGAGCTACATTCTGCAGGTCTACCACCAAGGGCTTCTAGAGCTTGGCAGGTAATTTGGAGAGCAACTTGCCACCTCCTGTCCATCTGTAAGCCAGCTGCCCCAGGACACAGCTGATGGAGAGCTCCCTCTGACCCAGGCAGGTTCTCTGCCCCATCATCAGGAACAGATCAACCTGCTCCTGCCCTCTGCAAAAAATCTCCCAACAGGCAAGTCAAAGACTAGAAACATGGACAACACATATCACTTTCCACAGGTAATTCAGCCACTGTTTTTGAAGGAGGAGGAGAACGACAACAAATGAGGATGAGGATGGAAAATAGACCCCATGAATGGTTTCCACTGCTTGCTGTTAGCGTAGCACCAGACAAATGAAGACACTCAATGTATCAGAAACCCCCTGAATACTTGGACTCACAACAAAGTCGTCCTGTTTTCTTCCTCCTTAGCACTGTCTATTTACTGGCAAAAAGGGAAGCCCTGATGATTTTACCAGTGCAGCTCCTGGAGCAGAGTCAGTTGATGGCCATATGTCCTGCCAGGACTATACTGCCATGACCATACTTCTGCCCCTTGAGCTGCAACAGAAGGAAATCATAAAGCCACATGTAGAGTCACTATCAGAAATGTCTATTTTTTTTTTGCAATTCAGGTTTGCTTCAGCTACAGCAACAAAGTGTCAGAAAAAGCTATGATCAGAAGCACAGGAACCATCACGGATGAGGCAAAGCTCATCACCATTGACAGCAGAAGCTCTACTTTGAGCCCAATAATTGCTGGTACTAATTACAGGGCCAGCTCTCCACCAGGCAGGGTTGGAGCACAGGGATTATCAGAGGCAAGGAGAGCTCTAGCTTGGGTCTGTCTGGCCAAGGTCCACCACAAGGTTCCTCTCTCCCTTCTGCTTCACCTTTTCTCCCAGAAGTTCTCTCTATGGTGTTATCGAAAGGGGTCACTGAGGCTCACAGACATTAGGGTAGAACAGAAAATACATCTCTTCACAGGGGTTGGAGCACAGGGCACAAGGAGGAGCAGGGAACACAACAGTTGGAGCTGAAGCAGAAATCAACATGCTTGCACCAAGCTAACTATTGACAGCTACAGGTCAAAGACATGGGTCTTCTGCACTGGCCCCAACATTTCTAGCTCTTTCTGCAGTCTAGAATCCATACCAAAGAGAACTGCATCTACCCAGCTGCTCCTGGGACTTTAAGGAGAGGAAGAAAAGAAAGAAAATAGCAACAGTGATAGTAAATGAAGATTCATCAGTTCTTCAGAGCAGCAGAAGAAACCAGAGCATTTATGACAATCAGGGGGTTGGAGGTGACAGCGGGGAACAGCACTGAATAATGACTAAAAAAGCCAGGCTGCACCTGCACTACTAAACCCAAAGCTGTAATTTGCTGCAATCTGAGGTGATAACGATGGCAGTAAAATGGGTTACATGTAGAAACAGATAGCCCAAGAATAAGCCACCAACTGCTTCGGAGCAACCACCATCATCGCTGCATACTCAGCAGAAGTCGTTACAAAACACCGTGTGTCTGCTTGGAAAGGATGCTGGAGAGTTGGGGGGGGTGGCTTTGGAGCCCCCCTGAGGCAGGCAGTGACATGCCAAAGGCTGGTGTTCCACAAGCATATGCAAAATGTCAGGGTTGGTGTAGAAACTGGTGTTAGGAGGGCAAAGGGAAAGGCTGCGGACAGGAGGGAATGGACTTGATGCTGGAGATTAAGCTGCAATAAGGCATTTACAAAATAAAAAGTTAAACCTGCTCAAAGGCAGGTTCAAGCTGCTTCTAATATTATTTTCTTTGTTTTTTTCAATATAATTTAAAGATTGCTGCCTCCCTGCAGAAAGCTATGCTCTTTTATTCTGAACAACTGCCTACAGATTGACTCCCCCGTGTAGGTCAAACAGCACTGCCTGAAGTTTCTCTTCAAAATAATCAACATTTACTATTTACAGCATCTCCCACAGCACCAGGCACTTTCTGCGGAGGGCAGACCTGAGGCACTTTTGAATCAAATGCCCCACAGCAGGAATAGTTCTTTATAGCTTCCATCGATTAACAGCTGGCACCTGCCCTGAAGCACAGGCATTTCTGAGCAGAGGTTAGTCATTACCTAGAAAGGAGGAGGAATTATTCCTTCCTCTAGACTTGCTAAGCTCTCGCTTCCCTGAGCACCTTGAGCAATGCTGAGCTCTTCTTCCAGGAGGAAGGCACCTGGGCTGCACAAGGAATCCACACCTCTCTTCATGCATCTTCACCCTGGGCACTTCAGAGATTGTGATCAGCCTTTTCCAAAGGTTATCCACGCATAAAATCCATCCTTCAGGGCTTGGACTACTCTCTGTACCATTTTTAAGTGTAAGTTACAAAAATAATAAGTCTATCACATCACTACTTGCTCTTCCTTCTAAGCCAGCAGTGAGGGAATTAAACCCTTGTTCACCACAAGTTACCACATCACAAGATAGCAAGTTCCTTGCTTGGTCGTCTTTTTTTCAGCCTGTTCCTCATCCAAGACAGAATTTCATTTTTTGTCTCCACTGCTCACATTAGCTCTTTGCACAAAGCCTTGATGGAGTCAAGTAAATGACTTCTGCTTTCTTTCACCTATTATTTGCTAGCATAGTCCTGGAGCTGTTGTAATTAGGAAGGCTTGATCCTATTATACCAAGTTAAATTAGGTGTTAGAGGATTCTATTTTATTCCCTGCTGTCTTACAAAGAGATAGCACGAAGGACAGCAGCTGTGAAAAAACAGTTGTTCACAAAGACATTAAGAAAAAGGGACCTAAAGAGACCATCTCCAAATTGAAATGGAGTTTTCTAAGCTTCATCTGTGCTTGGCAGATGAGTGATGAGACAGTAACTGCCCAAGTTTACAGCACAGCTTGAGCAATGCTGGTATTATCAAGACGTTCACATGAATGATGTTCAAGCTTGAGGGACACGTGGACCTGATTAATGGAAACCAACTGTCAAAGCAGGCTGGGAAGGGCAGGTGCCAGGAGGAGGGAAGTGCCAGGGTGGCTGGAAGTGCAACTCTTCCAACTGAATGCAGGGTGGGGCCGTTCCAAGGGCTGTGAGAAGAAAAACTAAGGAGAATTCTATTTATTGCTCCAGGAAATAAGACTATGTGGTGCATTGCACTGAGAAGAGGCAGCTCATTTGAATGAGATGACAGATCTTGTCAGCAACTCAACCAGTTGGTTTCTTCTGAGCTCTTAAGTGATCCTCCCTCTCCAGCAAGGTTTCATCTTTTCAGAAATGAGGTGCTCGAATGTCAGCCTCGTCATTTGGTTGATGATGCATAATAATCATTTAGCTCCTCTGCAATGCACTCTCTGCTTCTCAGAGGTTTATCTTTCCTTACACTTCAAACTACCCCTTTGGCATCCTTTCCTGAGGGCTGGGCTAGGTAAAACAGGCACGTTGTGGGTCAGTGTTTGTACCCTGCTCCTGCCCACCTCCACGTGCATCTGCTGCTACTGAAGCCCTTGGCCCTGTGTGGAGGGAGAGTCCCCCACCTCTGTGCAGGTTACTCAAAGGCAGGCAGGTGGCATTTTATTCTTGGGCCCTTGGGCAGAAGACAGGGTTATATCAAGGACAGTATTAGCACAGCGCACAGTACCGGAAAGTCGTTAATTGCTTGTATGGACCAACGTCGCCGGGCAGAGCGAGGAGACATCTGCATGTGAAAACGTTATACCCAGGGAAAGGGAAGAAAGACACCAAGAAAATTAAAGACAAAGGTAAATAAACTGAAATGAAAAGTGCCCTGAACCAGCAGAGTAAAAGATACTGTTCCCAATGGTTCTGTTACACAACGAGCACTTGCAAACCATGAGCCCCGCTTCCATCCACGCACAATTGTGACACAAAGCATGACCCATGGCCCTGGCACAGCAGGGGCTGCTGGGTCTCTGTCCCCACCGGCCTCTGTGGAAGACCTTGGCAACCACAAATCTGAGCCAAGTCTTCCACATAGAGTTGTGTTACTGCAAGAAGCACTGATCTGCTTCACGTGGCTGTGTTCATACCACGAACTGACAGCAGAGCAGAGGACAACACGCTTGTGCCCCACATGCCAGGCTCCTACTCTAACCAGTTTTACTCCTCTCGGCTGAAGAGGAAGGCTGCTTAGTGCAAACTGCATTATTTTTAACATGGCACAGGAATCTGCAGGAAGCTCAATACTTCTGCTTACTTAGTCATCCCTTTAACATCCAGCATCCTCCAGGACTTCATTCACTGGAACCTGCTGTAACTGTTCACTTTCATTTTAAACAATAAAAGCCACGTGTCAGAATATTAGAAGGGATGTAGAGGCCCTGCTACTTGGCAGGGCCATGTGGAAACTGTCATTATGGGTTGAGGAACTAGTTCAGGTTGAGTGAGGAATCGAATTCACTGATTGACTATGCAGAATAGCTCCAAAGCAGGCTTCCATTATGAACTTGCAGACATTTCATTAAGTACTCAGCACAGTATTATAGCAACAACAAATGGAACCTCTCAAAGCACATTACTGTGCATTCACTTGAAAAAAAAAATGTTCTGTTACAGTTCTGCAAGAGCCAACACAATAAAAGGGTTATTTGTATTGTGTGCGATGTACTTTACATTTATTTCCAGCAGTCAGGACCATCAGCCATGCCTTCAACCTCTACCTTCCTCTGCAACTTGCTGCTGGGAGAACCCTGCCAGCCAGGGTGTGAGGGCTGAGGCCACAGGGCCCCACAGAAAGAAAGAGAAGGAGACCACAGCCTTATGCTGTAGGTTCCTCCACCAAGAGAAGGAGAAAAGGGTTAGCTGAAGGAAATTTGGTATAGTGGAGAAGAAAAATCAAGCTCAATTCCTTCACAAAGTCCTGATCTCCTGTAGGCAGCCACTGCTACCAGCCTATGCTCCCACCTTTGAGAGGTCTGCAACCAGGAGGGCACCAGAGGATGTCCTGAGAAGCAGCAGCTTCCAAGCCCCATCAAATTCCCTGATGGGAAGCATGAGGACACTGCTGTCACCACCTTGTGTACAGCTGCCCCTCAGGCAAGGCTGATCTGTCCCCAGGTCCCTACTGGCACAACCCTCTAACTGGGGGGAGAAATCACAGCCCTGGCACCTTCTTTAAGGGACATCGAAGTTTGAAATGCTGATGGTGTTGCCACAGTAGAGACAGAGCTTCTCATTTCTGCTGACTACTTCGGGGATTTTGAGGAGTGAAAAAGAGGGAGGAAGAAAGGAGTGTGTCTGTGTGAATAAAAGGCGAGAAAGATATATATAGGGGGATGTGTGTCTGTATATATATACATACACATGCTTAAATGAGCCCAGAAAGACTCAGTGCCAAATATAGTTTCATTTTGGTTTACAGAAATCTCTGCTGGGTTCAGCAGCTCCCCTGCCTTTATGGGAACTTGATGTATTTCCTGTCTAGCAATGGGCAAATTCCATTTTTTTGCTAATGAAAGTGATGCTGCAGTTGCTACATGGGATTTAAACACCTGGTCATCACTGACAAAGTCGGTTTTGGGGCTGGAGTTATATAACAGAAGAGTTTAACACACACAATTTCAATTTTTTTTTTTAAGGCAGATATAAAATCCAAGCTTCAGAGCAAGGAGCCAACTAGACTCAGAGTCTGGGCTTTTTCAATCCTTACAATGAAATGACATAAAAACCTGTAGCATCTATCTAATAGAGGCCATGACATCAACCCCTGAAGAATCAGAAAACCTTTGCTGAAGAGAGATATCGTTTTGGGTTGTTTGGTTTTTTTTAAACTATTTCATCTACAAGAACATTCAAGCCAGCTCCCTGCCAGGGCCCTTACGCTTCCTCCAACCAAGTGTGAGAGGAGATAGCTTGGCAGGGGGAAGGGGAACACAGGAATTTTCCCTGGCTTTCAGCAGACATGGCTACACAGCTTTGTTCTCTCAACTTTTCCTGCCCTGACAAAAATCTTGTTGCCATCAATACAAGGGCTGGGGAGACAGGTCACATGAAATTGCACTGAGCTGCTTCCACATGTTATTTTTACTCTTGTCTGTCATCTTATAAAGCTGCGTGTGAGAGACAAGCATGCTGCAGAGGATAGAGATAGCTCTTTAAATAAACTCTCCTGCAAAGACTAAAGTAGGCTGTAATTCCTGTACCAGGCAGCATCATTTTCTCTTCTCATCAAAAACAAGTTTGCATGGTGTTCCAGGTTCGAGAGGATACTCTGGGCACAAACACATTCAGGGCACGATACTTGGTGAGAAAACAGTGAGATTTATTGTTCAGCGATAGTCATGTGAAAGCGATAGTTAGTACAGTGTATTCCCCTTCAGGAGAGGTCTGCCTGGTGCCCAGCGGCAGGCAGAGTGTGTCCCTTTAAGAGCAGCTGCTCAGTAGCGGGCTGTGCATAAGTGGTGAGCTAGCGAAGTGTGCTGTGCTGTGCGTTCCCGTTAGTAGAATCTTACCAACCCCATTACTGGCAAAGACCACCGAAGCAGAGAGTAAATAGGATGATCCGGATCATTGCAGAGAAAGGAGATGAGGGGTCGTATGGAGCGAGCCAACATGTCCCTTGTATAACATGGTGCTCTCTCTCCATCACCCCGCCTCAGCTCCCCCATCTCGGCCCGGAGTCGGATCTTTATACTCTCAGCAGATTCTGGAAAAAAAACTGGCAAAACATCATCTCACCCACGGCCAGCATGTAAGACGATGTTTGCAGGTGCATGATCTGCTTAACAGCAGCTCCCAGACTCCTACATGTGTTGTTCAAAACAACCTGTCTTCCCAGGGCTAAATCTGGAGTGTAACTCTCTCCCAAGGCCACATTCTCATGGCAAAGTCCAGCTTGTAATTTTCTATCCCTCACATATGGGGAAAAAAATCCAGAACAGGGATTCAGAGAGTTTTCTGGGGTCTGTATGGAGGCAAAGTTCACAATGGGGAGAGGGGTTTGCCTCACGGCTGGTAGGTGTGATGACTAACTCACACCACACAAGCAGGACACAGTCCTGGAGGGGTTGGCTGTCATGTCCAGCACCTTGGAAAATCAAGACCTCTTTTGGGCAAGAGCTCAAGGCTCTGACATCCTCTCTGCTCCCAGGATAGGAGTTCCCAAGCTCAGCAGAGTGCATACAGATCTTGGCTTTCCCTGGGATATCTGGGAGCTGCCCATTGCTGTGGCAGATGCGTGCCCTCAACACAGATGGTGGGCAAACAACTTGAGTGCCCTCAATTCTGAGGCTCTTGGTGGAAGCTTACTGTATATTTTTGCAAGCCACCTCCTGCTGAAGCTCAGAGAGTTTGTTTCTGAGCAAGCTGCACAGCCCATAACTCCCACAGTATCTGCTCCAGGCACACTGGGCACCTCAGCTGCCTCAGAACTACCCTATGGCCACTCTACAATTACCAACAGCTCCTTCCTCACCCATGATACCCCGGAAGGAAACAATCTCAAAGTCTTGCTTGTAAACAGCAATGACAGCAAGATCTACACCTAAACCAGAAGCATGTGGGTTGGAAGATCTTTGGAGAATCACGTAGGAATGATTTTTTGTTTAAAAAACAGTTCAAGGGGGCACACAGCCCTGAAAGAGACATCTGTCATGGAAACAACTCCAATATACCCCAAAATCCAGGAGAGGTTGCCAGTAAGCTGCACAGTTACACCCATCAAGGAGTGCAGAGGTGCCTGTATGTCCTTATCTGGGGACCACAACTTCTTAAGGGTGAGATTTTAACCCTATGTAATGCAAAAGGAGACATTGTAATGTGCTGAAGGAAGCTGTGACAGTCAGTGCAGAGAGATACCAAAATAAGCAGGTCAAATGCTAGAGGGGATCAGCAAAGAAGTTACTGATGGGAGATAAATCCATGTGACATTTTTACAGAGCTGCCTGTAAAAAGATGCCTTCTTGAGAGGAGTATGAACCTTCTGTTACCAGCAGAGCTTACAGCTATGTGAAGGGAATACAGATCAAAAAAGCTCAAGTGTTAGGAAAGGCTTTTTGGTCTGGTACCTACCCTCTCTTTGTAGTAGAAGGAGCTGATGGAGACCTGCTCCTTCTCGCTGCGCGTGGGGCTCCCACTGTACAAACGCAGGTTGCCTGGAGTCTCTGTGCGGATCTTCATTGGAGTAATGAGGCCACTATGGTAGGCTGACAGAGCTGACAGGGACCTGGAAACAAGAGAAGACACTTTAAGGAGCTTTCACCCATCAAATTGCTCTGCTGAGGGCCTACAATGTAAGTGGCAAGGCTCCCTGTGCTGAGGGCACAGCTAACACTAGAGGTCAGTACTTCCTGAGGGTTGGTAGCTCCAGTGCAGGGTCTGATATTAGAATCATAGAATCACTTAGATTGGAAAGTGCCTCTAGGATCATCAAGTCCAACCTTTGTCCAACATCTCCCTGATCCCTAGACCATGTTTTGAAGCTCCACATTTTGTTTTTCAAACACCTTCAGGGATGATGACTTCATCACCTCCCTGGGCAGCCTGTTCCAGTGCCTGAGCACTCTTTCGGTAAAGAATTTCTTCCTAATGTCTAATCTAAACCTCCCCTGGTGCTACTTGAGGCCATCACCTCTTGCCCGTGACAGTGGCACCCCTCAGATGCCACGCAGGGGACTCACCTGGGCGTGGGCTCCGTCGGGGACACTGCACGGTGCATGGTCATGGGTCTTGTGAAATACACCAGGTACCCTGAAGAGACAGGACTGGCATGAAGATCATGAAAGGAGAAGCAGGTTACCCAAGGGTGGTTTACATGGGGAGACCTGGTTGTTAAAGGTGGGGTCAAGGGGCTGAGTGCCTATCTGCTATCCTGAGTGCTTTTGAACCACAAGTAGACAACCTCATTTTCCCAAGTCTATGTCCTGCACACCCACTAAAGAACATGTTTTGTTGAGAGGACCGTCTTAAAAGCACCAATTCAAGTGGCTTACAGATGTTAGAAAAAAGCCAGTAAAAGAAACCGAGTGAAGACACCCTCATGTTTTAACTCTTCACCAGAACTTGTCAAGCACTTTGACACCCCAGAGGCAAGTGAGGTGATGTTTAGTTATGGGGAGAAACTACTGCAGCTTGTACAACTCTCCTCTTCAGAAGGATAACCCCAGCCTTCTGAAGCCAGCTCCAAAAGCACCATCTCACAAGCCTTATCCCCTTTGCTACAGCATCTCAAGTGTCTTCAGCCACCCACTCTTGGAAGAGTCTCAGGACTCAGCAGGTTTCACTGAGCCTATTCAATGTGATACTGCTCTGTTTTATTTTTGCTGGGAATTTGGTGAAGCCTCTATGAAAAGAGGCTCAAACCGGGATGCAGTCAGGTCTGGAGGAGACAGGACTGCATCTGAAATAGCTCAGTGAAACTTAACAGCTCTTACTCAGACTGTTACCTGTGTTTTAAGGATGATCTTTGCACTGCACCCTCTCCTGGAAACCTGGACATGATTGTACTCCCTCTCCTATCTAGAGGTTTCCCAATGACCTTGGGAAAGCTAGTTTGGACAACAGAAATGGTGCAGAATGAGAAAAGAGTGGTGAGTGACAAGAATATATGGCTTCAGCATGGGGTAAGTTCAACCCTAAATCACAGGAATTTTGTGAGACTGAGAGACAGAATATGTCCAGCAATTTCATGCTGGTAGAAGAGAACTAGGGAAGGAAAGGAGCTACTCCCAGTCTTTTGTAAAAGGTCTGTTAATGCCTCTGGCATGCCACAAGCCAAAGGTCATCTCAACTAGCCCTGGATTTCCAAATCCTAACATCCCACATGCAACACCAATAATCTCATTACCTATAAATTTATCAAAGCATCGCTACTTTAATACCATTTCACAGAATCATAGGATCATAGACTGGTTCGGGCTGGAAGGGACCTTTCAAGGTCATCCAGTCCAACTCCCCTGCAGGGACATCTGCAACTAGAGCAGGTTGCTCAGAGCCCCAGCCAACCTCACCTGCAATGGTTCCAGGGATGGGGCAGCCACCACCTCTCTGGGCAACCTGGGACAGGGGCTCACCACCCTCAGCATAAAACATTTCTTCCTTCTCTCTAGTCTAAATCTCCCTCTTTCAGTTTCAAACCATCACCCCTTGTCCTGTCCCAACAGACCCTGCTCAAAAGTCTGTCCCCATCTTTCTGACAGGCCCCTTGAAGTCCTGAGAGGCCCCAAGAAGGTCTCCCTGGAGCCTTCTCTTCTCCAGGCCAAACAAGCCCAACTCTCTCAGCCTGTCCACACAGGATAAAGTTACTCATTGCATGGCAGTAACCAAACCCTTGTCTTGTTTAGAGGCAAGTGTTCCCCAAGACATGAGAAGGCCCATTCCCAGGTAGCTGTTGTAAAGGATCAGTAACAGGGCTAACCTGCACCACAGAACCTGGCTCCAGAGGTCCGTGGAAATGGGATGTTGGAGTCCTGGTAGGAGCCATAGGCATTGGAGACACGGGCAAATGTGGGCAAGGGGGGTGTCACCGAGTTGGACAAGGCGTAGGGATTGCTGGACGTGCTGTCCTCTTGGTTCTGAAACAGAAGTTACCCAAGGTCACACTCCTGCTACTGCAGGAAGGAATCCCAGCTGGAGCAGCCTCACAGAAGGTGCTCAACCTTTGAGCCAGAGCAGACCAAGCTCAGAGCATGGCTATTGCTCTGGCTGCAAAGGCACTTCCAAGCACATCCACCTCTGAGGAAAGGGCTTCTCTGGCTGCTTGCCCAGAGTCTTCTCTCCCACCACAGCAGTGTTGAAATACAGAGTGTAACTTGGGGTGAAACAGTGGGAAGCTATACAGAAAATCTGATCTTCAGATGACTCAGGACAGGGAGCTGAGCTAAATCTGGGACCTCATTGATGAGGTGAGACAAAGGCTCCTTAAAGAGCAATACCACCCAACTAGGGGGGTGTCTAATACACATTGGGAGTCTTGAAGTGAGGAAGGCACACAGTGAAATACTGGGGGACCTCAGGCCTATCCACAGGAATCCTGGAAGAAGTCTGCATTTATTTGAATAAAGAGTACTATAGCTTAGGTCTAAAGGAGTTCTTTAAAGGCAGTGGACCCTGGCCTGAGTCATCAGATTTCCATACAATGGAGGAAGTTCCCACTCTTACAACATTCCTGGTGAAATCAAACAGAATTAAGCCTTTCCATGTAAAAAAAAAAAAAGTCCTTTATTTGTGATGAATAAACAAAGTCTCTTGGAAAGGAAACCTGAGGAGACTCTCCAATCTTTTGCTGAATGCTAAGAACACCCACTCTGGTACACTTCACCCACACACAGGCCTAACACCTGACACTGGAATGCTGAGTAGGTATCACAGATCTCTCGGCTAAGGGCAGAGTGTGACTTGGTTTTATCGGCAGTATCATCCCTACAAATCCTCAGTACAAGGCTTCAGGAAAAAAAAGCCTTTCACAGCTTCTTTTCCAAGGGAAGAAAACAAAGACCCTAGAATAGGACTAGCAGGATCTTTGACTAGAACCGAGGAGGGAAAAACATCTGCCACTGCTTTTCAGACAAGAATGAATCCATCAGCTCCCTGAGGCCTCTTATCTCACAGATACCATGCCCTGACATCCAGTGAGGTGTACTTAGAGCTGGGAAGCTACCATGCACCACTAAGATGCTCCAGCCCCCAGCCATTCCCGCTAACCTGAGTGTGCAGAGTTCCCCAAAGCAGCAAACCTCCAGGGCCTGATTTTCAGAAACAAAACACATCTAATCATCCACTCAGTTTTCTCCAACATTAACCAGAAGCGCTCTCACAAACATAACTGACAGGCACAGGGGTCTATTTACACATCTAATGAGGCTGGACTCTCACTGCAGAGTCAGAGGTGTGAGATGTGGGAGAAGACAACAAAGTAGGGCAGAAAGCCCATGCAGTTCTCCATACCACAACAGACTCCAGCCAGGAGACCAGCTGGCGCAGGCAGGGCTCCAGGCAGCTCTGGTTCCGCTTCACTTTCTGCAGAGAAGTGTCTTTCAATATCTGGAAGATATACAAGACGCAACTTGAATCACAATTACATCCACACTTTCCTCACAGAGCAGCTAAGATGCCAGGATCCAGAGAGGTCCCGTAACATCCACTGGAGCTATGATGACCCACTGACGTGCTGTCTGCTTTGAGGAACAGCTCTGAGCTTGGATCAGAGCACCTACAGTCAGCACACTCTGAATCAGGGCTTCTATACTGCCGTAGACCATTAGTTCCATATCAGTCTGCGGCAAACTGGATCAGGTTTTTTTTCAGGAAGGAACCCAAACTGATCCAAACTTGGTGCTGGGGAAGGGATTTCATCAGCAATAGGACTTCCTATATCAGATGATGAAAAACCTGGTCTGGACATAGTGGGGTCTGCATAAAAAGTCCCCTCATTTTAAAAATAGTTTGTGGAGAAGAGCAGGACGCAACATCCTAGCCCAAAAATACTATCGCTCTGCAACTGGATGCTTAGCTGGTCATTTTGTCTATTATGGGGTTGGGGGTGTGAGGAGAAAATGTTAGGGATCATCAGGCAATACACATCACACCAGAACAGAGTAGCAGTGAAGAACACATGTTTAAAAAGCACCAGTGGAGAAAGGTAAATACTGGGCTGTGGGGCCAACAACAACCTCACCCTAGTTGCTCCACAACATATCACTTCGAAGACAGATCTGGGGTATGTCTCCAGCAAGGTCAGATGTTTTATTGTGACAGTAATCTAGACATCAAGTGCCTGGTATCTGCACGCTTATGAAGACAGTGTCCAGTCCTTACCTTCAGCAGCTTTGCCTTCATGGAGGCAGTGATGGAGGTCGGGTTGATGAACTGGAAGGACGGTGCAGCGTTATTGGGGTACTGGACAGGGAACATCACCAGCATCCTGACTCTGTGGTTGCCACAGTGCACTGACACTGTACAGCTCCGACTCACTGCATCCATCTGTATGAGGAAAAGCAACCGCTCTGTAGTTAGATCTCAAAGGACCTTTACACTTAAGAGCGGCTTAAATTCATGCGGAGCAGTTGATTTCTCTGCACACCTGTGAGATGAAGTCGCGCTGCTCTCAGCGAACACAGTGACAACAAAACACCCCAGGCAGATGGGGATGGACTTGGCTCGCACTGTGGAGAGCTCCAGGCTCAGCACAACACTGATACCATCTAGAGATCACACCGTTGTCTCAGAAAACTACATCAGGATGATGCCATGAGCTGTGAAACCACAGAGGTGGGGAGAGGAGACAAGCAGCAGCCTCCAGCCTCCCATCCCAGCACAGCGCTGTGCCTCCAGCCAGCTTCCAGGCACAGAGGAGGGTCTGGCGTGCAAGGGAGATGCCAAAACTGAGGGAGAGAGTGCAGGGCAGGGAGAGCTCACAAACTGGACTCACAAACAGGTGAAATGAGATCACCTGCATGTAGCAGAACAAGTCACTTTCCACTCTGCAGTCAAGGCAGAGGAAAATACTGTCCAGCCTTCTCAGGAGCAGTGCCAGTGTACTCACTGCGCTGCAACACTTCCCTCACTCCCAGGGTCTGGGATTATCCTCTTTCCTGCTACCCCTGGCCAAGAGGATCTCTACAGCTCAAAACAAACCTTGTTTATGGTCACTGCAGCAAAGAAAACACCAAGGAGCCAGCCCAGGTCCCTCCTAACAAGCCAGAAAAAGGGAGCTCTTTACCTCCACGTTGACGTTTCGGATCTGCACATTGATCAGCGAGAACTCCTGCTGTAGCGTCTGAGGCAGCCCCAGTTGGTCCGTTTTCTTTCCCACCAGGGGGTCATTCAGGAAATCTTCTTTTAAGGCTGACAGGAAAGACGGAGAATGGGTTGAGATGAGCTATAATGGACAGACTTTTGGCACACGATGCCAGGAGGCAGCCAGGACAGCTGGCTTTCCTCTGCTCTTCTGACACACAGAGCTAGGAGTTTTACCCAGCAAAGACCTGTGAGCTGGAGGCTCTCAGCTGTTGTCTAGAGGCAGGCTTCTGAGCCTTGCTCTTCAAAAAAACCAAACCTGGCTGCACACAGGTTGCCTGGGAAGGGCACAGAAGCTGCCTGTACTCTGTACAGCCCTAAACGGTTTGTCTCTAACCCATTTGAGACCTCTTCTCCTCCCTCCACAGGACTACCAGAGTCACAAATGGCTGAACTGGAGCCTCTTGGATCAGCAGAGAAAGAACGGCTGCCAAAGCAGTCTCCAGGAGGAGCTCTGGTCTTTGGGACTCACAGCCCACCACTCTGGCCTTTCAGGGAATGCTTCCAAAGCATAATAAAGCTTTGGGAGAGAGAAGAGGGCACTTCTGGCCCTACTAGTTTAGTTCATTTGTAGCAGCCATTTGCATTTAATGTTGCAAAGCACTCTAGTGCTTTAACAGTCTTTAAAGACTCATCTAAATGCTGGGTCGAGCTTTCCGGTTCCACTGCCAACCAGGACAGTTGTCAGGAGGACAATAACCCCTGAGGGCCAGATTTAAACAGCCAGGCAAGCCTGCAGGATATGAGAAATTATGGTTAAAACAGCAAACTTGATGGAGTTTCAGAAGAATTGGTGTTTGCCTGTGGCCTCTTGCTATGAAGCCTCACTAGGACAGGAGCAGCTCCTTCTGAAGGGGGTTTTGCTATGGTATCCCATCCTGAAGAGATTAAATGTATTTTTAATTAAGGTTCCAAGGACATGAGGGAAGTCTTGATTATTCAGCCATCATCCTCACGCTTGCATTGTCACATTGCACAGACTATTCCTAGCAAAAAAAAATAAATGACAAGAAAAGCGTAAAGTCATCCTTTTATAGGTGTTTGCCTAAAAGGCACTGACTTTGCTGCTGGGACAAGTATATCAGGTTTTACTGCTGCCCAGTGGGTTGCTGAATCTGGATAGGGAGGATGCTTAGCTACTCACTCCTGTCTGTGATTTTATTCTAGTGCTCATACTTCACAAAAGGAAGCTGAAAAAGGGATTAAAGGAAGATCAGTGGCTCTCAAGGAAGATAATTATTTCTAGCTCAAGACACCACATAGCTTTCTGAAAAGCCACCTCTGAGGTTCCCAAGATGTGTAGTACCCTCCTTTTGTCTTCTCCTCCTGTTCCCTTCCAATTGGTTTCTAATCCCCAAAGCCCACAAATATGTCTGGATTCCTCAAGATCAGTAGCCAGTGAGGAGAGCTGTGTGCTTAAGGAACAGCCAGTGGGCTTTCTGATTTACCTGCAGAGTGCTGCTCTCTTCAAAGATCCCCCAAAGTGCTTTCCTAACAGAACACACAGACTTTGTCTGTAGCTGAAATGCAGCCATCTCCAGGATGAAACATCAACAGTCCACAATAGCTTCTAGGCTAGAAAGAACTGAAATTCCTACCTACAGACTCACTTGTGTGTTGATCCTGCAGTCATGGTATTTGCAGCAAAATCTACCCTGCTACAGAAAAGCCATTCTTGTGGCCACAAGGGAAACCTGAACAGTCTGAACCAAAGCCAGACCCACACAGGAGGTATGTGCGTGACCTCATCAGGGACAGTGAAAGAGTTAATTCTCTCCTGTGGAAAAATAGCTCAGGCAGCCAGAATGAGAACACTTAATGCCCCTGGCTGGAGCAAGAGAGGCTGTGCTTTCCCAGGCAGTGCTGCTCATGGCAAGCACAGGTAACCAGGGATTTTCTATGATATTATAAAACTCTCATGTACACAGGGGTGCTGACAACTTCTAGAAACTTGTTCTGCTGCCACATAGGCCAAGTGGCAGAGAGGAAGGAACTCTGCTGGGATTTGCTGGGCAGGAAATTTCCTGTTAGGAAGAGTTGCCTTCTCTAAGGGATCTCATAGATGGCTCCTTTCTTCAAAGGACAGATATCAGACCACTTCCACCCCTTCTCTCCAGTTTGTTGGCAGGGAGAATCGAATCGTTTTCCTGCAAAGCCCCTCACATGAGGATCCATTGTAGCACCCTGCTGCAATACAGCAAAGAACTGTGAATTCAAACCCAAGTTGACACTAAGACAAGGAAGCACCCAATTCCTCTTCCTCAGTACTAGACACGGACACCTCCTCAGACAGCTTTTTCATGTGCACTTCATCACAACGAGGCTCGGCCGCTGCAATCTCGTCTATTCTGGTTCTTACACTCTTCAAACAGTACCACCACGAATGTTTAACCTGGCCACAGCCTTAACCACACAAACCCTCCTTCACATTCCTTCCTTGTCTGCCCTTCCCTTCCATAAAGCCAAATCAGTGCTCTCTGTGAAAGCCTATCCACCCATCTGGTATTCAGAAGGCACTCAGAGGTACCATCCCTCCTGCTTTGCTCTGCCAGCCTTCAGCCACCTCTCATCAGTACAGGAATAAAAATTCACGAGCTTTCTCCAGGAGAAGACACCAGCAGGCATCTCCATGTTAGACCAGTTGGCACCATAACCCCAGCAGAAGTGTTTAGGTGCCAGCTGCTTGTGTCAGTGTCTTACCCACATGCTCTCCTCTTCTGTGGGCTCATCTCTCAGCTTAAACTGAAATACCTTCTTAAGGGAGCCAGAACTAACTGCCCAATTACCTTTTTGGGCAGGAAGCCACAACTATGACCTGAAGACAACACAATTAAATGTTGCTAGTGACAAAGAACAGCTTCGTTTTACAGGTAGAGTAACATCACTGTGTTAAAAGGAGAAAAAAATTTGGTAGGACCATCCTGAGAGACCCCTAGTGCTAGGGAATCCATTAATTTTTGAAACACCACCAGTTTGTGCTTTGTCTACATTATTTTCTTATACCAAGATGCATCTTCTTCCCAACACAAAGACAGATGGTGTTTGAAGTTCCACGACCCATCGCTTGTCTCACCTTCCTCATCCCCATGCCCAGAGTTATGCTGGGGCTCTGAGTCCTGGGGGTGAAGGGTCTTGTCTGGCTCTGGCAGATGAGAAATCCCATCGATGAGGTCCTCGACTCCATCCAGGATATCGTTAGCGCAGAGCTGGAAAGAACAAACACACCCACGTGCTGCACAAGGGGAACCAAGCTGTGCAAAGAGCCACCACTACACAACTCGTTTCTCCAGGGAGCTGGCTTTGCAAGGGAGGTCTGTCCACACAAGACCTCAGTGTTGTTCCTGTGACAAAGATCCATGGTCTTCCACTTCCAGTGTCCTCAGCTCTGTCACCTCAGGCAGCCTGGCCACATCTCCTGCTCACTGACAAAGCCACTTAAGGGACAGGGTCAGTCTAAGTAACAGAGGTTTTACTTTAATCAAAACTAAAGCTGACGTGACTTGAATTAATTTGTCAAAACTGGTTTAATTTTTTAGACCAGCTATAACAGCAGCACACTTCCTGCTTTTGCTATTTACACACCAGCAGGATCTAGATACCCAGATACATACTGGGAGCCCCAGTGTTCTAGGTCCCGTATTGAAAAGAGACCATGAAAACCTGTATTTTAAGTTCAGCACAAGAAAACGGGGAAGATGAAGAGAAGAAACAAAGGGAGGAGAAAGGATATGGGTGCAACACAGAAAATTACAGCATTGGTAACCAACAACATGCTGTCATGGGGGTAGTTTGATCCGGACAAAGACAAGGACAAAAGAGAGGGATGAAGAGTAAAGGCTCTAACATGGATGAATCATTGACTTCAAGACAGGAAAGAAATCAAATATTTACAAATATATCAGGTAGGAGGAGTAAAGGATCATTTTTCACAGAGAAAGTTTGTTACAGACCTGCAGGACTCCTGCAGGATCTGTGCTGGGACACATGCTTCTCAGCATATTCATTAAAAACCTGGAACAGGAGGTGAATAGCAACATGACCAGGTTTGCTGATGCCACCAAGTTTTTCAGGGTAGTAACAATAGTGGCTGACTGGAAACAATCCCAGAAGGACCTTATAGGAGCAACTGTATTCAAATGAAAGATGAACTTCAGGCAAATATAAAGCAACTCACACAGGGGAAAAAATGTCAAGTTCAAGCTGACTTGAGGGAACAAGACACAGAGGCCAGACTAAGCTGATAGAATTATGACAATTTAAAAAACAATCCCAGTACTGAGAATTCTTTGGAAAGAACAAAGTTCAGATCCCAATCCCCAAAAGTATATAGTAGAACTGAAAGAGAGTCATAGAAGGCAAAAGGACAATCAAAGTTCTTGTCTAAAGGATGCCATAAATCAAAACCTTTTGACTTGAAAAAGGAGGTGGCTGAGGAGGGGTATGATGGAGGTCTACAGAATTGTCAGTAGCACAGACAAGATGGTTGCTTATTTCATCTTCAATATAACAAAACTAGCAGGTTGCAAACTAAACAAATGAAAGGAGCTGGTTTTTCACACAACATACAGAAAAGCCACAAAACTCCTTGTTGATAGGATGCCTAAGATGACAAAAATTTACACAGGTCCAAGAAAAGACAGAACAAGTCTATGGAAAACTCATCAAGCTCTGTCAACTACAAAGATGCCAGACTCAATGAGCATCTACACTGGAAAGGGCTGGTAGGGCCATCACTCCTGACTTGCTTTGTTTTTATTCCCTTCCAAGACATCCATGGCTGAAGAGGAGACAGGGCAATACGAGCCATCGTGGCCCATGTGAACCTCTGCTCTGGCCCAGCACAGCAGCTCTAGTAGTGGTATCAGCAATTTGTAACTGCTGCCAAACAGCAGAATAGTAGGAGTCATGCTGCCAGCACCAGGCTAAGGGGCAAAGGAAATGAGGGTGGGAAGTGAAGGCACAATCCTTACATTTATCTGACACCTAAAGAAAGCGTCATAAAGTCCAGCAGCCATGGAGGTGGCATCTTCAGAGACCCTGCAAGCAGTGACCTTCCCCCAATGACTTCTACACTTACTGTTACACAACAAAGTGGCCTCACACTTCCACAGAGGCTTTTGGGACACAGAAACAGAGAGGCCTTACCACAGGTCTCCTGGGGATGTTTCTGGGCTGAAGGTGAAGAGGAAAGTAAAGCAGCAGCTGGTTGCTGTGTCTGCAGCTCTGGGATACCAGAGGAGCGACTGGGAGCACAAGGAAAGGGAGGTGAATGCACACTGCCAGAAAACTGCCTGCAGTTCAGGAGCAGAGGAGTTTACATACCCTCTGGAGCTGGGAGTCAATCCGCCACATCCGTAGAGTCTGGTCACGGGACCACGTAACTAGCTGGTAGTCCTTAGAACCTAGAAAGGACAGAAACAGCTTATAGACCCCGCTGAAAACAGAGGCTATCATTTCAGCCCTGCATTTCACAGAATACCAGCATGGCAGTGTCTGGAAGGGAGCTCTGGAGATCATCTGGTCCAAGCTTCTGTCTCCAGCAGCTCGCCCAGAGCAGGGTGCCCAGGATCGTGTCCAGGCTCCTTTGGAATCTCTCCAGAGAAGGAGACTCCACAACCTCTCTGGGCAGCCTGGGCCAGGCTCCAACACCCTCACACCAAACAACTTTCTCCTCCTGCTCAGGTGGAACCTCCTAGTTTCCAGTTTGGCCCGTTGCCCCTTGTCCTGTTATTGGACACCACTGACAAGAGTCTGACCCCATCCTCCTGCCCCCCACCCTTTAGCTATTGATCAACATTGATCAGATCCCCTCTCAGGCTTCTCTTCTGCAGCTAAACAGCTCTCAGGGCTAAACAGCAAGTTTTTCAATGAGGAATCAACAAGATCTACTACAATACTTATTTAAATAGAAGAAATAATATAGTAGAGAAGCAGATTTATTTTTAGGATAACTGTAAAGTCAAAGTATCTTTTAGTCCATCTGCTTCAAGATACAGATGTTTTAAAACATTTCTAAGCTAAGAGAAGCTGGTTAAACCCTCTTCCTTTTTCCTTCTGTAAGACTTGGATGATGCCAAGAGAAGTTCAGGTTTTAATGAACTACATACTCTCTATCAACAGCTAAAGGTACACACACTTATTCATGCCCATGTTTAGGCCTTATGACACAAGTTCAAGCTCCCCTTGTCAAACAGCTGTTCTGCTGAAGAATTTGCTGCTGCACAGCTGCTTCCTCCACCCCTCTGCTGAGGCACATGGACTGTCTAAAAACAGCACAGCGAGGAGATCTGCACTATCTTGGTTGTCTCCACACTGAAGCAGACTTGGAATGTTTGCATGATTGATTTACGGCGCCTGAGCGTGACTTCCAGCCTCAGATACAGATCTACGAACTCAGCTAAGACAACACAACTGTGGTTCAAGCCTGATTGTTCCCAAGCTGTCTTACACTGTGCCTCCAGATCCTTGCATGGTTCTGCATCACTCTCCTCTTTTTGAAAGAGGAAAAACAAGGTAGAGAGAAGAAGGTGACCTAACTGAGTTGCCCCAGAAGCTGGTGGCAGAAGGTTGGACCAGAACTTTTACATGGCACTGCAAAGCCATAGCATAAGTGGTATCAAAGCCAGACATGACCATTCTGTGGATGGTAGCTGGAAACAAGGCTGTGCTCTCTGTGGTTATCCAACCTCTAATACAGAATCTCCTATATTTAGCTGCCTATGCTGGAAAATCTAGTCGGGCCTGAACTCTAAGAGCAGCATCTTTATCCCACACTCTTCCCCCTGCCTCTGCCAGCACACAGAGAAGGTGGGTTCACTGGGCCTGTGGTCTGGGCTGTGCTGGGGGCTGCTGGTCCAGGCAGTGATGTGAGGGGTTAACTGGTCAGCCTGCAGCTCTGAGCTGGGGGAGGTCAGCCTGCACTCCCACACCCATCTAATAGTTTGCACAATTTATTCTGAAAGATCTGTTTAAAAATAGACTCACAGGAGAGTGGCAGTTAGAGTCACTGCTGACCCACTCAGCATTCGGTGCATTTGCTTTGTTAGCGTGGAAACAACAGGGCACTGCCGTAAAACAAGTACCAAACAGCTGCAGCTTGAGGGGGGCAGGGAATCGGGTAGGAACTATGCCAAGGAAAGACAGGAGTCAAACAGCGACAGCATAAGCATTGCAACCAGGAGCCACAGCCCTGCTTAGCCAACAACTGCAGTGCAGCCAAGGAGCACATCCAGCCCTGAACTCACCTTCTTTCTGCTTCCTCCACTGGAACTCCAGAACCACATCATCGTGCCCCATGAAAGTGTGGACAGGTGTGTTCAAGTCAAAGACGTTCCAGAGAAGGAGACTGTTCTCCCGGCGGAGCTGAGGGACCATCACTGTCACCAGCCCATTGCTGAAAGGCTTTAGAGAAAAACACCCTTCCAGTTAGCCCATGCTCCCACGCTGCTGTTACCATGCTCCTCACAAAACAGAACCAGGCCTAAAACTAGGGAGGGGGTGCAAAAACGGTGTCTTACAAGGGAAAAAAATAAATGCTTGTTCACTGCAGCTCACTGAAGATTAATCATTTCTTTCTGCAGCTTCCTCACTTTTCAACTGTGAGGCTGGAGAGATTTCACCCTTGACTTTTCACATGTGAATTCCCTGCAATTTGCTTAGAGCTGCAAGAAGTGTTACCTGGGGCCTGAGAGCCAGCAGCTGCTCAGGGTCAGGACACTCTGAGGAACACTGGAATTCAGCCCTACACCCCCCACCATGGGGATGGGGGAATATTTGAGGCACAGCACTGGCTTCGGGCCACATTCAGATGTCTGGGGAGCCGAGAACGGATATGAGTGATGTTAAGAGCCTTAGTTTCACATGGTTGGGTGCTGGCTCTATAAAAGGCAACAGTTCTTGGACTTGATATGCTGTAAGAGCCTGTTGGGACATGCTTGGAAACCTTGAGAGTAAAGGAGGCACTCAGAGAGGGAGGAAGACTGCTCCATTGCTCTGTGCAACAGGCACCGATACTGGAGCTGAGTGGAAAAACAGGACAGTGAGAGCAGTAACCACTTTCTGAGCCTCCTGCTCCCAGAGCCAACCACCTGCCCCAGGGTTTTCACCCCCCAGGAGGATGATGTCCAAGACTGGGATCTCAAACTGCTGGACATTCCTTTCTCCTGAGTGAAGGAATGACCACCCACACTGTGGATGTTGCTTTTCTAGGCCTTTTAAGTACCCAAGAGGGATTTTTAAAATCAACTTTATAACCTCCAGTAGTAGAACTGGTGAAAAGCCCTTCAGCAGTTTTTTACTCGATGTCCCTTTGTGCATTTGCTCCCACAGCACAAGTGGGGCTGGTGGAAGTTTCTCACTCACCGTGTATCTTGCCTTCCAGACAGGAACCTGGCAGGGAAGGATATTGAGGTATTTCCGAGGCTGACGGTAATCCCAGAACTTCAAAAAACACCAAATAGAAAGACAAGCAGAAGCAGGAGTCAGTTGGCTACATTTCCAGGCTGCAGTTTTCCATGTGGCTTGCAGATATAACACAGCAAAAAATCAGGCCAGGGTGCCCACAGCATCATTAGTAATCCCATTCATTAGCAGCAGAGATGGCCCCAAAGGACAAATATCAAGCTATCAGCATCTGGCAGCATCCCTTAGACAACGAGTGACTTGGGGTGATATTCACAGCGATCCTAGCTTGAGTAATTAGAGCAGGGAGACAAGGAGCCTGCTTGGGCTTTCAGAGCTACAAGGTACCCTGCAGGCTCCCAGCCAGCGCCAGTCCAGACTGGAGGCAGGCCCACCCTGCTGTTCCTGCTAATTTGGTAATGAAGAATCTAACCTCTTGCTTTGCTAGAACACACATCAATTGCATTTGCCTCGGAGCTCAGCTCAATGTGAATGAACTCCATTTGGCTGGCATACAAAGCACACTATTCCCCCCAGGTAGAAGGCCCTGCCTGGCAATGCTTGCAGGCAGTGTCTTATTGATAATGTCATGAGTTTGGAAACCCCAGGGAGTAGAGTATGTCTCCCCCCAAGTTGCTGTAATCAGCCTGAGACTGGTAACACTGTATTTTGGGGAGAAGGCTCTTCTGGGACAAGGGGCCAGCTCCCTTCCAGCAAGCAACAGGCAGAGGTGGTTGTTTTCAGCTTCAGTACTGCCCAAACCACCACAGATATTCAGCAAACATATGCGTGCCCATCCTGCAATGACTCCTCTGCCTGTTCTCTAAGCAGCCCTGGCTCAACAAACACAGGCTGCCAGAAACCAAAAAATAAGGATCCAGATCTTGCCAATGACGAGTGCTCCCCAAAACTTCAGCAGTAGTAGAAGAGGATCTGCTCCATCATCCTGACACCCCCCAAGTCCCAGCAGCACCACTCACTCTGACAGAGTTGTCCTGGCTGGACGTGGCCAGTGTATACTCGTTGTCTGGATGCCAGTCCAGACCGTGGATTTTGGAAAGATGAGCTGCCAAGTACTCTACTGCGGTGCTGGGTTTCTGCAAGGAGAGACATTTTCCTTCTCAGCACAAGACTCCTGAAGTTTGGTCTAGTTCTTTGGCATAAAAAGAGACACTTTAACAAGGGCAAGAGAGGTAGAACACCTTCCTGCTGGGAAAAAGCAAATAGCTCAGCAAAAGTAGTTGAGGAAAAAGTCCTGTGAAGGTGTGGCAAATTCCAGTCTACCCAGAAGAGATATTTGGGATACAGTTTTCTCAGGATGTCAGTATTGGGTAGGTGGAAATATGCACAGGCTGATCAAGAAATCCTCAGCTTACCCTTTTGTCCCATATTCGAACATCCCCATCGTGGCTTGTGGCTAAACAGTTGGCATTTTTCTTGTTCCATTTGACCTGGGAAGCTCCAGCTGTAGCACAAATAGAGAAGGTCAAAACAAGCAATTACAAATTAAAAGGTGCAGCAGATCCTTGACCTAGGCTTAGACATCAGAACTGCTCTTCTTAGCATGGGAAAGGCAGCTCAGAGGAAGGATATCCCAGAAGCCAGCACAAAGGATGGTGTGAAAATTATTAAATCCCTGATTCCTCAGCATATGTTTGTGTCCTGAAGACCTCAAAGATCTTCATCACAATTTCAAGCCATGAGTTGTACCCAATTAAAATACATCCATTAACTCAGATGGAGCAACTTCCTCCAGGCAAGAACTGCAAGTTCTACCACCCGTTCCCAAATTCCTTCTGGTTTTAGTCAAGCTACTTCCAGGTGCTCAAGGATTGATTCATGTCCCCAGCACCCTCTATACTATCTGAAACAGTGTTATTGACCTGTTATTAAAATAGAGGTGTAGGAGAAGGCTGCAGTGCAGGTGGACCTGTGTCTGGCCATCTGGAGGTAGACTCACTGCATGGACCAGAAGGCCCAATGGTCAAAATAGACCACAGAAGTCAAAGACATTGATGGCATTGTAAAGAAACTGGATGACGGTCCAGATATGACTATATGATATCATGAAAGACTCAGTCTAGTGTTTAAAATCAGAAATTGATTGGTTATTTCTAATATGCAGCAAAATCTGGCTTCAGTTGATGTGGATTCTTCAGATATCGTAAGAGAAACACAAGTTCTGTTCATTCTTACTCTGCTAGTATTTTCAAAACATTTTAAGCTCATCAGAAAGGTGAGGTCCATGAGAAAGCTAAAGGGATCTCAGCCTGCTGCTACTCCCCACCTTCACCACCCACCTCCTGCTGCATGCATGGTGAGCAGATTCAAAACTGATAGTTCAAGGGAAAAGTGCTGCAAATAGGCTGCTGGTTAAATGAGTTGATTCACTCGCTGAAGGGTGCACAAACACCTGGACCAGCACTAAAGAGGATTGGGCACAGGAAGAAGGGGGCTTTCTGGGGAGCCAGCTGTTGGTTGACTCAGCTGGGCCGTCAAACCTCACCCCAGGCACCAGAACCAAACTCTGCTTCCCTTGGATTCAGGAAGGTTTTTGCGTGGCTGCCACAGAGATTTGCTGGCTGGGAGGGAAGGGGGAGCCACTGCAGATGTGTAGCCTAAAGAGATCGAAGCAGCAGAGCATAAGGGATCTGTCCAATGAGGACTGCTGAGTTCCAGTCACTCAGGAAGAGGCCATTTGGCTCATCACCCATCCTTTGCCCAGTTCCACCAGGCAGCTGGTGAGGACTGGCACACAGCACCTGCCAGCAGGCTGGACAGTGCACTGCCAACAGCCATGACAAGTGCCTTTCCAGAGTGAGCACAGCCCAAAGAGAACACCTTGGTGTCAGGGCTGCAGCTGCCTGCATGCTGACGGTGCCTGGGGACACAGGTCTGGCCAGTTCGTGTCCCCAGCCCCTCCAAAGCACGGGGCAGGCTGGCAGACAGCAGTGCTCAGCACCACTGCCTGGGGAGGGATTTGGTTTCTCAGGTGATTCAATCCAACAGAAAAGGACGTGGAGAAATCATAGAGAGGCAACACAGGACACATCATGCAGCAGGGTGGTTGAGCAGGGAAGAAGCTACGTCTGGAAGGCACAGATGCCATGTGACTGTCACCAATCTCAGGACAGCCAGGTCAAGCACCACTGCTGCCCTGCAAGGCTGGGAACCTCCAAGGGTTTCACATCTCCTCTGAATTCTGCTCCTCTATAAACAGCCTCTCTCTAAAACTGGAGCCTCTCAGGCTGCTCCCACAGGGGACAACCACACTGGGGGCACTTCTGTCCCCTGTCAAGTTCAGCCCAGGAGTGTGAAGGGAGGGAAGAATAACAGCAGGGGCATAAGACATTAGCTACAGGCATTGAACAAGCCTGTATCACATGCACACCACACTTACCAACTGCAGAGAGGGAAATTGTAGGCTTCCTGGTGTCCCTGAAACACAACATGGTTAATGTGAGCATCCACAGAATAGACCAGCAACTCCAGCCTCCCCAGTCAGCTCCCTGTTATTCCAGGACTCATTTTATTGCTGTCTTTCAGGACTAAATGTGCCTTCTGTTTACCAAAATACATCACGTTAAAAGGAGTAAAGATCAGCTGGAGGACAAGAGCCATCCTGACTTGCCACCACATACAGCAGCAAGTTTAGGGCATAGAATAGAGTTAGAGGGGACTAGAGGGAGGAGAAACATGTGCAAAGTGTGGCATGTTGTAGCAAGGTGGGGTCAGTCTCTTCTCCCAAGAAATAAGAGACAGGACAAGAGGACACAGCCTCAAGTTGCGTCAGGGGAGGTTGAGGTTGGACATGAGGAACAATTTCTTCCTGGGAAGGGTTGTGAAGGTCTGTCCCAGGCTGCCCAGGGCAGTGGTGGAGTCCCCATCCCTGGAGGGGTTTCAAAGGCGTGGAGATGTGGTGGTGAGGGACATGGTTTAGTGGTGACCTGGCAGTGCTGGGGTAGTGCTTGGATATGATGACCTAAAAGGTCTCTTCCAACTAAAATGGTTCTATGATTCTATGTTGCAACTGGGCAGACAAGGAAACTGGGCTCACAAAGTGTTGCAGCAGGAAGTAAGAAAACAGCCTTTCCCAGGAGAATTAAAAGGAACAAACAGAGCTGTGGAAAAACTTGACAAAAGCCACCATGGTGCTTGTCAAGCCTTTGCAGACCCTGATTCAAGGCAGATGGAGCAGTGATTTCAGAGCAGAGACTTTATGTCTAGCATATAATGACTGAGTTTGCACACTCTACCGACTGAATCCTGCAGTGGTGGAAGCTGGTGTGGCACCATGACAACTCCTAGCAGCCAGGACATGGATCAAGGCAATTCACTCCTTGACCTTGCTCCTCAGGAATTCACCTGCCCTTTCATGAAAAAGGCCAGAGAAAATAAGGAATATTGTCTTCAGCTTTTTGTGTCTGCTGAAAAGTGGAACATTTTCTGGAAGGAGTTTCATCTCTTTCTCTAAGAATTTCTGCCTCATCAAAAAGCTATTTTGTATGAAAAATTAAGTGGTGTGTTTCCAGCCGCCATTCCTGCAGGGCTGCCTCCCCAGGGTGTCATCAGAGACACCCACTTCAGGAATATGTTCATTCGCACTGCCCCAGCAAGCTCAGCAACCTTACCAGCACAAGTGGGATGGAGAGGCTGCTCAGAGGCTGCCTGAGCAAGCGTTCCTGGAGAACTGAGACATGCAGACACAAAATGATGGCAGGGCAGGAGAGAGTTAAAGCAGAGCTTCCAAGAACAACCTTTGGAGAACTCTATTTTTGACTTGGCACTAAGATAGTATCACAGGAAAACACAAGCAGCAACTATTGTCTCTCTATGTCTTTTAATTACACATTAATAATATATTGCCATTCTCAAGCGCCATTTAACCAAGAATCTAAGTGCTTCACAGGAGCTAAACAAGCCTCAGGGTAGCCTGGTGCAGTGGGGTTATATAATTATCTTCCTATTATAACTGAGCAAAGGAGGCAGAGAGGAAAAAAGTGACTTGCCAGGGGTCATAAAGAGCTGCTGTACAGCCAGCAAGAGAACCCAGCAGTCCCAGTGTTGGCTTCGTGCTTCTCAGGTGGAACATACAGGTTTTCTAACACTTGTGGGCTTAGAAAGGTCTCTTACCATGGAGTTACTTATGGTAGAAAGCACCAGAAACCAAGGGAAGGCACATACAGGAAAAGGATGACTTGTATCAGCACTAGCATGGCCAGCAGGGCTAGGGCAGGAATTGCCCCCCTGGACTGGGCACTGGGGAGGCCAACCCTCGAAACCTGGGGTCAGTTTCGGGCCCCTTACTCCCAGAAGGACTTTGAGGGGCTGGAGCGTGGCCAGAGAAGGGCAACAAAGCCAGGGAAGGGTCTAGAGCACAAGTCTGGTGATGAACAGCTAAGAGACCTGGGGTTGTTGAGCCTGGAGAAAAGGAAGCTCAAGGGAGACTTTCTCACTCTCAACAACTACCTGAAAGGAGGTTGGAGCCAGGTGGGGTCAGGCTCTTCTCCCAGGGAAGAAGCGACAGGACAAGAAAAATGCCTCAAGTTGCACCAGGGGAGGTTTAGGCTGGACACGAGGAACAATTTCTTCCTGGGAAGGGTTGTGAAGGGCTGGCCCAGATTACCCAGGGCAGTGGTGGAGTGCCCATCCCTATAAGGGTTTCAAAGGTGTGGAGCTGAGGGACATGTTTTAGTGGTACCCTGGCAGTGCTGGGTTAACGATTGGACTTGATGATCTCTTCCAACCAAAACAATTCTACGATTCTATTTTTTCCAATCAGGAGCACATCTGTGTCTTAACCATACCACTTTACCATCCTCACTGACTCTGCACTGGCTTTAGAACAGAGGAACAGAATCATAGAATCATTTTGGTTGGAAGAGGCCTTTAAGATCAGCTGTCTTTGAGATTATGGGAAGCAGATGAAGCCCCTGCGAGTGGAGCTGAAGCACAGCATCCATCTGTGCGTGCTTTGCCCTGCAAGCTGCTAATTATGGAAAGGAGTGCAATGATTTCCCCGCAGTGCAAAACCATACTGATTCTTACTTGATGTCCCAGATGTAGATGTACGTGTCAACTGAACTGGTGACCAGCAGGTCTGGCTCAAACACTGCCCAGTCCAAGTCACTGCAAATGCAAAATCACAGTGGGTCAGCAGAGAAAAGTGCACATGGTTGGCATCATCTTCTCACAAGCCCCCTGTACCTTTCTCTTACAAACTCACGGCCACTCCATGACACCTACTGAAACTTTGTAAGTAAAAAGCAAGATCTTAATAATTTCTCTAAGTAAATTCCAAGAAGCAATGAAATGCTTCTAAGTAAATTCCAGTGGAGCATCCTCCTAGCCCTGAACTTTACAGCTGTCGTGCATGTGCTCTTTCCTCCCCAGGCAAAGGGACACTGTCTCAGTAAGTTCCCAGTTACCCTATGTTCTTGGCATCACCCCCTCCCTTTGGGATGCCCCAGGTGTAGCTGGGACACAGCCTCCAGTCAGCCCATTTCAAAGAATGTGATTACTTTCCACAGTCAGGAGCTGGAATAAAAACAGTCCTTCACCTGCATTTCCAGCCCAGCACTAAAATACACCCCTCGAACCAGAGGCAGAGATCTCCTCAGCACCACCATAACACAGCATGGACTCGATCTTTGGGATTACCTGCTTTAATTAAGCTGCTATCACCCAGAAACATGGCTGGGACTCAATCTAATAAACAGGCTGCTATCTGTTTCCCAGATGATGACTGCTGTTCATTACAAGGACAGCAGACTACAGCAATGACACTCGAGCCATCAAAGGCTTAGTGATATACTGGGAGTCATGAGAGGGTGAGTTTCTTCCCATGTGCCATCCGTCTCCAGTACAATCCAGAAAAGTGAGTAAAAACATGCTCAAAGCAGAGCCTGAGTGGGGCCAGGACTGAAACATTCAACTTTTATGAAACAACCCACCGTTTTCCACCCAGCAGTCCACAGCATCACTTGTTTCTCACCTGATCACACGTGTGTGTCCTTGCAGTGATGTGCAAACTTCCCCATTACCTTCCTTCCACTTGTACAGGTCAACCCGCTGGTTGCTCTGAAATGAGATGGAAGAAGGGAGACAGTCTCAGGAGAACAAGGCAGGACAGGGATCTGTGTGTTAGGAACAGGTTCCCTTCACTGTGAACAACCACAGCTACCCATGAGTCACGCTGCGATTAGCAAAGTCCTTGCCCAAAGCAGGAGAGCAATGAACACAGAGGCTGCAAGGACCATCAAAAGCTTACGCTTTAATTACTTCCCCTTAAAATGGGAGATAAACAAAGAATGGGAGGGGAAAAAAAAGTCACATTGCAAAACGTTTCCACAAAAAAAAGATGTTCTCAGAGCTTTCATTTCTCAACACCATGTTGTAACTGCAGGCAACAGGCACCCAAATTCTCTCTGCAGGAATCCCCGGCCAGCCTGCTCAGATTCACAACTGGAGCCTGCAGTGAGGGGGATGATGGATCACCACTGGTTCTCCTCAACTCTTCCTCCATTCCCTTCTGGGATCATCAGGGCCGTTGCCAAACACAAAGGATACAGTCTAACGGCTTCAAGGTCACCTCCTCAAGGCTACTTCCATCCTTGCCAGCCCAGGAGAAAAGCCTTAAGTGCTTATCACTAACTAAACCACAGGAGCAAACCAGATGAATCAATGACAACATTATTTAGGGCTTCTTCACTCATTCCAGAAATAAATCCTCCCCCAAATACAGCCACACACGAAGTTACTTGAAAATAGTTATTGTGCTTTAAGTTCATGTTCTGCTTCAACCAAGGTTCTCTTTCAGCCCAGGCTGACTCTAATCTTTCTGGGGCAGGAATAGCCTTTTCTGGGACATATATAGCACCAAGCACTGGGCCATGACTGGGGGAAATTCATTGCAAAACCAGAAATAACACAGCTTCAAAATTTGATCTTCATTAGCCTCTTGTTTTCAAACTTACAAGTAGATGAGGGAAAGGACAAACAGAGAAAAAAACCTTATTTTACTTTCTTTGTGATATGTTTTTGTGGTGGCGTTTGAGGGGGTTTTTTTTACCCCAAAGCTGTTTCATATGGATTTGAATTTGCAGATGGCTAAAACCCTCCAGCCTTCCTTGGAATGGAAGGTCTCCTCCTGGCTCAGCAATAATATATGGCTCACAGCAGGGCTGCCCAACAGCTCGGGGCAAGGAAAACTCCTCACATGTTTCTCGTTGACAGAAGGATTTAAGGGGGTTGAGCGGAATTATCCAACAGGATCTGTCCAGGACTCCAGAGTTGATGCTAGAAGATAAGGATCACCAGAAGTTTCTCAGACTCTCAGTGGCGTTTCGCAGGCAAAGCGTTGCCTGTAGCACAAGGTGTTGGGGAATGACAGCTCCTCCTGATAAGTATCAATATATACTTCCAACAGTCTCATCACCCCCTTCTTCAGGCGTTTGTGCCCACACAAATGAAATAAGGTGGTTCTAAAACTGAAAACAATGGCATTTCTGAAACAACAGCTTAGAAACAACAGGACATGTTTCAGCTCTTTTGGAAAGAAGCTAAAAAAAAAAAAAAAGAAGCCCTTATCCAGGTGTAAGGAGAGATTTCTCCTCTGCCTGCACCGCTTCCAGATAATAGCACCATGGTGAAGGTCTTGGCAAACAGGATGGCAGCCTTTTACACTTGCTGTTCATCCGCAGGGATGCAGAGGGACAAGACCTTCAGGGCTGGCTGCACCACTGTAGTGCACCTGAACACAAGGCGACCTCATCAGTGGACTGATGGGGGACTGACAGCCAGAAGTGGCAAATCACATTTTCACAGTGTTGAATTCGAGCTGATGTAGCCTTCCCAGTGCATCTTTGCTGCCTTAGGGATGTCCTCAAACACCTCCACACTGCCTCCAGACCTGGCCTGGCACACAGAGACTTGAGCTTACGCTCAGGTGCATTCACACCTTGAATCCTGGATTCAGTTTTGGGCCCCTCACTCCAAGAAGGACATTGAGGGGCTGGAGTGTGTCCAGAGAAGGGCAACGAAGCTGGGGAAGGGTCTAGAGCACAAGTCTGGGGAGGAGCAGCTGAGGGATGGTTCACCCTGGAGAAAAGGAGGCTCAGGGGAGACCTTCTGGCTCTTGACAACTCCCTGAAATGAGGTTGGAGCCAGGTAGGGTTGAGATCTTCTCCCAAGGAACAAATGATAGGATGAGATGCACCAAGGGAGGTTTAGGTTGGACATGAAGATTGACCAAAAGGATTGTCAAGGCCTGGCCCAGGCTAAGCATTTTCTCAAAAAATCCAGATGACTCCCCTCTACCCCAAGCTATTCCAGGACTCTCAGGATATAAAAGCAGATGCAACAAGGCAGCATGAGAACAGAGCAGGAGATGCTGCAGCTCTGTGGTTGATGGCTCAGACTGCCACCAGCAGAAACTCTGCATGAGCAAGCTAGAGAGCATGATAGACCAGCTAAAGATCAGAGCTAAAACATGCACTCAGGTCTCAGATAGCCACTGCTACTTCTTCAGACCAGCCAATTTTCTTCTCCACACACTGAACAGGAACCCCTCACTGACTCAGTCCTTGCCCACCAGCAAACCCAGATGGTTGTAGTGGTGGGGCCATATTGACTTGTGCTATTTACAGACTGCCTGGTGCACCACATCCCATCAGGAATGCAGGGGGTGAAAGCACAACAGCACTGAGCACGGAATCCCATAATCACACAAACCTCCTAACAGAATGGAAGTTAGGAAAGCACATCCCCCCTTCCTTACAGAAAAGGATGGTTTGGATGCCTGATTTATTTGGCATGATGGTTTCTAAAAGACAAGCAAGCAAAACAAGACTCAACACTGACCCATGGAGAGCCATTGAGGCAAGCAGCTCACTGGCAGAAGTCCACCCATGGAAGACAATGAGTTACAGCTTTTAAATGAGTGCACTCACTGAAGCTGCAAAGTAGTAGGCGTAGCTGTCGTGTGGGTTCCACTGCACTGCCCCAATGTCCCACTTGCTCTGTCGAGAGATCTTGCGATGACCTTCATTTGGTGCATCCAGGTTGACTATGTAGAGGAAACGGCGGCTGCAAGACACACAGAGGTACAAAGTGACTGATCTCAGAACCCCAAGCTCACTTGGAGCTCACAGCCTTGTGCCTAGAGGACCACAGAAGAGAAGCATTTGACAAGATAGATGAAAATACTTCTTTCAGAGCACTACATTTGACCACATTGTTCAAAAGGGGATGCATTATGAAAAAAAAAAAAAAAAGACACATTGACAGGATTTGCAAATGTAGAATCATAGAATCACAATGTTTTGGGTTGGAAGGGACCTTTAAAGCTCATCTGGTCCAAACCCCCCTGCAGGGAGCAGGGACATCTGCAACTAGAGCAGGTTGCTCAGAGCCCTGGCCAACCTCACCTGCAATGGTGCCAGGGATGGGGCAGCCACCACCTCTCTGGGCAACCTGGGACAGGGGCTCACCACCCTCAGCATAAAACATTCCTTCCTTCTCTCTAGTCTAAATCTCCCTCTTTCAGTTTAAAACCATCATCCCTTGTCCTGTCACAACAGACCCTGCTCAAAAGTCTGTCCCCATCTTTCTGACAGGCCCCTTGAAGTCCTGAGAGGCCCCAAGAAGGTCTCCCTGGAGCCTTCTCTTCTCCAGGCTGAATAAGCCCAACTCTCCCGGCCTGGCCTCCCAGCATTGCTGGGGCCTCCCTGGATGTAATGAGTAGCTCAGACCACAGAGAACCCCATATAACTAGGATACAAAAGGAAGCACCAAGAAATGATGCAAACACACCCAAACACCCTTCCCTTGCCTAACACTGCAGCAGCAGAGCCGAGGTGGCTCAGGGCTGGGAGTGCCACACAACAGCTTCACAGGAGTCAGCTTCGGCCTGGAGAGGCTGCTCTGAGCAAGAACTAAGGAGCCTTGACAAATGTAAGATGATTCTTTGTGGCTGTGTGTCTCCACACCACACTGTTTGGGGGCTTGGCTCTGCAGAGAGCACAAGTGCACCTGCACAGAGCCAGCCTGGCTGCAGCAACTTAGGGACGTGGATGGGTACAGCATGGTGCTGATCTGGCTGTAGGACTGACCTGAGCTAACCCCATATGCAGGAGAGAGGTATTTGCATTATGACAAACCTGAGCTCATAAATCCTGCTGGATGTGGCCAACTCCCCACAAAGCTAGGGAAGAAATCACCCCCTCCATAGTGTGATTCATAGAATCACTTTGGTTGGAAGAGACCTTTCAGATCATCAAGTCCAAGCATTAACCCAGCACTACCAGGCCACCACTAACCCATGTCCCTCAGCACCACAGCTGCACACCTTTGAAACCCCTCCAGGGATGGGGACTCCACCACTGCCTTGGGCAGACTGGGCCAGCCCTTCACAACCCTTTCAGGGAAGAAATTGTTCCTCATGTCCAATCTCAACCTCCCCTGGTGCAACCTGAGGCCATTTCCTCTTGTCCTCTCACTTGTTCCTTGGGAGAAGAGCCTGATCCCCCCTGGCTCCAACTTCCTTTCAGCCTCCTTTTCTGCAGGCTCAACACCCCCAGCTCCCTCAGCAGCTCCTCACCACACTCCTGCTCTGATCCTTCCCCAGCTTCATTGCCCTTCTCTGGACACGCTCCAGCCCTTCAATGTCCTTCTGCGAGTGAGGGGCTCAAAACCGAACCCAGGATTTGAGGTGCAGCCTCCCCAGTTCTTACAAGACAGCCCAGAAATAATTGTGAGTCAGCTGAATTCTAATGGAAGACCAGCACCAAACCAGATTAAACCATATATAATTAACCACACTAGCATCACACGTCAGCTGCATAGCAAGGATACAGCTGCTCAGAGCACTGTGGATTTTCCCAAGAGAAGTAACATAAAGAACATCTTTTCTGCCTTTCCAGACCAAAGTCCTCAGGGCTCCCTACTCTGAAAAGCACAGATGCTGAGCCCTCAGAGGCTCTCACACTGCTTTAAATGAAAGGAGGCAAATCCTGAAGGGCTGCTGAGCATGTAGGAGAAGCTGGAAAAGCAGAAGGACATAGCCTGATGCTGAATTGCAGACAGGCTGTCCCCAGCTTGCTGTTGACCCAAATAAGTTGTGAAACTGGGCAAGTGTTAGGAGGAAGAGGCATCAAACTAGACCCAAACCAGCTGCCAAGCTGGTTATTCCTGCACAGATCTGCCAGACTAAGTTTACACAGAGGTGAGCAGGCCTCTGAGTTGTGTGCAAGGACCCATTTCCTCTAAGACCCACCAAAGGTCAGCTGCACCCACACAATCCTGAATTTGAAGTGAACATCCTAATTGGTGTGGTAATTGTGTCACTGTTAGTATTGAGCTATCTGGGCAGGCAACTGCTGCCTGGAGACTTGTCCTGGTGGTGGCTACATAATGTCCAGTCCTCCTGGAAGCTCTGGCAGCTCAGAGTCCTTGCTCTTGTTGAGTACCAGCCTGCACTGAACAAGCATAGGAGCAGGTCAGAGTGCTTGGCTCCTCTGCCCAAGTAAACCACAGGAATATTTGGCAAAACTGTCTTATGAAAATTATTTAACCCATATCTCAAGTAGAATCCAAACAGTATTTCATGATGCTCCACCTCCCACGAGTGGATTTGGGAAAGCACGTATCAGGAAAGCTACAGCAGTATTTTATTGTGCTGTGGTTTCTGGCTTTCCATGCTGTATCCCACTGGAAATGTGACCCAGAATCCTTTCCATCAAGCATTGAGCAGAATTCAGCTGCACCTTTCTGCAACAACACATCAGCCCTTGGATAGAGGTCAGCCTGGAGGTTGCTGATGGGGTTGGTGGAAACCCAGACTGTCACACATTTCTAACAGGGACTGTCACACTCACCCCGAGAGCACAGCGCGCTGTCCCAGGCAATCCACTGACATGGCCGTCGCCTGTGAGGGAGAACCAGAGAACACAGCTGGATTATACCTGTCAGGTCAGTGTCTCTCACACACAGCTCTGGAGAGGGCTTCAGGAACACCTGCCAACTCAGCAACAAGGTATAAACTGCCACAGTAAGAGTTTAGGCTAGTATCTGTCAGAGACAGCAGAAGTAACATCCCCTTACAGCAGCATGGGGGTAAAGTGGTTGATTTGGGGATGTAAAAACCATCTTTGCTAGAGGAAACAGAAGATGAGACCTGGCAGGCACGGCTACAAGCAGTGAGCCCTTGCTCCCTTCTCCCTGCTTCAGCCTTTCAATCAGCCATCTCTAATAATCCGTATTAATCAGCCCCTGCTCCTGCTCAAGAGCTTTCTCAGTCTCCCTCTCTTCCTTTACAGGGCCAGATTTAATTATATACGTACTGGGAGATAGAAGTGCAACCAGTTGCGTATGGCTGGTGTCTAAAAAGGAGAGGTTTTTAAGAGGCATCAGAATTTACTTTGGCATTGCTTGTAAAGAAGGCAAAGAGAACTTAAATGCCATAAGAAGAAAAAACACCAAAAGACTATTTGAACATTGTCTCCCCCATTTTTCATTCAGAATGGAATTGGCAGATCATTTTGTTTAGGAGAATAAAGGAAAATTTTACTTGGAAAGCTGAAGAGTTCAGTCTGTCAATACAGAAATGACTTTGATATGGTTTTTAGCAGTCACAGGACAAAATCAGAATATGCCCCATGTTCTTCACACTAACTGTTGTCCTCTTCCAAGAGGCCTGAGGGCTCAGGATTCTGCCAAGTACTCTCAGCGTGGCTGTAACAAGACTTCAGGATGTCCCTCAGCTACTACTTACAACCACCACTCAAACCAGACAATATGACAATCCTGTTCCACCTCAATCAGATCTGACAGGAGAATAACCATCACAAACCTCTCTTTTTTCAACTAGGGCTCCATCCCCTGCTTGCAATTACCCCAACTAGGAAAAACAGCATCACAGGCTCATTCTGCACCAGAAACCACATGGCAAAGAGCTACAAATGCCCATGAGTTTTCATCAGGAGCTCATATGAAACCCCAGATCTACATCAACACCCCGACTACCCCACGTTTCCCAGCTCTTGCTGTTCCAGGAAAGACCAACTTTCATTGCTTTTTCCTAGGTGGCAAATCCAGTCTCCTGGCAAGGTCTTCCTGGTCCTAAAACTAATACCATAGATAAGAAGTTAGGTTTAAAATCTCTAAATGGTAAAGAAATAATTCCACCCTCCTGCATTTCACAGTACCTTGTAAAACAACAAAGCGAGTTACTAAATTTATTTTAAAAGCAAGCAGGAGACAAAGGTTTTCCCAGAGGATACACATTTCACTGCTGGGGAATTCAAATGAGGATCTAGTGATTTATTAAAGCAAGGATTCAGCCATTTACTGGAACCAGAACCTTCTTGTGTGACAAAGAGCTGGTCAGCCAGCCCACATATTTCATCCAGCCACGGCCATCTTTCCTCATGACAGAAACAAAAACGTCAGTTTAAAATGATTGATAATTTTATATCTGAGTTTATTTCCTCTGGTGTTGGCACCAGGATCTCATAAAACCTTATGGGTTTTTTTAATAATGAACATTGGTAAACTATTTTTCCAGGCACCGAGCATCATAAAACATAATGAACAATCAGAAGGAAGTAAAAAGCTTCATGTGTCAGGCTGCTGTGCTGATAAATGAAATGGGTTTATGGCAATGAACAGTTCCCCCCCACACTAGAGTCTGATCCAGGCAACAGGAAAATCCCCAACAGTCATTTAACGTGTGTGGTACATCAGTCCATCAGTCTCCTCAGCACAACCTTCCAGAAGAGGGGAGCTGAGGCTGAACAAATCAACCCCAAAAGCACTTTTTATCCTAAAGCAACAACCAAAAGAGCTGGAAGTGCTGTTTGTGAGTCACAAGGAGGTGAACAGCATGGTAAGAACATGGCGAGTTGAAAACCCAGCTCTGAGCCCACAGTCCAGGCAGCATCTTCTGACTTCAAAGGTCTGCTTTGGCATTTCCCTCAATTTCTGTGAGGCAAGCCAAGGAAAGCACCTTTTCATGCCTGAACTCACATTCGGTTTGAATCCAGCTTCATTATCCCCACCTGAAAGGCAACAGATCAGCCCAATTTGCCAGTGCTATGCTTATTTTGGACAGCTGCAAACTCTTAGCCTGAAAGACCAGTTCCCTACATACCTAACTTCCCATCTACACACTGAGTAGACTACTTCACCTCGGGATGTTTTGGGATTTACTCTCCTTTTGATAGCACGGACAGCCCGACTCAAGCCCGTAGGTCATGTCTAAATCAGGACAGTATAGAGACTGCCACCTCTGTCAGCTTCTACAGAAAGATGACTCTTGTAGGCAACACCATCCCCCCAAAAGACTATTTTCTGAAGCATTACAGGCTGGTTGCTGTAGTTTTTATACAACACACTCTGGCACAGTGAATGAAGACAACTGTAGCACTTGCAGACATGTCTAGGCTATAAACGCAACAGCTGCCTGCTCTTTTCACTTCTGCTTCCATTGGTTTTAGGGTAGGCCTTTTGGCCACAGCATGGCCTACAGCCACCAGATGACTACAGTCAAGGTGCTTCAATTCCTGAAGCTTGTTTCCCACCTGCAAAAACACTTGCACAGAGGCCTAAAAAAAGCTCCAGCACAAATACATGGAAGAGTTGAGCCTGAAGCAGCCCTCCAGCAGCCCCAGGCACTGAAGCTCTCTGGTTTCACACAAGAGAGCAGGCAGGTCAAAATGGCTCCAGAAAGATCACACCAGAGCACACCGAAGCAACCAGCAGTTAACAGACCTCTCTATTGAGGTCTACGCTTGCACAACAGCAATACTGAAACCAACCGCTGCAGAAGAGGATGAAAACACCCATTCCCTCTCTGCTCTCACACACCAGTCATTGGGAACAAGAAATCACGTCATGAGGCCACACAGCTCCTGAGCCAGGTGCAACTGGAATCTGTGATCTAGGAAGACCCACCTTCATATCTCCTTACTGGCTTCCCAAGCGCACAGCCTCACCAGCAGACAAAGTTGCTTTAACATTTATTCCAGGAGGAAAACAAAACAAATAGAAAGCTTTTGAGGTACAAAAGCCAAAGGCCTTGCTAGGTTACAAAAGGTAGGCTGGATGTGGCACACAGGATTCAGTGCTCCTGTGGTGAATGCTAAGCTGACGTTGCTCCAGCACAAGAGAACAAATGAGGAGAGAGTTTCCAGAATTAGTTTTTCTAATTTTTCTGGGTTTCCTGTTGAATCATAAAACCATTTTGGTTGGAAGAGACCTTTAAGATCGTCAAGCTCAAGCATTAACCCACCACTACCAGGGCACCACTAAACCATGTCCCTCACCACCACATCTCCACAGTTTTGAAACCCCTTCAGGGATGAGGACTCCACCACCGCCCTGGGCAGCCTGGGCTACGTCTCGACAACCCTTTCAGGGAAGTAGTTCAAAGTTGCCTCACCACATCCAGCTTCACAAAGCAACTGTCAACATCTTAAAACACACGTTCCTTAGAATAGCTTCTAAGAGAGCACATAAGCAAGCTCTGAGGGGAATTCTACTGTACGCAGCAACTTCAAAAACAAAAGATGGTGTTTTTTGTTATATATAAAGATGTCTAGCCCGCTTTTCCTGCCAACCGAACAACATTTAGCAATTCCTATCGCAGCCGAGAAAGGAGCTGTAATGGTCTCTGGGGAAAACCAAGGAAAGATGTGTGGGAAGTGGCACTATCTTCTATCAGGCCTGCCAACATGCTCTAATAAAAATACATCCAAGATCTAATTAAGATTAGAAATAAAGCGCCTGCTGAATTAAGGTATCATCTCCGTGCAAACAGCTCCGAGCTCGGCTGCAGAGCCGGCGAAAGGCCTGGCGGGGCCTGACCCCTCTCCCGCTCCTCCAGGCCCGGGTGGCCCCCGGCGGGCCGGTGCGAGCGGCAGCCCCCTGGCAGAGGCAGCCTTTCCCCCCCGGTCGCCAACCTGCGCGTCACGGAACTCCACCACCACATTCTCGCTGCTCCAGCGCGCCGCCATCTTGGGCCGCCTCAGCAACCCTCGACTCCGGCGGCCGCGCCTGCGCACAGAGGGGGGCGCCGCGCGGGGTCTCATAGGAAATGTAGTCCGTGTGTGTGACCCCGACCCTGGGACCCTTTCCCCGCCCGGTGCACTGGGGCCGAGAGTCTCGCGAAGCTAACGAGGCCTCACAGCCCGGCGGGGCCCACCCGGGCCTGGCCTCCTTGCAGAACCTCCCAGCAGCGGTCTCTGGGTTGGGACGGCCCCACTGTGTGTGTTGGGGGATGCGCTGAGGGGTCGAGGCTTCTGCTCCGCCGGGCAGCGCCCGCCCCGGGAAGCGGGCTCTCGATGGCCCGCAGCCCGCGGTGGCGAGCGCAGGCCCAGGCCACGGGGGCCGGCAGCAGCGCAGGGGTTAAGGGCGGCGGGCCGGGGGGGCTGGGGGCGGGAGCATGCGTGCTGCCGGCCTCTATTGTCTCCGGCGCGGCGCCG